>BTHU01000012.1:71525957-72013107 GCA_036184795.1 Tokudaia tokunoshimensis
AAGGTCAGCCTCATTGACTCCTGGGAGCCTCCCCATCCCAGGTCTCTGGGAGTTCTTAGAGATTCCTTCTACCTCCATCCCACCTCCAGCAGCTGCATATTTCCATTCATTTTCCTGGCCCTCTGGGACACTCTTCTGTCTCACCTCATAGGAATAGAAGAGACTGAAGATTCCCAGTTCAAAGAGCCAGAAAACATTGTCAACAACATCATAGAAGAAAACTTACCTAACCTAAAGAAAGAGTTAGCTACAAACATACAAGAAGCCTATAGAACACCAAATAGATTGGACCAGAAAAGAAAATCTTCCTGACATATAATAATCAAAACACTAAATGTATAGAAATAAAGAAAGAATATTAAAAGCTGCAAAGGAAAAAGGCCAAGTAACATCAGAATTGCACCAGACTTCTCAACAGAGACTCTAAGAGCCAGAAGATCCTGGACAGATGTCTTACAGACCTTAAGAGACCACAGATGCCCAGACTACTATACCCAACAAAACTCTCAATCACCATAGATGGAGAAACCAAGATATTACATGACAAAAACAAATTTAAACAATATCTTTCTACTAATCCAGCTATACAGAAGATACTAGAAGCAAAACTCCAACACAAGGAGGGTAACTATACCCAAGAAAACACAAAATTTAATCATCTCACAGCAAACTCAAAAGAAGAGGACACATACACACACACACACACACACACACACACACACACACAGTACCACTTCCAACAACAAAATAACAGTAACAAACAACCATTGGTCATTATTATCTCTCATGTCAATGGACTCAACTCCCAATAAAACAATAGGCTAACAGACTAGACACATAAACAGGATCCATCCTTCTGTATACAAGAAAAACACCTCAGCAACAAAGATAGACACTACCTCAGAAATAAGGTCTGGGAAAAGGTTTTCTAAGCAAATGGATCCAAGAAACAAGCCAGAGAAGCAGTTCTAATATCTAATAAAACAGACTTTCAACAAAAGTAATCAAAAGAGATGGGGAAGGACATTTCATACTCATCAAAGGAAAAATCCCCCAAGATGAAGTCTTGATTCTGAATATCCATATTAACTCTTTTTTTTTTATGTCTATGAGTACACTGTAGTTTTCAGACACACCAGAAGACAGCATCAGATCCCCATTACAGATGGTTGTGAACCACCATGTGATTTCTGGGAATTGAACTCAGGACCTCTGGAAGAACAGTTAGTGCTCCTAACCACTGAGCCATCTCTCCAGCCCCTACATTAACTCTTAAGAGAGGAGACAATGGCATGTCTCCACCCAGAGATAAATTCCATTCTTTTGGCTCAGAGGCAAGAGTTTTCTCTTAGTGGGTGTTCATTGTAATGTGACTGTAGCACAAACTGTTGTAGTTATTTCATGATTCTTCAGTGAAAATTCTCAGACCAGATGCTGTGCAGAGCGAGAGCAAATAAAACTGGTTCTAGTATGAGTTTTTGAAACTGCAAACCCACTCCCAGTGACACACTTCCTTCAGCATGATCACGCCTTCTAATCCTCCTTAAACAGTTCCACCAACTGGGAACTAAATATTCAAATACTGGCACTGTGGTAGACATTTCTCATCCAAACCCACCAAATTGTGATCTTGTTTCAGATTGGTAAACCAAGTGGGGTATGCACACCTTTAATCCAAGCACTAAGAAGCTGAGGCAGAAGGCTCACATGTTCAAGACCAACCTGGGCTACACGGTGAAACTCCATCTCGAAAAAAATCAAATTAAAGTAAGCAGGGTATTGTGGTTCATGGCTATAATCCCAGAATTTAGGAGTCTGAAGCAGGAGGATTTCTAGGGGTTCAAGGTCATCCTGAGCTACCTAGTGAGTTTCAAATGAGCCAAGGATACATTGTGACACCCTGTCTCAAAAACAAAACAAACAAACAAAAACAAAACAAAAACAAAAACCCAAAAAACCCAACTCAAATCCAAACAAGCCCAAACCAACCCCCCCAATAAAGAACCAATTCCCAAACAAACAAATAAAAAAAACCTAAAAAAAAAAACAACCCTCAAACATCAAGAACAAAAAACTACAATCCAGCCACACACACAAGCTTCCCAAAATATTTGATGAAACTCTCGTGGTCACGGAAGAATATTTTCAATGGTGTTCTTTTCATCTGCATACAGATGAGACCAAGTCAAACCGGTCCTTGCCTGGAGTTAATTCCATATTCCAAGTCAAGAACTGCAAATGCAGTGAACTAAGACTTCTGCATCCAGGCAGACTTTCTCTTGTAGGGGTGAGGGGGTAGAAGCACCTTTAAAATGCTGTCAATATAAGATCTTGGAAAGGAAGTAAAGTTGGAAGCATAATCCTTAACATTTAGACTCTTTAAACCCGGCCCCCTTCCTACTGAAGATTGGGGGTGGTGGTGGTGGTGGCATTTTGATCATCTGAACCAAATACAAGACAGAAGCAAGCAATCACTAAGTGCTAACCAGCAAAAGAAAGTGGAATTCAGCCTAAGAGGGCGGTTTTGATCTCAAATGAAACCATTTTCTCTTCCTGCTAGTCAGGCAGAAATCTAATTGCTCTTGTCTGATCTGCTCTGGGGAGGCGGACTGAGTGCTATGGATTATGGACAGTTGTATTGATTTTAATCTTAGAAATCAACAAGTGAAGATTTTACACTTTGCACACAGTTACTTAGCCGGGGCTAAGAATAAAACCCAATCAATAACAATCATTTTTGTTTTACTGTGACTTGTTCTAATTTCAATGTGAGGTTTGGCTGTTTATGCGAGTGCCTTAAAGATAATCTCTCTCCACACAAGAGTTTAACGTGGAACTATTTTTAGCTCCATATAATGGTTTGCAAATAAAACCAGAATAAAACTTAAAGACACTGACTGCTCCGACTGGGAGCAGAGAGGGAGATACACCCCATTCCAGGGCTGAGGGGTGCAGGACCGGGGGAAAGGCATTTGCCTAGCATTATCCAAAGTTAGATTTCTAGCATTTGAAGAAAGACCACCAGGGTGGGACGAGCCTCTTTTAAACGGTGCAGGTCTTTGCTGTTGTGTGAACAGCTCCATCCATCAAGGCATGGGGATGAACCCAAGTCCCAGAGCATGGCAGGCATGGTGGTCTCGTCCCTGTCCCCATGTTTTCCTTGGCTTAGACTTGCTCTCTAGGACCTGAGTGGCCTGGTATTGAAGGACAGAACTGCAAAAGCCAAGGGTAAGCCATGTGTGGTGACTCAGCTCTACAACCTTGCAACCACAAGGCTGGAGCAGGAGGAACGCTACAATGTAAGGCTTCTCTGGAACATATGGTAAGTTCCAGGACAGCCTGGGCTACAGAGAGAGGGAGATCCTGTTTAAAAAGAAAAAAGAAAAGAAAAATGTGGTGGTGAGATAGCTCAAAGTTGCTTGCAGATGAGCCTGAGATTGACTTGGGTTTGATAAACAAGCTCCCACACACTCTGCCCTACACACACACACACAGCAGCAGCAGCAGCAGCACACCTGCCCCAACTACCTACAAATAAATGTAATAAACCTTTTCTTCTTTTTCTTCTCTTTTTTTCTTTTAAGAAAAGAAGAAGGAAGGGGTGGGGGTGCATTTTTACTGGTCTGGTCTCTCACACTACATTCTTCTCATCCGTGAACTAAGTCTATTAAGAAAATGGACCGACTTCTTATTTGACAGGCAGTGGAATGGGGCACGCCTGAAAGGTGCGACCACACCTGCTTTACATGTATTTTAAAATTACTTTGTAATGTTTCTGTGATAAATGCAAATTTTAATTATACTTAAGTAAAATAGTCATCTTAGACCAGTGGTTCTCAACCTGTGGGTCATGACCCCTTTGGGGATTCCCATATCAGATATTCTGCATATCAAATACGTACATTATGATTCACAACAGTAGCAAAATTACAGTTATGAAGTAACAATGAAAATAATTTTACAGCTGGGGGCGGTTTGCCATAACATGAGGAACTGTATTAAAGGGTCGAAGCATTAGGAAGGTTGAGAGCCATTGTCACAGACCCCATTGCTAATTGTGATTCCCTCTAAAATTTACAATCATGTTATTCTGTTCTAAATCTTGCAGTAATTATGGCTCTAAAAAGTTTGGTGTGTGTGTGAGTGAGTGAGTGTGTGTGTGTGTGTGTGTGAGAGAGAGAGTGTGTGTGTGAATGTGTGTGAGTGTGTGTGTGTGAGTGTGTGTGTGAGTATGTGTGTGAGTGTGTGTGTGAGTGAGTGTGTGTGTGTGTGTGAGTGAGTGTGTGTGTGTGAGTGTGTGTGTGTGTGAATGTGTGTGAGTGTGTGTGTGAATGTGTGTGAGTGTGTGTGTGTGAGTGTGTGTGTGAGTGTGTGTGTGTGTGTGTGAGTGTGAGTGTGTGTGTGAGTGAGTGTGTGTGTGTGTGTGTGCGTGTGAGTGCATCGGTGCATGTTTGTATGTGGGAGTGTAGGCACATGCGCTCCGGGGTGCTCACATGTGGAGGTCAGAGGACGACTGTGGTTGTCAGCTCTCTCCTTCCACCTGATTTGAGGCAGCGTCTTTTGTTTACCAGGGCTTACACCAGGCTAGCCCCTGTGGATCTCCTATCTCATCCTGCTGCAGGAGTGTCAGGGTTACAGGCACACACATCTGCATCCAGCTGCACACACGTTCTGGTCCCTACGCTTGTGTAGCAGATGCTTTAACCATCGAATCACCTCCCCGGCCTCTGCTTTGTTTTGCTGAGGCACAGGTTTGATGTGTAGCCCAGGCTATCCCTCAACTTGTGATGCTACTACTTCAGTTTCCTGGGTGCTGAGCTCACCAGGATGTACCCAGGATGTACCACCACACTCAGCTGACAACTATGATGCTTTAAGTTAGTTTTTATTTCTCACATAAATAACATTATAGTAAAATATTTCAATTTCAATATTGCCTTATGTTTTTAACATCAAATCAGTAGTTCTAATTCACTGTTCTGTGTTGTCTCTGGTACTAGAATATATATATATATATATATATATATATATATATATATATATGCAATTAAGGTCCAACATAGAACTTTGTAATCTAATTTTATTTATTTATTTTCGGGAATTCAATTGTGCAGCTAAACAGTCGCTGTGCTACTGAGCCACATTTACATTGTAGCTGTTAATTCCTCATTAACCATTTCATAGAATTCTCCACCAGGGTCATAGTCTGGAATTTCATCCAGGAAGTTTTGGGTCATGACTTCTCTTAGAAATGATCTTTCATCTACTTCATGGTATCCACAAACCCCTTAGTCTTTATTCAGTCTCTTCATTCTTAAGTTTTGTTTCTCAGATTTCATAATGTGAGTTATTCGATCTTTGAATCACTGATTCTAGTTGGGCGTGGTGGCACGCTTATCACCCCAGCATGCTGGCAGGAAGATCAGGTGTTCAAGGCCAGCTTTGGCTACAGAGCGAGTTGGAGGTTAACCTATAATACCATGAGACCCTGACTTAAAAAAAAAAAAGTCAAGTGTGGGATGTATGCTTGAAGTCTCAGCACTAGGGAAACAAAATTATGGGGATCAGAAGCTCGATACCATCCATCCTTGCTACATAGGAGATTTGGGGGTGAGCCTGGGTTATGTGAAACCCATTCAAAACCAAGTCAAGTCTATATTTAAGTTCAGTGATTCTTTTTGGGTCTTTTCTGAGCTCCTGTCCGGTTCTCATCACACAAGTGGCTTTCTAAGTTCCCCTGGGGGTTCTTTGTGAACATAGATGTTTAAAAAAAATAAAACTATTCATTTTGTGTGTGTGTGTGTGTACAGGAAGATGCATGTAGAGTCAGAGAGGAACTTGTGGGAGTTGGTTCTCCATCCACTATGTGGGTTCTGGGGATTAAACTCAGGTTGGCAGGCTTGGCAGCAGGCTCCTCTTCACCGGACGAGCTATCTCATTGGCTCCCGTGGGTGGTTTCCCGGAGAATCACCCTCCGTTTCTCCTCCTGGGTCTTAGGCGATCTGTCTCATTCTTCATCTTTTGTCCTCAGTGTGTGAAGGTTGCTAGTTTGCCTTGTAGGCTTTCATTTGTTCCCTTACTGAGACTGATGAGTGCTTCCTGGTCCCAGCCTTTGCAGTAGCTGGTACAATAGTTGTGCAGTCCTGAGCTATGTGTTACTGTTTGGACTTGAGTGAGTCCTGAATTAGATAAAACCGAGGTGTGTCTTGAATCAGTTCCCAGGGGAGCCTCAGAGAGGAGTAAGAATAGTCATGCATAGTAATTTTCAAATAAGTTCAGCTGTCCTCCGGAACCCAGGGTCTACACTAGGAATGCAGTTGGTTGCCACTTCAACCCAGACATTACCCAGAGTGAGCACAGGAAAGCCAGGGAAGATGTCCCCAGCTTCCCACCAATCTCCGGATGTCCTTTTCTCAGCTGAGTATTCAACTCAGATGTGTAAACCTTTGGCTGTTTTTCAGTTTGTAGTCTGAGTTTTTTGGTATCTGTGTGTTCTTCAGTCTTTCTATTGGGAGAGAACAGGACGGGAGAGCTTGGAGCTACCCACCCCTCCCTGCTGCTCCCAGAAGGCTCACGGGCTCTTAGTGGGCTGAAATGTTGGTTTATGAACTATCTCTCACTTCTGCAGTGACTTCCTGTTTGTGGAGTAGTCTGAGAGCTTACTGCTCCTAGCTCATTTCTCCTAGTAGAGACAGAGGCCGTCCTAGTAGAGACAGAGGCCGTCCCCGCAGATTGTTTTTATATCCCTGAGGCATGAGTTCTCGACCTTGGCTGCATGTTAGACTCTATGGAGTTTAAAAAAAAAAAGATGCTTTGAATTCTCTTCACACTTGGGGGAATCAGAAACTCTCAGGTCAAACAGTGAAGAAATGCATGAAGTTTGCCCAGTGGTCTATAGTGAAAGATGGTATGTTTTTAAATATTAAGTCAATTATTATAGATTTCATTATGGTAAAAATTGTTCTTGATAATGAAATTGAAATTTACTTGTAGAACTTATAAAAATCTGGGCTCCTAGGCTAGTTAGATGGTTCAGTGGGTAAAGTCACTTACTGCTAGGACAGATGACCTTTGTTCAATCCCTGATAGTGGAAGGAAAAAGCCTAACTGTCACGAGTTGGTGTATAATGTCATGCTTCATGCATACATGCACATACACACACATGTATATGTACACGTACACACGCACATAGTCTCACTAAGTGAACTAAACTGTAATAAAAAAAAAGCCAGATGTGGTGGTATACACCTTTAAATTCAGCATTGGGGAGGCAGAGACCATCATTCTCTGTGAGTTCAAGACTACCCTGGTCTACATAGAGAGTTCCAGGCCAGACAAATCGACACAGCGAGATCCTATCTCAAAAAAAAAAAAAAAAAAAAGGGGTGGGGTGGGGTGGGGTGGGGCTTATCGGCTTATCAAGCATTTTAAAAACCCAAGAAGATGGCTAAGGAGTACCAGCTGCACAGGACTGATGTCATGAGTTTGATCCCAGAACCCATGTACAAGGGGAAGTCAGAGGAGGAGCGGTATGCATCTGTGATCTCAGCCCTTCCGGAGTGAGATAGAAAGTAAAGCCAGGAGAAGCACACGAAGCTCACTGGCTACCTCGCCTGGAGTAAGGGCACAGCCTGCCTCAACAAGGTGAGAGAGGGGAGCTGCGTTCTGAAGGTTGTCTTCGGATCTCCACACAGACAATTGCCCTCCATTCCTTCACAGAAGTGGGGATCGCATCTAGAGCTTTGAGTGTGCCAGGTAAGCAGCCTCAACTTGAAGTTTGCATCATTGTATCTTAAAAGAAAAAAAATTGGCATAGTAAAATAGATCTCTAAATATGCAGTTCAGCAGTCATTAGTAACATGACAATATTGATTATTTTTGAAGGGTTAATTTACTTAGCACATTTGATATTTGGACATATCAATCTAAAGTAATCATAAGGAACAATAGCTAAAGATTCATCATTGAAGAGAGACCAGAACCCCAATGGGGTGCAGGTTTTCTACCTGTCCCTCAGAGTACTTCTAATACTGACCTCTGAACTGCTCACTGCCCCATCTTCTCTCCACATGGACACCCCCTTTTTAGTGTCTAGGAGAGCCAGGTCAGTTTGGTGATGGGTCGCCAAGCACTGTTCTTTCCCACAGAGACAGTCTGTGTATCCTTCCTTTTTCTCTTTTAATGGTTAGGACAAAAAGGGAAATGGAGTTCACTCTTTCAGCAGAGACATATTCATATTTACTCATTAAACAGGAATTTATAGCAGATGCTTTAGGACAACATGTTAGACTAATGTCCTCGATGTTCCCTTTTAATGAGAGACACTGACATAATTTTGTCCTCAAGAGTGAGGTGGCACCCTCTTATATGTCTACTATCTTTGTATAAGCCTTAGGTAAAGCCTATTGAAGAAGAGCGAGCGCTGTCTCAGAATTCCCACCACCGGGTTACCTTCCCTCCTTGTTAGGCTCACACACTCACTACAATGACGGAACTTTCTCGTTTCAGTTTCCTGTACTTTTTCTTGACATATATCCAGTGTATTTTAGGAATCTCACACTCTCCATTGTTTGTTTTTAAAAATATGATATTTGCATTAACTCTTTGAGAATCGCATTCGTGTACACAATGTGTTTTGATAACATCTGTCCAGTTCTTTCACCTAACTCCTCCCAGCCTTAGTCCCGAGCCCAGCCCCGCCCCCTCCACGTTCTTGGCTCTGACTGGAGCAGGGGTCGAGATTCAGAGGTGGGACCATGACTGCAGGCGTCTCTGCAGTCTGGCGGCTCCTCAGAAAACTGGGCATGACACTTCCGGAGGATCCGGCTATACCACTCCTGGGCATATACCCAGAGACTTTACCTGCATGCAATAAGGACACATGCTCCACTATATTCATAGCAGCCTTATTTATAATAGCCAGAAGCTGGAAAGAACCCAGATGTCCCTCAACGGAGGAATGGATTCAGAAGATGTGGTATATTTACACAATGGAATACTACTCTGCAATTAAAAACAATGAATTCACGAAATTCCTAGGCAAATGGTCAGAACTTGAAAATATCATCCTTAGTGAGGTAACCCAATCACAAAAGATCACACATGGTATGAAGTCACTGATAAGGGGATATTGACCCAGAATCTCAGAATACCCTAGACACAATCAGCATATCAATAGATTTCTAAAAAGATGGAAGGAGAGACCCCTGGTCCTGGAAAGACTGGATGTAGGGGAACGCCAGGACAGAGTAATGAGAGGGGGTTGAACGGAGAAAAGAGGGAGGGAAGGGGGCTTATGGGACTTTCGGGGAGGGAGGAAACGGGAAAGGGGAAGTGATTTGGAATGTAAATTAAAAAAATAAAATAAAATTAAATTAAATTAAAAAAAAAAAAAAAAAAAAAAGAGCTAATCCCCAGGAAGGCGAACAGCCTGTCTCGAAATTTCCTTTGCAAGGAATATAATAAGGAAATCTAAAGAGGCAGGACAGAAGGTGTGCTTAATCTCTTGTAATGCTGGTTCACCCCAGTTTCAGACCAAGAGTGATGATACTTGGAAAAAAATTGGGAACCTGCCTGCGGGCAACATTCACCCCTGATGGAAAGATTGCTACAGAAACCTGACCCTTGGAAGTTCCCAATGTCCGAGTAAGGATTTATTAAAGGAATTAATATCTTTGAAGGCTCAGAAAGCAATCCTGTTTCCCTACAAGATGGATGAAAGGGAGAGATTTCAAAATGTTTGCTAGAGAACATCAATAGCCAACCCTGCTGATTTAATTTTTTCAATCCCTCAGGCATCAAAAGAAGTTGTGACTTGTCCACATTTACCTTGGAAGCAAAGCAATATTGTAAATTAGAAATGACCAGGGCTTTGCTGGTTGCATTTCATTTTTAATTAGTAGAAGTTTCAGGAAACTTTGGAACATTTTTTTTTTCCCACAGAAACTAAAGAACTTGCCCCTTGTGGCTGCAGGAGTATGGCCACGTTCGCTTACAAACGACGAAGCTTTGATCTAGTTGTCTATCCCAATCTCTACAAAAAGTGGTGTTCAACCATCTCCATTTCTCGTCCAGATTATTCTCGACTCAGCAGACATGTCTCATTCTTTTGTTGGGAACTCACCAGACATTTACTCGTCAAAGACTGGTCCTAAAAGTGAAAATAGTCTCTAACAAAGAAACACCAGATTTGCTTCTGGTGGGGAAGCCATAGGAGGCAGCGCTAGGTTTGTCCATGACTTTGAAATCAAGGTTTTCCTTTGAGAATAAATCTGAAACAGAGGTCAGGTCACACATTTGGTTAATTATTCATTCACTCAGCATGCAAGCTAGGTGCGGTGCTGTGAGCTTGTCCCAGGTGCACAGCATCATTTGAACCCAGGAGTGGAAGGCTAGCTCAGACAACAAAGTAAGGCACCAAGTTCAAAAAAAAAAATCATCAAAAACTCCAACAAGGAGGGGGGGACTGGGAAGGGGACAACATTTAAAATGTAAATAAATAATATAATTAATAAAAAGAAAAAAAGAAAAAACCTCCAACAAACAAAAAATATTTTATTGACTACATTTTTAAAAGAATCAGTTGGCAAGGACACACGCCTTTAATCTCAGCACTTGGGAGGCAGAGGCAGGCAGACCTCTGAGGCTAACCTTGTCTACGGAGACAGCTCCAGGATAGTCAGGGCTATAAAGTAAAACCCTGTCAAATCCCCACCCCCCACCCCCCATCCCCTAAAAAATTCAGTATCCCTGGCTGGCTACAAACTCTTGATCTTCCTGCATCAGCCTCCTGATTTCTGAGATCTCAGGCCACTCTACCATGTCTGGAGCTGTTGTGTCTAGCAGTATTCAAGCCCTTAGGATAAAGTGATAAATAAATCAAGTCTCTAACATCAGGAAATGTATATTCAATAATGGAAATATTTAGCACCGAACAGTATTCTATAAGTAGATAGTTCAGGAAGCACTTGAATGCTATTAAAGTAAGAATAGATCTTTTGAAAACATGACGATCTTAGTATTGGTGGCTAATCTTGATCATCAACTTGACTGGGATTTCAGAAACTTTGGGCACTCCAGTGAGGGACTTTCTTGATCAGATCATTTGAAGAAGGGAGAACCCTAAATATGTACACCATTTTCTGGTGGCAGGTCAGATAAAGGGACATAGAAGAAAGAAACTTTTGCTTTTTGCCTGCTTGTCCTCACTCTTGCTGGCAAGTTCATCTACCCCATCACTACAGAATTTTTTGAATCAGCTTCTTAGACTGAGGACCAGCTCTCCCGGAATCTCCACCTTTAGCACCAGACGGAGACTGTTGAGACATCCAGTCTCCTGGACTGAGCAACTACTAGATTTTCAGCCTCTTGAGTGAACTACCTGGACCATAGTATGGAATTCAGTCTAATAAATATCACACACACACACACACACACACACACACACACACACACACACTCATTCTATCATATCAATTTTGTTCTTTTAGAGAATGCTGACTAATATACTTAGTCTCTGTATGTCTGTGAAATTATCAATGTGTGTGCGTGCCTGCATGTGCATGTGTCTGTATGTGTGTGCATTGACTGCATGTGCATGGGTGTGTGTGCGTGTGTGTAGGCCAGAGGTCAACATCAGATGTCTTTCCTTGCTCTCCACACTTTAGTTTTTGAGAGTCTCTCTGAACACTGAACATGGAACTTAACAGTTCAGCTAGATTGTCCAGCCAGTGAGCTTCGGGGGTTTTCCTGCATCTGCTTCCCCAGTTCTGGAATTACATGAGCACACTGACAAACCTGGCCTCTTAGGTAGGTGCTGGAGGCCCGCATTCAGGTCCTCATGTTTGTGTAACTGACACTTTACAAACTGAGTCATCTCCTTAACTCCACTTACAAATTTCTTGAGCATTTTTCTTTCTGCTCATTGGGGACCATAAGTGGCCTCCGCCTTCCTTCTGAGTTCCTGTTTGCTGAACTCAGGTGTCACCTTTGTTACAGGTGGCTAGATTAGAGGGGATGGTTCAGATGTGGAATCAAGAGACTGCTTCATTCTGAACTCTAGATTACACAGTTACACCTTGTCTCTGGAAGACTTCTGTAACTAGTGGCTTCTCTCAGAGAAAACCAGTTTCAAGGACATGCCAAGAGCAGGCCGAGCCAATCGGAAGAAAGGGGTCGGGAAGGAAGGGCAGAACTGAGCGCACCACATTGTTCTGGATCTCTAACTCAAGAATCCACACAAGCCACTCCCCTAACGGGAGCAACAGAAGACTGAACAGATTGGAATGATGGGGAGTGATGCTGCCCTCCTCGGTGTCTGAAACACACTTGTCTCTCCCTTCCCCATTGGGGACCACTTCCCTCCTGCTCATCTTCCAAGTTGCAGTTCAGACTGGTTATTGCCCTGTGAAGCTTGAGGGGACTGGAGAGAGGCAACCCCACTTCTGCGCTGTCCTAGGACTTTAAGTGGTATTTATGAATGTAATATGTGTGTTGTGTCTTGTGGGTATAGGGACTGTCTATGCCCATAGCAGATGTTCAATGGATTCTTCCTGAATGACTAAAAACATGGTAAACTTGGTTATTTTTAAAGCTTCGTTTATGTAGCAAGACCAACAAGAAGACCAGCATGCAACAGGAATTTCTCTTGGTAGAAATTCTGTGCCCTAAAAATTGGCTAGCAAACTTCATTGTGTGTCTGCAGATTTAATGCCCATCACAGAAAGCTCACTGGCACAGTCTCTTCACAAGACATGGTGACTAATAATGATCAGCCTCTGAAGGGTGCCATGTTCTTCTCATCGTAACTTTCCCCACCTAGGATAAACTAGTAGGCAATAGGGAGTCACTTTGAAAAGCTCCAATGAAGGGCTGGAGAGATGACTCAGTGGTTAAGAGCACTGACTGTTCTTTCCAAAGGTCCTGAGTTCAATTCCCAGCAACTACATGGTGGCTCAAAACCATCTGTAATGGGATCTGATGCCTTCTTCTGGTTATGTCTGAAGACAGTGACAGTGTAGTACTCACATAAAACAAATAAATAAATCTTAGAAAAATAAAAGAACGCTCCAATGAAATTGTAATTATTTCAGCTCTTGCCTTCAAACCTGATGATCCTGAGTTTAGTCCTTGGCACCAACTTGATGGAAAAAGAACTCTTTCAAGTTGTCTTTCAACTCTCTCTCACACACACACACACATACACACACACACACAAAAGTTTTTAAAAAGAAGGGATACAAGGTTATTTTCTTCTTAAATTTCTATACTATGTTTACAGCAGAAAGTATATTTAATTATGAAAACATTATTTCATAAAGTTATTTAATCAGAAAGGATTTTTAGCTTAAAAAAGAGACTTATTTTTATTTTATGAGTATGACTATTTTTATGTATGCGTACCATGTGTGCAGTGTCCAAGGCGGCCAGAAGAGGGCACTGGAGCTGAAGTTACAGAAACTTGTGAGCCACCCTGTGTGGGCGCTGGGAATCCAACTCTGCAACAGTAGTAAGTGCTCTCAATTGCTGAACTCTCTCCAGACCACAATTTTTAGCTTCAACTAGTAAAATTAGTAGATCCTCATAAAAAGAAATACAAAAAGTAATTTTTGTGTTATTCTCTTAATTTCAGATGATTATTCCGTTATGAATATTAACTTCTGAGCTGGGCATGGCGGTGCACATCTTTACCCAGCACTCGAGAGTCAGAGACTAACCTGATCTACAAAGGGAGTTCCAGAGCCACATCTACCCTGCCCCCCCCCCCCCCCCCCCCCCCCCCCCCGCTGAATAGGTTTCGTTTTCGAGGAACACGCCGCAGAAACAGGTTCTGGTAATTCGCTCCACAGTCCTCTCGCCCACCTGCCACAGCACTCAGCCAATCCACCACCTCCTGTGCCAGGACGGTGCGAGCACCGGCACCATGCCCTACCCATACCCAGCACTGACCCCGGAGCCAATCCACCACCTCCCGTGCCAGGACGGTGCGAGCACCGGCACCATGCCCTACCCGTACCCAGCACTGACCCCGGAGCCGAAGAAGGAGCTGTCTGACATCGCTCGCCGAATTGTGGCTCCGGGCAAGGGCATCCTGGCTGCAGACGAGTCCACTGGAAGTATCGCCAAGCGGTTACAATCCATTGGCACCGAGAACACCGAGGAGAACAGGCGCTTCTACCGTCAGCTGCTGCTGACTGCTGACGACCGTGTGAATTCCTGCATTGGGGGCGTGATCCTTTTCCACGAGACACTGTACCAGAAGACATGGACTTCCCTTCCCCCAAATTATCAAGTCCAAGGGTGGTGTTGTGGGCATTAAGGTGGACAAAGGCGTGGTGCCCCTGGCAGGAACTAACGGCGAGACCACCACCCAAGGGCTGGATGATTTGTCTGGACGTTGTGCTCAGTACAAGAAGGATGGAGCCGATTTTGCCAAATGGCGTTGTGTGCTGAAGATTGGGAAACACACCCCCTCAGCCCTTGCCATTATGGAAAACGCCAATGTTCTGGCCCGTTACGCTAGCATCTGCCAGCAGAATGGCATTGTACCCATAGTGGAGCCTGAAATCCTCCCTGATGGGGACCATGACTTGAAGCGCTGTCAGTACGTAACTGAGAAGGTACTGGCCGCTGTCTACAAGGCTCTGAGCGACCACCATGTCTACCTGGAAGGAACCTTGCTGAAGCCGAACATGGTCACCCCAGGCCATACTTGCACTCAGAAATTTTCCAGCGAAGAGATCGCCATGGCAACGGTCACAGCACTTCGTCGCACAGTGCCCCCTGCGGTCCCTGGCATCACTTTCCTGTCTGGAGGGCAGAGTGAGGAAGAGGCATCCATCAACCTCAACGCTATCAACAGGTGTCCCCTGCTGAAGGCGTGGACCTTGACCTTCTCCTATGGCCGAGCCCTACAGGCTTCTGCCCTAAAGGCCTGGGGCGGGAAGAAGGAGAACATGAAGGATGCCCAAGAGGAGTACATCAAACGTGCCCAGGCCAACAGCCTCGCTTGTCAAGGAAAGTACACCCCAAGTGATGAGTCCGGGGCAGCAGCCAGTGAATCCCTTTTCATCTCTAACCACGCCTACTGAGCGGAGCCATCCTATGGCTGTCCCCCCAGCACCCCGGGTCCCTACCTACCCACTGACTCTTGAGGAGAGGCTCTCTCCCATCAATCCTTCTTGCTGCCCCTTATGACTTTGGTGTGTGGTATTGTCTGTGAATGCTGACTCCTTCACCCCTTCCAGCCGGATGCTAACCAACAACTATTTAAAGGGGGTGTGGGTGGGTGGTGGTGGGAGGGCCGCATCTGCCCCTTTCTCTTAAAGATTGGCTGGGCATGGAAGTGGCAGGTATCACATTTTTCAGGGTGTGTCTGTTATACTGCTTCAAGCATCCCCACTCCAGCCATCCCACCTGTCTTTAAAGTCTGCTTCAAACAGGTGTTAGTTTCTTTCTGTCTGGGAGCTACTGTAACCTTGAAAATTTGAACTGTTTGGTCAGTGAGCACTTGCCAAACCTTGAGTCTACATATCAGCAAATGTGCTTCTGTTTAACTATCTTTTTACAGTCATAAGAGAAATAAACATATAAAATAAACGCATCTCAATGCATAGCTGCTCAGGAGTACAGATGTTTTATTAATGAAAATGAATCCAGCTTTTGGTAAGTCATGGCGGCAATATAACAGCTCATTGTTTGGTCCTGTGCTAGACGGTCCCTGCTGTTTCCACAAATTCCTGTAATGCTTAATGGACATCTGGAAGAATTCAGCCAATTAATCGAATTCACATAGGAGCAAGGCTAATGGCTGTCTGAAAGGCAGATTACATTAAATCAAACTTGCAATATGAATGAAAGCACTTAATCATACATGCAACATTCATTAGATGCGACACAGCAAGTGTTTTGATTACTTTAATGAAAGATCAGGTAAAGTGCGTCAGCTGAGCAGATTGAAAAGACAGCATGCTTACAAATGTTTGATTATGCCGAATATCAACAGAAACGGTGCCAGTAATTTATAGCAAAACATATTTGTGGGCGTCTAGAGCTGCTGAACTCAGGGAAATGTAGAGCCAGGGTGCAGAGCAATGACTAATATACGATAGAACTTTAGTCGGGTGTCAGGAAGAGATGGGAGTTTAGTCATTTAGAGACACAGGCTCCTTCATGTTGTGACTTGAAATCTCCGTGAACCCCAATTTCATTTGCTCTAAGGATCTTTGGTGAAGAGAGGCTGAGACAGGAGGATCAAGAATTTAAAGCCGGCGTAGGGAACACCCTGACTTAAAGGAGAAATCACCTCTGACAGCGGGCTTCAAAATCTCTTGGCAGGAGTCAAAATCTTAGTGCTCACAGTTATGGCTGGTCTCTAGAGTGTGAATATTTTTGACTGTCCTTGTATTTTCTCAGAAATAGCCCACTAATATTCTAGAAAAGAAAACTTACAAAGGGTGTTTCCTACATAATATTAGTGGATTTGTAAATTCTAGGATACAATATGCCATTTGTAGCTTTTTTTGTAGAAAGTAAGGATAAAAGATATAAAGGATATATAATATTTTTAATGTATTACATCAAATATATGTGGTCTTAATTATATAGCCCAGGGTGGCCCTAAATTCAGTCTTCTCTTCTTTATCTTCCAAGTACTAGGATGATAGGTGTGTACCAGTATGCCCAGCTAATACATTTAGAATTAATTTTGTAATTAATAAAACTATAAAACAATGAAAATTGTATTTTATACAACTATATATGACTTCCTTCTACAGTGAATACTAATATCAGAGAGGACTACCATTAGAGATGGTGAAAACCACTCTTTCCCTGGGAGCTGGCACAGGAGCTGAGCTAGCTTTTATGGCTTTAGTTTGGTAGCAGTGGAATTCTGAGGACAGAAATGGTGCTGCACCCGGCAGGTCCTCTTTAGGCGCTGTCTCCAATTCAAACTAACCTACATTGAACCAAGGATTCCATTGCTTTGATACCAGGGGAGATGTCAAGACAGGAAGATGGGAGTTGTAGCCACAGGCATTCATGGTGCTCTATTCAGTAACTATCACAGAGGAAAATGGAAACAGCAGCAATCCCAAACAACAGAGCATCCCAATCCAGAACACAGGCAAGCAGCAGGAGGCAGAGACTTATGGATTTTCTAAAGAAAGGCATGGAAAAGCTACAACATGAGAAAATGTGTATTTAAGCCACATAGTTCACTTGATAAGAAATATGACAAGATACTTGAAAAGTCCCTGTTCTAGAAGGAAACCTTCTTTAGCCTATTCTGGCAGCTGTAACAAAGTACTATGAATCAGGTAGCCTACGCAGAACAGACAGCTATTTCTCATTGTGCTAGAAGGCGAGAAGTCCAAGATCAAAGCTCCCACAGGCTGTGTAATCTAGTGAGGGTTTTCATTCCCTCCCTTCTGTCTGCACTGGAGAAGGGTCTGGGTTCCCTGGGGTTTGCCCTATGACCTCACCACCTGCCAAAGGCCTTGCTTCCTAAAGCCAACCCCTCAGTGTTCTGTGTCAGTGAATGAATTTTGGAGTCACGTGTATTAAGACCATTGAAAAATTGCAGAAACGTGATTGCTATTGTGTTTTCTTGCATTGCATAAGCATTTACAGAAAGGAAAAGTTAGCTGGATCAGAGGCAGCCGTTATTTATCTACCCACCTAATGGTTCTTCTTCTACGATTGTTCTCTTTCCTTTGAGACGGGGAATCAGTCATGTTCCCAGGTTGGCCTCAGCATACAACATATGTAACCAAGAATGACTTTAAATTCTGGTTCTCCGGTCTCTATCTCCCAAATGCTGGGTTACAGCCATGCACCATCATGCCTGTTTTTATCCAGAATGGGGGATTAAACCTAAGGCTTTGTACATGCTATGAATTAATTAATCTATACCACCCCTCACCCCCCAGATTTTATCTGAGATAAGGTCTTGTGTATCTCAGGCTGACCTGAACTTGCTTTATAGCAAGTCTGGCTTTAAATTCTTGATCCTCCTGTCTCAGCCTCTGATCACTGGAATTATGGGTATATACTGACACAACCTGGTGTATCTATGATCCCTTAACCCCTAGGGGCTTATGGGTAGGTAACCAGAGGGCTGTCTCACGTAATACTGCTTGCTTGAGCCTTCCTCAGACATTTAGTTAAGTAACTTAAAGGTGTCTGTGTTGTCGATCACTTTGCTGATTTATAGAGAAAAAAAAACACAACCCAGGATTATTTCAAATCATTTGTTTTGCCCCAATTATTTGTGAAGTTTCTTATTGTGAAAAACAGTGGTGTATTACAATTTGCCTCTGTTTGGAAATACAATAACTATTTTAATCCACTCAGGTGAGACCACATTCTTCTCCTTGAAAAGCCCTCCCTCCATCTGTTGGACTAGATGACAAGCAGCTGACAAACTGAATCTTTTTGCAGCATTAATTTTTTTAAAAAAAGTTTATTTTATTTATGAGTACTCTGTAACTGTCTTCAGTCACACCAGAAGAGGGCACTGGATCCCATTACAGATGGTTGTGAGCCACCATGTGGTTGCTGGGAATTGAACTCAGGACCTTTGGAAGAGCAGCCAGTGCTCTTAATTGCTGAACCATCTCTCCAGTCCTTGCAGCATTAATTTTAACATCACTCACTCTGGAGACCCCTCCTATGATACAACTCCAATAACAATCCCTATCATCTTCTGGTCTACCCATGTACCCTCAGGAATCAGCCACAGGAAGAGAGTGCAGCTGTTTAGAATCAGATCTAGGCTCTGCTCATTTCTTTACTTCCTTGACCACTTTGTTGAACTTGGCTGGTGATCAAAGGACTTGAGATGTCTTCCTCTTTTCCAGACAGCTGTCCTGTGAAAAGTGGGAAGCAATTCTACTCAGATTCAATGGTTTTATTTATTTAGCACTTCAGGGTTTGATTTCTTTCTTTTGAGAATAAACTCTTTCTGTGTGTATGATGTGAGTGTAGTCATGCATATGCTGTGGTGTGCAGGCATGTGCTGTGGTATGCATGCATGTTTTGTGGTGTGCATGCATGTGCTGAGGTGTGCATGCATGTTCTGTAGTGTGCATGCACATGCTGTGATATGCATTCATGTTCTGTGGTATGCATGCATGTGCTGTGTGTGCAGGCATGTGCTGTGGTGTGCATGCATGTTCTGTGGTGTGCATGCATGTGCTGTGGTGTGCATGCATGTGCTGTGGTGTGCATGCATGTTCTGTGGTGTGCATGCATATGCTGGTGGTGTGCATGAATGTTCTGTGGTGTGCAGGCATGTGCTGTGGTGTGCCAGGCATGTGCTGTGGTGTGCATGTGCTGAGGTGTACATGCATGTGCTGAGGTGTGCATGCATGTGCTGTGATGTGCAGGCAGAGGTTAGAGGACAACTTTAGACAGAGTCTCATGTTCTGTTTCACACACCTAACTGTCTGGCATCGCAGGTGCATGGTCCCACGCCCAGCTTCAAGCGAGTTCTGGGGATCTGAGCTTGGATGCCCACGATTGCATGAGTTTGCTCAGTAAGTCATCTCTGAGCCTCTTAGTTTGTGGTTTGAAGATGGGACCTTACTATGTAGCTCAGGCTAGCCTTGAACTTATGGTGACCCTCCTGACTCTGCCTCCTGCATACTGGTTTATTTGCAGGTACCCTTCACTGTACCTAGTGTTATTATTCTCCTGTCAAAAGTTGTTCACCCTCAAACTATATTGGGCGTGAGATAGGTTAGGGAGGAAGCCGTCATTTACCCCCCATCCTGACTTCCTGCGTCCAGTCTATTAGGTTTTCTTTACAGATGCTTGAGCAGTGTTGAAGTGGAAATTTCTAGTTCTTTGGAAAGTTAGTTATGCCAAATGATGGTTTGCTGGGGCACACAGGTGAAAGGGTGTCTTGCTAAAGCAAACACGTGAAAGACTGTTTTCCTGAAGCAGACACAGGTGAAAGAATGCTTTGATATAACAAACACATGAAAGGATGCCTGATGAAGGAGCATAAATATGACCCCACAGGCAGTGAAGGACAAGCAGTGAGCCTTGGTTTGATTTGCTCCACCTCTCCATTCTTCACTAAAAACACACATGTATTGGTCCGCCTTACATAGCATCATTGAGCTCAACTTGTGATAACTCGGAAATTGAGAGAAATTCGCCCAAGAACTGCTTGTGAGGTTCCTGTGGCAGCTTGCCGCTTCTGCAGCCTCACCTCAGGCCAGTTGGCGAGCCTGGTGGTTTCTTCAGGATTGAACTACAGCTGCCTGGTGTCTGCTTGCTGAAAGGACTGGACTGGAGTGGCCAGTCCGTGCCTGGTGTCTCCCTGCCTAGAGGACTAGTCTGCAGCTGCTGAATCGTATTTGGTGTTTGCTAAGGGACTGAACTGCTGCCCAAGAAGATCGAGCTCACTTCCAAAGAACTGTTGCTGCGCAGGTCCACTTCCCCATATCCTAACAACTTTTCTCTCCCACTACCTCTGCTGGGTGGTGGGCTAGAGGAGAGGTTGAACCCTTATTAAAAGTGGATTACAGAAAATGTATGCCTATACAGTGTTTCATTTTAATTTTTGTTAAGTTCATGTCCCTGGCACGTTTCTAATGGTGATGACAAAGCCTTTTGTTGAGCTGCCCCACTGAGCCAGACAGGACCTAACACATCTCCACGGCTTCCTTGAGAGGGATGGGGGAAGCAGATTCCGAGGTTAAGCAAGGTTTCCCAGCCAGGATGAGCAGTCACGTGTCTGTGGCTTCTGGTCAGCTTCGGTATCCTACGCCTTCCATGCATGCCATGTGACTTTCCTCTGTCACCGTTGTCCTTTGCCTGCAGGAGCTTCTCAGTGGGCTTTCTGAACTGTCTTAAGTTTCTCAGTGTTTGAGACCGGCCCCAGCCTTGATTTCTGTGATCCTCCTGTCTCGGACTTTTAAATGCTGGGATTATAGGCATAAACCACATCTGAGTAATCTGTAAATTGTATAGTATAATCACTTATTAACAATCACAGAGAGAAGAGCTCAGGCATAAAAATGGATATTTTTACACGAATATCCATAAAAACTACTCTCGCCAGCTCCCAGGGTTTTGCCAGGCGGCCCTTAAGACATCGGCTCCTTCGAGTTCAGAAACGGTGGGCGGAGACACCATTAGACTGGGTTCCGTTTGGCTCAGAGACTTCTGCAGTGCTCCATCTAAGGAAGTCTACGGTTTTGTTTTATTTAATTGCCTGGAATCATCTATGGAAAACTTAGTATGAGTAAAACATCGTGCTGGGCACTTTGTGGAAAGGCACAATCAGTTCCTTCACTCAATGAGGGCACATGTTTAATCACTGCAAGCATAGAGCTGGTTGGTGACTAGAGAATGTGAGGTCCCAGGCTTGAAGTGGTGCCCCAGCGATGTCCTCACGTACAGCTGTGCTGGGGGCTGGCCCTGGGGCGGCTCTCGAGGCCTAAGATTAAATCATCTTTAGGGGTTTAGTCACAAAACAGACCACACTGCAGTCAGTTCCCGGGAACGACCTCTGATTCTGTGGCACTTAAACGACATGGGGTCATAAAGGAGCTGAGAAGGCAGAACTAAGCTTCACCATTTAATAGCGCAGTATTTCCTCTCAACAGCCAAACAAAATAAATAAACAAAAACGGAAAAGGCCCCACTAGAGAGGAGCCGGAAGGGCAGGTGACGAGGCAGTTTTGTTTCCATTAGCTCCCGCCTCAAAGGCTTTTAAAGTACTTTACAAAACATTGTGCCTCACCCTCAGTGAGAGGAGAGCGTTATTATCTCCGGAGAAAGGTGGAGGGAAGAAGGAACAAAGGTTTACTTCTTTTGTGCCAACTATTTTGTGGAGTATTTGAAATGAGACTTGAAGTTAGAGGAGGCTGGAAGAACTTGTAATTGATGGGGCATAATTTCACACGGCGTAAGTGTCTAGAGACCGCTAATCCTGGAGATCTTCTTTCCAGTGAAGAGCAATGAAAGCTTCTGGCTGCTTCAACGCCTCCACCCTCCACTTGCAGCAAAGTCGATCAGGAAAACTGTCAAGATGAGAATTCTCACATAACTGTCCCAAATGTGTCCGTGCTGTTCCTCTCTGCACACGGGCTTTCTTAGGTAGGATATTAAATATTTGCAGGGCACAGTGCAGATTCCTGTGCACATACTCAGAGAGACCTACCGTGGCCTGAGTCTACTCCGTTCCTTTCTTCCCTGTTCTTCTTGTTTGTTGATAGACTATTTTCTTTTTTCTGTGATTTGTTTCATGGAACTTCCATGAATGAATTCTATGCATGAAAAAAAATAGATGTGATAGCTTAATAAGAAAAACATTGCATTCCTCTTTAAGAAAGTCTATAAAATCTAGTTACATAGTAACTTCTTTTGAAGATTCTCAGTCCCAAATTGCTGTTGAGAAAAATGGCACTCATGCTTATTTGTATATATATTTATTTTTATGTGTGTGTGTATCTGTCTTCAGATTTATACGCCACATGTATGCAGTTGCCCACACTGGCCAGGAGAGGGTGTTGAATCCTCTGGAACTTGAGTTGCAGGCAGTTGTGAAGAGGGTGCTGAGAACTGAACTTGGGTCCTCTGGGAAACTGACAAGTGCTCTTCAATGTTGAGACATCTCCAGTCTGGGTTGGAAATGCGCATTATCTCCATTCCATGCCCCTCCCACACCCACTCCCCAGAGTTTCTCTGTGTATCTTTGACTGTCCAGGAACATGCTCTGTAGACCAGGCTGGCCTCCAGCTCACAGAGATCAGACTACCTCTGGGATTAAAGGCATGCACCACCAACACCCAGCTACCAAATATATTTTTAAAAAGATGATGGTCTCACTCTGTTATCCAGGATGGCTGGCCGTGAATTTCTGTGTTCTAATGATCCTCCTGCCTCAGCCCTCTGAGTGTTTGACCCTTGTGAGCATCTGATACGGACACACACACACACACACACACAATACATTTGTGTATCCACATCTATATATGTATGTTTCTATACACTTTGGGGGGCAGTATTGGCTTGAACCTAGTTGTTCTTCCATGCACAGCAAGCACTCCACCCCCGAACCACAGTCCTAGGCTGTTTTCATTTCATTTCATTCTTTTAAAATGGTCTTCACACTCAGACAATACTGCATGCTTGCTCCATTCTAGGGAAACCAGGGCACAGTGGGAAGCCTGCTCAGGCCTGAGGTTGCTAGGCAATGCAGTCCTCTGCCCCAGGGGGAGCCTAGAGGAAAGCCCTAGGCTCTGTGCCTTGACCAGGCCCAGATGCTGGAGTCCATTCGCTGGCTCTGAGATCCTCTCATGGCCATCCAGAGAAGGGAATACTGCTTTCCCCTCAGTCTCGGCTGTGTGGAACCCCACAGGCCATCAGTTGAGAGGACCTTCTATGCTGCTGTAGGCATGTTCACTCTTTGGAGTTTCTGGGGAGCAGAAGTCCATGCTGAAATGTCCTCAGGTAAGCAGAGGACAGCTCTGTGATGGCCACCGCTGACCCTGCTGTCATCGTTGGCTTGCATCTGCTCTCTCGGTCTCAGCATCTGGGCGCGTGCCCTCCTGCGCCAGGTCTCTACCTTGCTCCGTCTTTTGTTTTAGAATTTTTTTTAATCTATTATTTGACATTATTCCACACATTTATACAAGGTGTCTTGACCATATGCAACCAAATCCTTCCTCCCGCCCCTGCCTCCCGGTACTCTCCCCGTCTGCCCCTCCCCCTTCCTTTTCCTCTTTAACAGCCGTTGGGTTCTATTAGATCTACGTGCATGTACATGAGTGTGGTGCCATCCATTAGAGCATGGGCCACCTCCACTGGCCACCCCCCTCCCCCCGCCCACGAAATGACTCCTCCCCTAAGCTGAAACCTCCTCAGCTAGGGGGTGGAGCTTCCTTATCTCCTCCCCCATCGATCTGGAATGTTGTTTGGCTTCATCTTGCTCTAGTAGCCATGGCTGCAGTGCGGTCCCGAGTGCAGTGTGTGGTGCGCTCTTCCCTGGGTTTACACACACACACACACACACACACTGGAGATATGTATCCGTGTTCCACGTACAGGTGTGCATGGAGTCCAGAGGTTTACCTCAGTTATTTTCCACCTCATCTTTTTTGACATTTTTAAAATTACTTTATTTATTTACATTCCGAATATTGTCCCCTTTCCTGGTTCCCCCTCCCCAAGTTCTTCAACTGATTTCCCTTCCCCTTTGCTTCTGAGAGGGTACTCCCCCATTCCCACATCACCCTCCTCCAGCATCCCCCTTCCCTAGGGCAACAAGTCTCTACAGGATTAGGCACACCCTTTCCCACTGGTTGATAGTTTAGTCTCTGGGAGTACTGAGGAGTCTGGATTAGTTGATACTGTTGTTCTTCCTATGGGATTGCAATTCCCTTCAGCTCCTTCAATCCTTCCCCTACCTCTTCTATAGGGGTCTCCGAGCTCAGTCCAATGGTTAGTTGTAAGTATCTGCATCTCTCTCAGTCAGCTGCTGGTGGAGCCTCTCGGAGGACAGCTCCTGTCCGCAAGCACAGCATGGCATCAGTAATAGTGTCAGGGATTGGTGCCTGAGCATGGGATGGACCCCAAGTGGAACCGGTCTCTGGATGGCCTTACCTTCAGTCTCTGCTCCATTTTTGTCCCTGTATTTCTTTTAGACAGAAATAATTCTGGGTCAGAAATTTTGAAGATGGATGGGTGGCCCCATGCCTCTACTGGGGGCCATGTTTATTTATTGGAGGTGGTCTCTTCAGGTTCCATCTCCCACTGTTGGGCGTTTCAGCTAAGGTCACCCCCATTGAGTCCTGGGAGCATCTCACATCCTAGGTCTCTGGGATTTTCTAAAGGTTCCTCCCCTGCCCCAGCTCACCCAGCCCCTGCTGCTGCATATTTCCACTCATTCTCCTGGCCCTCTGGGCTTCTCTCCTGTCTCCCCCTACCTGATTCTACCCCCTTTCCCCTCCTCCTCCCCCTTTCCACCCAGGTCCCTCCTTTCCTCTACCTCTGAGACTATTTTGTTCCCTCTTCTAAGTGGGATTGAAGCATCCACACTTGGTCTTCCTTCTTGTTAAGCTTCATATGGTCTGTGAGTTGTATCAGGGTATTCAGTACTTTTTGGCTTATATCCACCTATCGGTGAGTACATACCATGAATGTCCTTTTGGGTCTGGGTTACCTCACTCAGGATGATATTTTCTATGGTTTCCATTCATTTGCTTGCAAAATTCATGATGTCCTCATTTTAATAGGTGAATAGTATTCTATTGTATAAATGAACCACATTTTCTGTATCCATTCTTCAGTTGAGGGACATCTGGGTTGTTTCTAGTTTCTGGCTATTATGAATAACACTGCTTTGAACATAGTGGAACCTGTGTCCTTGTGGTATGGTGGAGCATCTTTTGGGTATATGCCCAGGAGTGGTATAGTTGGGTCTCAAGGAACTATTTCCAATTTTCTGAGGAACTACCAGATTGATTTCCAGAGTGGTTGTACCAGCTTGCAATCCCACCAGCAGTGGAGTTGTGTTCCTCTTTCTCCACATCCTCCCCAGCATGTGCTGTCACCTGAGTTTTTGGTCTTAGCCATTCTGATTGGTGTAAGATGTAGTCTCAGGGTCATTTTGATTTGCATTTCCCTGATGACTAAGGATGTGGAACATTTCTTTAGGTTCTTCTCGGCCATTTGAGATTCTTCTGTTGAGAATTCTCTGTTTAGCTCTGTACCTCATTTTTAATGGGGTTATTTGTTTGTTTGTTTGTTTTTTTTTTTTGGAGTCCCAGGGTAGCAAAAACAATTCACAACAATACAACAACTTCCGGGGGAATCACCATCCTTCACCTCAAGCTATACCACAGAGTAATAGTAAAAAACCCCATGGTATTGGTACAGACAGGCAGGCCGATCAATGGAATAGAATTGAAGACCCAGAAATAAATCCACACACCTATGGACACTTGATCTTTGAGACAAAGAAGCCAAAACCATACAGTGGAAAAAAGAAAGCATCTTCAACAAATGGTGCTGGTTTAACTGGCAGTCTGCTTGTAGAAGAATGCAAATTGATCCATATTTATTACCTTGTACAAGTCTCAAATCCAAGTGGATTAAGGACCGCCACATAAAATCAGATACACTGAATCTAATAGAAGAGAAAGTGGGAAAGAACCTTGAATGCATTGGCACAGGGGAAAATTTCCTGAACACTAATGGCTCAGGCTCTAAGATCAATAACTGATAAATGGGACCTCATGAAACTGAAACGTTTCTGTAAGGCAAAGGACACTGTCAATAAAACAAAACAAAAACCCACAGATTGAGAAAAGATCTTCACTAACCCCACATGTGCTAGAGGGCCGATATCTAAAATATACAAGGAACTCAAGAAGTTAGACTCCAGAAAATCCACCTTATTTTTTGAGACAGGCTCTCTCACTGAAATGGAGCTTACTGATTCAGCGAGGGCACCTGGCCAGCCAGCTGATTTGCCTGCCTTATAGGCATATGCTGCCATTCTGTTTGTTATTGTTTCAGATCTTTTTTTTTTTTTGGTTTTTCGAGACAGGGTTTCTCTGTGTAGCCCTTGCTGTCCTGGAACTCACTCTGTAGACCAGGCTGGCCTTGAACTCAGAAACCCGCCAGCGCCTCTGCCTCCCAAGTGCTGGGATTAAAGGCGTGCGCCACTACTGCCCGGACTCAGATCTTATTTTTAATTGTGTGTGTGTATGTACAGAGTTTACTGGATCCCCTGGGGCTTGAACCACAGGCAGTTGTACCTGACACGGATGTTGGGAACTGTCCTCTAAACCAGCAGAAAACATTCTTAACTGCTGAACTATCTCTCCAGCTTGAAAGATAAATAATTATAATGTATTTATATTCAATTTAATATTTATATACAATTATTGTTATTGTTGAGTTTTTGAGACAAAGTTTCACTTCATAGGCCTGGCTCTCTTGGAATGCTCTATGTAGACCAGGCTAGTCTCCATCTCACAGAGATCTGTTTGCCTCTTCCCCTTGATGCTGGCACTAAAGGCTTGCACTACCCTGCCCAGCCTATCTGCTACATTAACAATCTCTCCTACTTCACAAAACAGCAACAATCAAGCCTTTGGGCAAATCTGCCTCATTGGCAAGCGTGACTGTCCTTATCTAAAAGCACTCCAAGCACCATGTACCAGGCAGGCAAAAGCTTTCTTAATGATTGACAACTCTGATATGCAAAGATATTCAGGCCAATATTCTAATTGCCCCTATGTAAAGTTCCTAGAGAAGTAGACAGGATAAAGGAAATGGAACCAGCGCGTAATATTTATCCTTCCCTGTCCCAATAAAACTTCCCAACAGAGTATTTAATGCCTTTCACTAAAAGAATTTTGTGTTGATATCTAATAGTAGAATATCAGAAAGCAAAAAAATATTATAAATGAGTTATCATGTCTTTCATAAATAAACAAATAAATAAATAAATAGACAACTTCCCAGTGAGAGCATCAGTGCTCAGAGGACAGCTGAGGTCTTCTGATTTCCCTTTTTGTATGTTTTTCCTGGGTTTTGGTCATCTTATTTTTGTTATGGAAGATTACTATTCATGTAGAAACTTCAGCTACACTCTTCTGGTAAAGGAGATAGTTTTCATAAGTAAACAATGACAAGTTTTGTATTTATTCTGTCTCTCCTGGCTTGTTTGAATCTTCCCACAAGTAGCCATCTCCTGGGCTGACTGCAGTGGGTGCCACAAAACTTCACACACACTTAGTGGGTACATTGTCCCTTGGCTGTATTTTAACATTTGTTTTAAGCATTTCCAGCAACATGGAGTTACCACAGCAGCTCAAGGATGAAAAGATAGCAACACTGGGGGCTGGAGAGATGACTCAGCGGTTAAGAGCACTGACTGCTCTTCCAGAGGTCCTGAGTTCAATTCCCAGCAACCACATGCTGGCTCATAACCATGTATAACGAGATCTGGTGCCCTCTTCTGGCCTGCAGGCATACCTGCAAGCTGTATTCATAATAAATACATCTTAAAAAAATAAAAAGAGATGGCAACACTGAAGGGAAGCAGAAGTTCTTTCTCTCCTTTTCTGGAAACATGCTTTGCATATGTGCTGACTTCATCAGCTAGCCTAATACCTCTCTTGGTTGGACATTTTAGACAAATTCCACCTGTGAAGATCAGCTATAGACTTCAAAGGCCATCATCTGTAAGTGAAATCACGTCAACAATTTTATCACATTTTTGGTGTGGTCTTATGCCAGATGATGAACAGCGTTTGCTTGTTTACTTTGATTTTTTTTTATTTGTTTTTGAGACAAAATTTCACTGTGTAGTTTGGCTGTCTTGGAACTCATGCAGACCAGCCTGGCCTTGAATTCTCAGAGACTCGATTGCTTCTGCCCCCTGGATGCTGGATTAGAGGTGCATCACCAAGTCTAGAATATTTGGTTATCCTAATATAAAAAGAGCCTATCCTTGTGTGTGTGTGTATGTGTGTGTGTGTGTTTAAGACAGAGTTTTGCTATTTAAGCTAGATTGGCCTTGAATTACTATGTTCAGGCTACACTTAAACTCAATCATCCTGCTTTAGACTCCCAAGTACTAGGATTTCAGGCATGCAATCCACCACACTGGACACAGTCATAACTTTTATTGGATGAAGCACAGTGACCACTTTTCTGTAGCTCCAGCTATAATAAATTTCTCCATAAGATAATGTCTGACATATCTCATTATTAGTTTCTGATATAAAATTCAATTTCAAGTAAATGTTATCATTTACCAAGAAATCTAGTATTATATATTAAAAGCATATATAAAGGAAGATATTTTTTTCCCCTACATTTTCCGTCAGTGCAGTAAAACACTACTTTATGCTATCTAGTACCAAGGCTTAGGTAAGAATGTTTCCAGATGAAACTGTGTCATGGATGTAGCACATAGTTTCAGTTAGCCTGTCAGATGCAAACCTTTTGGAAACTAGGCTTTGTTGGCTTAGATACTTGCCTGCTTGTTGCACAGAACACTTTGTTAAGTGAAAGGAAGAATAATGTCTCCAATTGAAAAATAGAGGGAGTTTGGGGCTGGGAGAATGCAATTGCCCAAGTTAGAGCTAGCCAAATTGATCTGAAATCATTTAGATATAACAACGTGATGGGCAGCAGGCAGCATTTGTTCATGAAGACAGATAATGTCAGGCAAATTCGATTTATTTGGTCTTATAAAATTACTCAACAAGTTGGTGGGTGCAGAAAACTCCATGGACAAACATATATCTAAATGTTTGTAAAAGCCTTTGATGTGGGTCTGCATGGGATGAGTGTAATTGAGTGCTGGAAGATGCTGCCCAGATAACAATGCAACTGTGTGCCCATCAGATTTGCCAGAACAATCATAAAACAGATCATAATGTCTAACTAATATATTTGGTACAGACAATAAAAAGGGCCAGTATCTTTGCAGATCAACATCGTCAGGATGTATGAAAATGATTTAGTCCACTTACATCAGCTCGTCCTTTCTGCTGGAGGTGCACATGTGAGAGAGAGGTTTGTCTAAAATGCCTCACAGCCTGACCCTTTGTCCTCCACTAAGGGTTACAGAATTTGGAATCTGTGGTTGTCTGCAAAGGCATTAGGATAGAGCACTATAAGTCTACATGGTTTCTTAAAGTAGGGTAAAGTTGAGTGAAAAATCTTATTTACATAAATTCCCTAGTAGATTTTTTAAGAGCTAAAAGATAATTTATAAGAAAATAACCATAGTAATTGTCATACTTTGTGTGTGTGTGTGTGTGTGTGTGCGAGAGAGAGAGAGAGAGAGAGAGAGAGGGGGGGGGGAGGGAGAGGGAGGGGGAGGGGAGGGGGAGGGGAGGGGGAGGGGGAGGGAGAGGGAGAGGGAGAGGGAGAGGGAGAGGGAGAGGGAGAGAGCGCAAGAAAGCACTGGAAAGCCTTCTCTAACTGCTGAGAGCATTTCAATTTTAACAGCATAGCTTTGCTGGTGGGAACCAGCTGTAAAATAGCCAAAGGACTCTAAGAAAGCTGCATAATAGAAAGCTGGATGTAGGTTAAAATACAAAAAGAAGACTGAAGATGCGGCTCAGTGGCAGGGGGCTTGTCTCGCATGCATGGGGCCTGGAGTTCGATTCCCAGAACAAAAGAGAGTGAAATAGAAATATCGCTTTAACAGATCGTGGGACATTGAATTATATCAGTACTAGATGCAACGTTTATGTGAAGACAGGAGTATTTTTAGCTTATCTAGCTGGTAATTTTTCTTAGTAAGGGACAGAACATAAGGTAAGAAGTAGGGAAGCGGTGCTTTTGTGCCTGCAGATCAGCATTATTCACACTCATTCTGAAGGATGGTTTTAGTAAAACTTTGGAGGTGCTTCATTTAGCATTTCTTAGATAAACCTCCCAGTGACTAGGAAAGAGCTGGCAGCGGCAGGGCTGGCTTGGCAGATTCTTACTGCTCTTGCAGAGGACCTGGGTTTGATTTCCAGCTTCTACATCTCACAGCCATCTACGGCTCCAGGTCTAACACCTCTTCTGACGTCCTGGGTACTGCACACACATCTGCCATTCGTACATGCAGGCAAGACACTCACACACAGAGAAAAGAAAAGATCCGGGTCTCAAAGCATCCTTTAAAACATTGTTGTTATTCTTAATTATTATTATTATTGTGTGTGTGCCCGCACATGCCCTTGAGAAGTTATGCATGTACCATGGTGAGTGTGGAGGTCAGAGGTGAAGTGTGGAGAGGTGAGTGTGGAAGTCATTTCTCTTCTTCTATTATGGGCCCCGAGGGATTGAATTCATGTTATTCATGTCATCAGGCCTGGTGGTAAGCACTTTAACCCACTAAACTATATTGCTGACCCTGGGATTTATTTGTTTGTATGTATGTATGCATGTATGTATGTATGTATATATGTATGTATGATTGTTCTGTGTGCATATATGATGCAGGCCAGAAGAGGGCATCAGATCCCATTATAGATGGTTATGAGCCACCATGTGGTTGTTGGGAATTGAACTCAGGACCTCTGGAGGAGTAGACAGTCCTCTTAACCACGGAGCCATCTCTCCAGCCCCTGACCTGGATTTTAAAGCCCCCCTCCTCTCTCTCTCTCTCTCTCTCTCTCTCTCTCTCTCTCTCTCTCATCTACTGTAGCTCTTGGTGCAGACCCAGCTTAGCTCTTCTTGTCTACCCTCTTAGCTTCCTCTCAAGCCTTTCTTCACTCCTTTGTGTCAGTCACAGATCCTTGGAAATACTTTTTTCCAGACACACCCACTTCCTCCCAGTGTCCACACCAGATTGACTGGGACGAAGGTAGATAATTTTCACTATCTTTCCTGTTCTCCATTATGATTTCTCCAGACTTTACTCTCAGTTCTGTAGCAGCCAGATTTCAGAAGCCCCTCCTTGCATGCTAACCCCCATGGGACTCTGCCTCTGAGTGAGGACCTTAGTACCCGTAGCTCTTTCTGGTGGTCCTTCTCAGCCTTTCCTCCTAACTCATATTCATTCCTTTCTGTCACCGATGCCTCACAGAAGCAGGCTCTACCGGAATCCCACAGTGACCTCATTTGCTAAAGATCCAGAGAGGGAAATAACAACCAAAGAATGGAACTCCCATCCAACACAGACAAGACCAGACATTGACATTAAGAAACACCTCAAACACTATCCAGATGTCTAGATCTCAGAACAAAGACATGAACATGACTAGCCAAGACAATGTCTCCTCCAGAAACCAGTAATCCTAGTGCAGTAGGCCCTGAGAAACATAGCTTCAGCACAAGACAATGACTTTGAAATATAAATTATAGATACATTTGAGGATCTTAAAGAGTATATGAACAAATTCATTATCTATTTGTGAAAATATGAAAATACAAAAAAACCAGAGTTGACTGAAATAATGAAAAGAATTCAATAATGAAAGTAGACTTTAACAAAGAAATAGTCTCAGTAAAGAAAATCCACACTGAAATAAAACTGTAAATGAAGAATGTAGAGTGGCAAACAAAATCTTCAGAGGTAAGTCTCACCAACAGAGTATAAAACATGCAAGAGAGAATCTCAGGCATTGAAGACAATGTAGAAGAAATAGATACTTTAGTCAAAGAAAATGTAAAATTCAAAACATTCCAGACACAAAATGTCCAGGAAATATAGAACACTATGGAAAGGCCAAATCTATGAATGATAAAAATAGAGGAAGGAGGAGAAACCCAGGTGAAAGACACAGAAAATATTTTTAATGGAATCATAGAAGACAATTTCCCCAATCGAAAAAAGAAGTACCTATCAAGGTACAGGAAGTATACAAAACACTAAATCAACAGGACTAGAAAAAAACACCCCTTATGATACATAGTAATCAAAACATTTAACCGACAAAACAAAGAATGGATATTAACAGCTATAATGGAAAAAGACCAACTGATATATAAAGGCAGACCCATTAGGCTAATGGCTGACTTCTCAGAAGAATCTGAAAAACAGAAGGAACTGGCCAAATGTTCTACATACTCTGACAGACCTCAGACACCAGTCCAGATTACTATACCCAGCAAAACTTTCAGTCACAATAGATGAAGAGAGATAAGACATTCCACAATAAAACCAATTTAAGCACTATATCTATAAATCCATAACTACAGAAGCCACTAGCAGGAAAACTCCAGTCTGAAGAGGTGAACCAAACCCAAAATAACTCAAAGACTAAATAATCTCACAGTAGCACATCAAAAGAGAGAGGGAATTAAAACAACCTACACCACCACAACAAATTCTCAATAGTCAACACTGCTCATGGACAACTCTCAATATCAATGGTCTTCATTCCCCAATAAAAAGACACAGACTAACAGAATGGAAAAGAAATCAGGATCCATCCTCCTGCTGCATCCAAGAAACACAGTTTAACATCAAGGGTAGACATTACCTCATGAGGAAAAAAAGATATTCCAAGCAGATGTACCCAAGAGGCAAGCCAGTGTAGCTGTTTTAATGTCTGACAATGTAGACTTCAAACCGAAACAAATCAGAAGAGACAGAGAAGGACACTACATAATATCAAAGGAAAAACTCACCAAGAGGATATTGCAATTTTAAACATCTATGCACTATACATAAGGGTACTCAAGTTCATAAAAGAAACACCACTTAATTCACATATTGACTTCAATAACCAACTCTTATCATAGACAGGTCACCCAGACAAAAACTAAACAGAAAAATGCTAAAATTAAATAACATCACAAGCCAAGTGGACCTAGCAGACATCTACAGAACATTCTGCCCAAACATGAGAATATACTTTCTTCTCAGAAGTTCATGAAACTTTCTCCAAAATTGGACACAAAGCAAGTCTCAACAGATACAAGGAAATTTAAAATAACTTTTATCCTGCATCCAACTGATCACCACAGATTGAGGCTGGACAACAATAGAAACAACAGAAAGTATACAAACTCATGCAACTTGAACAACTCACTGCTGAATGAAAAATGGAACAAGACAGAAATGTAGAAGAAAATTAAAAACTGTTTAGAATTGAATTATAATAAAAACACACCATATCCAAAGCTATGTGACACAATGAAAGCGGTTCTAAGAGGCAAGTTGACATCACTAAGTGCTTACATTAAAGAATTGGAGAGATTCCATATCTTTACCAACATACCTGAAAACTTTAGAACAACAACACAAGACCATATCCCCAAAGAGTAGATGGCAAGAAATAAACTCAGGGCTGAAATCAATGAAATAGAAACAACAACAGCAAAAGCAATACAAAGAATTGATGAAGAGTTGATTCTTTGAAAAAAACCAGTAAGATTAATAAAGGCCTAGACAAATTAACTAAAAGAAGGAAAGAGAAGAACAAAATTAATAAGATTAGAGATGAAAATGGGGATAATACAAGAGGCACCAAGGAAATTCAGAGAACCACGAGGACATACTTTAAAAATCTGCATTCCACCAAACTTCAACACCAAAAGGAAGAGGATGGATATCGTCATATAGTTGACCTATCAACATTAATCAAGACAAAAAGCAATTTAAACAGACCTGTAACCTCTAGTTAAATAGAAATAGTAATTAAAAGTCTCCAACCCAACAAAACCCAGGGCCAGATTGATTCAATGAAGAACTATACCAGATCTTCAAAGAAGAATTAATGCTGATCTACCTCAAATTATTCTGCAACATAGACACTGAAGGGACATTTTCTAATTCCTTTTTACAAAACCACTCTTACCCTAATTCCAAAACCACACAAAGACCAAGCCAAAAAGGAAATTACAGACCAATATCCTTCATGGTTATAGGTGCAAAAAGAATTCTTAATAAAAATACTTGTAAATTGAATACAAAAACATCAAAAAGATCATCCACCATGGTCAAGTAAGCTTCATCCCAGAGGCACAGAAGTTGTTTAACATACTAAATCAGTAAATATAGCCCACCACAGAGAGGCTGAAAGACAAAGACACATGGTCAGCTCCTTAAGATGCAGAACACATTAGGGATGGTGGTACCTTCAGAAATTCTTTTACTGTCCAGAATTGTTTTGGCTGTCCTGGTGTACTGGATGGTTTTGTGTGTCAACTTGACACAAGCTGGAGTTATCACAGAGAAAAGAGCCTACCTTGAGGAAATACCTCCATGAGATCCAGCTGTAAGGCATTTTCTCAATTAGTGATCAAGGAGGGAGGGCATAGCCCATTGTGGATAGTGCCATCCCTGGGCTGGTAGTCCTGGGTTTTATAAGAAAGCAAGCTGAACAAGCCAGGAGGAGCAAGCCAGTAAGCAGCACCCCTCCATGGCCTCTGCATCAGCTCCTGCCTCCAAGTTCCTCCCCTGTGTGAGTTCCTGTTCTGACTTCCTTTGGTGATGAACAACAATGTGGAAGTATAAGGTGAATAAACCCTTTCCTCCCCAACTTGCTTCTTAGTCATGATGTTTTGTGCAGGAATAGAAATCCTGACTAAGACACCTGGGTTTTTGTTTTTTCATATGAAGTTGAGAATTGTTCTTTCAAGATCTGTGAAGAATGTATTGGAATTTTGATGGGGATTGCAGTAGATTGATTTTGGTAAGATAGCCATTTTTACTATGTCAATCCTACTGATCCATGAGCAAGGGAAATCGTTCTATCTTTTTCAATTTCTTTCTTTGGGGACTTGAAGTTCTTGTCATACAGGTCTTTCACTTGCTTGCTTAGAGGTACAGCACGGTATTTTATATTATTTGCAGCTATTGTGAAAGGTACTGCTTCCCTAACTTCTTTCTCTGCCCATTTATTGCTGTGTAGAGGAGGGCTACTGGTTCTTTTGAGTTAATTTTGTATCCAGCCACTTTGATGAAGGCAGAGACTGAGCCGCCAACCAAAAAGCATACACAGGCACATATGTAGCAAAGGTCTGCCTTGTCTGGCCTCAGTGGGAGAGATGTGCCTGATTCTGCAGAGACTTGATGCATCAGGGTTGGGGGATACCCCTGGTGGGTCTGCTTTCTCAGAGGTAAAGGGGTTAATGTGGGGAGGAACTCTGTGAGGGGAGACTGGGAGGGAGAAAGCATTTGGGATGTAAATAAAAAAGGATGCAGAAAAGGCCTTTGACACAACCTGACACCTCTTCATAACATCCTAGAGAGACTAGAGACACAAGGGACATACTTTAATATATTAAAGACAATTTACAGTAACCCCACAGCCAACATCAGCCTAGATGGAGAGACACTCAAAGCATTTCCACTAAACTCAGGAACATGACAAGGTTGTCTGCTCTATGTACACCTGTTCAACATAGTACTGAAAGTCAGAGCTGCAGTAGTAAGCAACTGAGGGAGATTAAGGGATACAGACAGGAAAGAAAGAAATCAAAGTATCTGTAGGTACGTAAGATTTTATACATAAAAGACCCTAAAAACTCCACCAGGAAACTTTTACATTTGATAAACACTTTCAGCAAAGTAATGGAATACAAAATTAACACACAAAAATCAGTCATTTTTCTCTCTATAAATGACAGACAGACTGAGAAAGAAATCAGGGAAACAACACCTTTCACAAAAGCCTCAAAAATTAAGATGTTTTGAGGTAACTCTAACCAAGAAAGTGAAATATTTGTTTGATTAAAAACATTTAGACACTGAAGAAAGAAACTGAAGAAGATCTCAGAAGATGGAAAGATCTCCCATGCTCATGGATCAGAAGGATTAAAATAGTAAAAATGGCCATCCTGCCAAAACCAGTGTACAGATCTCCATCAAATCCAATGCAATCTCCATCAAAACTCCAACACAATTCCTTACAGTTTTTTAAGGACAATTTTCAGCTTTATATAGAAACATTAAAAAACAAAACACCTTAAACAACAAGATAGCTAAAACAACCCTGTACAATAAAAGAATTGCTGGAGGTATGACCCCCAGATCTCAGACTGTACTACTGAGTTACAGTAGTACAGACAGCATGTTATGGGTTTAAGAACAAACACGTTGATCAATGGAATGAAAGTGAAAGCCCAGACATGAGTCCATATACCTGGAACCACCTGAATTTTAATAGTGAATCCCAAAAATATACACTGGAGAAAAAGACAGTATTTTCAACAAATGGTGCTGGTCAAACTGGATGACTGGATGCAGAAGAATCCAAATAGATCCGTATTTATCATCCTGCACAAAACTGAACTACAATGTGGCCAGGAACTTCAACAGAAGACCAGATACCCTGAATCTGATTGAAGAAAAAGTGGAGGATAGATAAGTTTGAACTTACTGGAACAGGAAATGACTTTCTGAACAGGACACTGATAGCACAGGCACTCAGGGACCTCATGAAGCTGAAAAGCTTCTGCATGGCACAGGACACCACTGTCCAGGCACAACGATAGCCTACAGACTGGGAAAAGAGCTTTATCCTTATACAACCGATAGAGGGTTAGTATATATAGCATGTAAAGAACTAAAAAGCTAAACATCAGGCAAACAAATAATCCAATTAAAAAGGGGGCACAGATCTAAGCAGAGAGTTCTCAAACCAAGACAGTGGCTAAGAAACACTTAAAGAAATGTTGAATATCCTTTGCTGTCAGGGAATTGCAAATTAATACTACTCTAAGATTTGATCTTACACCACGCAGAATGGCCAAGATCAATAACACCAATGACAGTACATCTTGTGAAGATGTGGAAAAAGGGAACGCTTACTCATTATTAGGGGAGTGCAAATTTGCACAAGCACTATGGAAATCAACGTCTCTGTTCCTTAGGAAGCTGGAGATGGATGGACCTCAAGATCCAGCTATAGCACTCAGGGGCATACACCCAAAGGTCTCTGTCTCCCACTACAGAGACACTAGCTCAGCCATGGTCATTGCTTTTCTATTCATAAGAGCTAGAAACTGGAAACAAAGTAGATGCCCATCAGCTGCTGAATGAACAGGGAAAATGTGGTATACTTTCTCAACTGAATATTGTTCATCTCCTAGAAAAAGTGAAATCATGAAATTTATGGTAAATGGATATAGCTAGAAAAAAAAATCCCAAATGAGTTAAGCCAGACCCCAAAAGACAAATATTATTTGTTTTCTCAATGTGGATGTTAGTTCTCAAGCCTTCAATATGTGTGCTACAATCTGAATAAGCTCAGAGGTTAGGTACCTAGCAAGGCAGTAGGGGAGGGATGTATGCAGAAGAAGAGGTGGGAAGGTTGAGAGAGTCAGAGGTGATGGACAGTTCTAAGGAAACAACAGGACTGGTGCTTGCATGGACTCACAGAGACTGTGGAGCACACATCAGACCTGTGTAGGCTCAAGTCAGATGGGGTCTTAGCACTGAGAGGGCTAAGTAACTATGGGGTAACACTCCTACCCAAAGAGCTATATACAGTTGATACCCACTAGCAGGGGGAGAAACTAGTTTTCTCCAGTGGAGTGTCACTGGGTAAATTAACCACACCTCAGGGCAGGCCCAAATGACCAAGACTAGTTGCTCAATACAAAATGAACTCAGTAATATTTTTGTAGATTTTTTTCTGTCTCATTTTGCTTTGTTCGGGCATTTTGTCATTAATGTTTTGCTTGCTTATTTTATTTTTGGTGTGTTTCCTGTTGTTGTTGTTGTTGTAGGAAGTTTCTAGGCCAAAGTGAGGAGATAACAGCAAGCGGAGTAAGGCGCTGCTCTGCCCTGATGGACTCTCCCACTCGTGATAATTAGAAGACCCACCTTGATAGATGTGCAGGACAAGACAGATGAAGCAGAATCTAGGACCCAGGTAAAAGGGGCAGTCTGATACAAGATTTCCCTCCACAAGACGCTGGGAGCCAAGCCTTTCCAGTATTTATTGGCCTATGCAAATTGCCTTTCACTGAGTCTCAAGCCTTGAACTCAGATGAAAGTATTCTGGCTTGCAGAGTCCAGCAGAAGCAAATTCAGATACTCTCTGAAGTGAGATACTGGCCTGGGCCTAAAGTCATTGTAGAAACCAAGTTCCCCTATGAAGTTGATAACATAAACAAGGAAACCAACGCCATCAAATAAACAATGACCCAAAAAGACAGGAGAGACAGAGTCATGAGGACTCCAGATGCTGGACTCAGCAGCTTAAGACTAAGATAATAGAAGAGGAAGCAAGGCCACTCAGCTGCAGAGTGAAGGGGCTTGTCATCCAAGCCTGACCATCTGAGTTCTGCCCTGGATCCCATGTAAAGATGGAGGGAGTGACCAGACCCTACAAAGTTGTCTTCTGACTTCCACACACATTTGCTGTGGTGTTTGCGCCCTCCCCTCACACACACAAAGAAATAGAGAATAACTAAAGTTTTAAAAATTTAAAGGATAAGGAAATAGTAATGAACATTATGTTTACCTTTTTACTTTTAGGCAGCACCGGGGCTTGAACCCAAGGTATCATGCATCCAAGGCACGTGCTCTACCACTGAGCTCCAGTTCCAGCTTGAGTTTGTTTAAAGACATAAAAGACCAGGGCCAGTGCAAAGACTCCGTGGGTAAAAATACCTGTTGCCAAGCCTGAAGGTCTGAGTTCCATCCCCAGAGCCCACCAGATAGGAGAGAACTGACTCCCCAGGTTGCCCTCTGACCTCTCGTGTGTACTGTGGCGTGCATGATGCATGTGTGAATACACATGCATGCACACACACACACACACACACACACGTAGTCATAAAATGAAAAATAGAAAATACATGAAAGACCAGCTTTGGTTACACCTACATAAACAAGGTTTTAAAAGAAAGAAAGGAAGGGAGGGAGGGAGGAAGGGAGGGGAGAGAGAGAGAGAGAGAGAGAGAGAGAGAGAGAGAGAGAGAGAAAGAGAGAGAGAGAGAGAGAGAGAGAGAGAGAGAGAGCAAGCAACTGCTGGTTCAGACAGACAGATCACACAAGCCAAAAGAAGACACAGGCTAGCCAGCATCTCTTGACTTGTCCTCATGGTCCGCCATGATGGTCTTGAAGACAGCCTATGCTATTTGTCCTGTCTTACCGAATGCTGAAGTGAGCCACACTGTGACAGCAAGTGGCTGGATGAGCAAGTGGAATTACACATGCGCAAACAGTTCATAAAAACGTGCTGGACAATTCATTGCATCAGACTGCGGGGCTCTTGGTTATTAGGAGTCAGGATCTCGTGTACCCCAAGCTGGCCACAAAGTTGATATATAGACAGGGGTGACTTCCACCTGCTCAGTGCCAAGGTGTCTGTCAGGTGTGTCACCATGCCTGGCTTTAAAAGATGCAGTCTTTAGAGAACCTGTTGTGATTGCTAAAACTGTCACTCTAGGATGCATTTTAAGATTGACATTGTCAAATAACAAAGATTTCAGAAGTATTTCAACACATACTAATGGTGATTTGAAGTGCTGTAAGATTTGATATCTGATCTAAAATTAGAGGGATTATTTCTTAACAGTCAGATTTAGGCCTGTCTGTGTCAATGTACTAAGTGGGATTTTTTTTTTTTGCATGATTTCTATGGACTCAAATTTCAATACCTATTATTTGGTTAAATAGCACATCTTACAGCAGCACAATTCGACTCTGGTCACACAGTGGGTCAGCCGTTAACTGCATGCAGTGCTAGTGCACCCCAGGCAGATGCCGGGGGTGCCTTGTGATCGGTGCCTGGCCGTGGAGACCAGTCCCTGTGCCTCTGTTGTATGCTCACAGCAAGGCTTATAATTGTGATCTTTCCATGTCACCCACGTGACATCTTACAAAAGTAGATAGAATTGAACAGAAGGAAGCAGCCAGCAGAGACACAGGGCAGCAAAGCAGCGAAAAGGGCCTGTCACAGTGGGCTCTGACTGGAATACGTGCGGTGCCACAGAGGGCTGACTGTGGGCGTTCGTACTGACGCTGCTTCGGAGGAACTTGGTGAAGGCAGGTGACCACCACCAAGGAGGAAAAGGTTGTGACAAAAAAAGCACAAAGAGGGGAAACTCCACATTAAAGGATATGTCATGAATACAGAAATATTTTACAACACTGAAGAAAAAACCCCAACCCATCAAACAATAGAAGCAGATCTAAATTTAAAAGGAGTGGAACCAGTCACCTTGACACTGGAAAGATGTGTAGGGACAAATACTACTTAAAGGGCAAAGTGCTGTTCACACACACCACTGTTTTCATTTTCAGTGTGTGTGTGTGTGTGTGTGTGTGTATATGTGTGTGTATATGTGTGTGTGCACACATATACACACACACATGCGAATGCGAGCGAGCGAGAGAGAGAGAGAGAGAGAGACAGACAGACAGACAGACAGACAGACAGAAGCGCACATGCCTGAGGTAGATATCAACTAATCACCCTGGAGCACTCATTGACTCTGGTTCTCAATATCAACCCTAGAGCTTGCTCTCTGGGTTATGGACTGGCATTACGGACCAGCCATGCAGGCTGGCAGACATTTAGGTTCTGGGGATCTGAACTGACACTTAAACCACGGAGCTACCTACTCAGCCTCTCAAACTGCTCTTGATTTTGACAGTAAAATAAAAACCCCAGTTCTCAGTGTACGCACTTTCATTTTCCTATGTGTTTATAACTGACAGTTGGAATCCCATTTAAAGTATTTTAACAGGACTTTAAAGGTCACAGAAGAACCCTGATTTCCCTCATAACCCAATATTAAAAACAGCTAGGATAAAGGCACATTACTTTCAGAAGAGCAGTAGCTACCACACTCGCCTTTTCTCTGATATAAGCAACGCAGTGGTAATATCATTATGCTAAAGAAAACACCCAGAAGACGTGCCCAGTGGGTAAGTGCACATGCTGCTCTTGTAGATGCCCTGTTTTTATTTCTGGCAGCCAGGAAATGTCTGTAACTCTAGCTCCAAGGGATCAGAAATCCTCTTCTAGCCTCTGTGGGTACCTGCCCTCTTATGTACATACCTCCTACCCCAGACATACACACATACCCGTAATTAAAAACAAAATATATCTTAAGCTAGGCAATCATAGTCAACCACTGAGCCCAGGGACCCCCAAGAGTTGGGGGAATGATTGAAGGAACTGAAGGGGATTGCAACCCCATAGGAACAACAACATTATCAACTAACTGGGCCCTTTGGAGCTGCTCCCCGGGACTAAACCACCAAACAAAGAGTACACATGGGCCAGACCATGACTCCTGCTACATATGTAACAGAGGGTTGCCTTATCTGGCAATAGTGGGTGGGGAGGTGCTTCTTCCTATGGAGCCTTGAAGCCCCAGAGAAAGGGGGTGCTAGAGGGGTGAAGCAGGGGTGGAATGGGTAGGTGGGTGGAGGAACATCCTCTTAGAGGCAAAGGGGAGGGGCATGGAGCAGGAGGGTTGTGGAGGGGAGACTGGGAAGGGGGATAACACTTGAAATGCAAACAAATAAAATGATTAATAAATAAAAAACAAAACAAAAGTTTTAATAGAGAAAATAAGACATTTCAGGAGCAGTGAATTGACTCAGTGGGTCAGTTGATTCCGGGGATCTACATGGTGGAGGGAGAGAACTGACTCTCATAAATTGTCTTTTGGCCAGCACACATTCACAAACCAAGCAAATAATGTAAGAGCTGATTGTTAAAAAGAACACATTTCAGATTTACTGCAGGGTACACATATGTAAATATATATAAATAAATTAAACCTGTTTTGTTTTGGAGATAGTCCGAAGCTGGCCTTGAACTCGATGTACAGCTGAGAAGGACCTTGTAGTTTTTTGTTTTAAAGATTCATTTTGGGGCTGGAGAGATGGCTCAGCGGTTAAGAGTACTGACTGCTCTTCTGAAGGTCCTGAGTTCAAATCCCAGCAACCACATGGTGGCTCACAGCCATCTGTAATGTGATCTGATGCCCTCTTCTGGTATGTCTGAAGACAGCTACAGTGTACTTACATATAATAAATAAATAAATCTTAAAAAAAAAAGAATCCATTAAAAAAAAAGATTCATTTTTTTTTGTAAATGTAATTTTGGGGGCTTTTCTCTGCCCTCTTTGTTACCCAGGAAAGACATGGAGACCCTGTGTTTTTATTAACAAGCTGCTAGCACTAATAGCTGGGCAGATCCTGTGCTGGGCTAACCTTACCTTGCTGGCCTGGCCTACTTCCCAGCCACTTCCCAGCCACATGGCATTGCCGCCATCTTGGTCTTGCCCTGGTTGTTCCTGCTGTCTTCTCCTCACGGAGACCTCACAGCGAATCTCCCTCTTTGGTCTCCACCAGAACCCCTCACTGGGATCAGAAGTCTTGCCCTATTCTCTCCTGTCCAGCTATTGGTTGATTAGCACTTTGTTAACTAATCAGAGGTGAAGGAAAACAATCTTTACACATCATTGAGACAGGAGGTGCTTGACAATGCCTCTGTCCCATCTGCAACCAAACGTATGGGCACAGCAATCAGCATCTTAATACTCAGTGCACAAAGCCATCCCCCAACAATTTTTATTGTTTTTAATTATGTGTCTGTGTGCACATGAGCATAGGTGCTCATGGGAAGACAGAGGTATTGGCTGTCCTGAAGTTGGTTCTAGGCCGTGAGCTACCTGATGTGGGTGCTGGGAACCGAACCCAGGTCCTCTGCAAGAACAGCCTGCTCGTATCCACTGAACCATGTTCTCAGCTCATGTTGTAGACTTTAAAATACAATATTAAAGCACACAGCTACAGAAGCATGAGTCAAGAAAGAGTGAGTAGAATTCAGGTGTCTGATGTCCTTTTATTATCAAAGAAGAATTTTGCTTGATTAAAATGTTACATAGTTCTAAGAACAAGAAAGGAACATAAGTGTAGGGTTTAGACTAGTTAAGAGGCACCAATGGATTAGAACCAGACACCACTCTTAACAGGGAACAAGAAGGAGAGAAAAAAGAGATGTAACTGATCAAATGCAAAGGCTTTAAGGGAAAAGACTTCATTTCAAATATAATAGCAATTAAGGACAGGAAAGGGGCTGAACATTCAGTTATGTTAAAACCATCACTAGCTACTAAATAGAGACTTCTATTCATAGGACTTATTGAAGACATAATGAAAAAGATGAAAAATGAAGATATATACTTTGGAGACAACCACCAAAAGATGGTGACGTGGCTCCCAAATGAACCCACCAACCACCAACCAACCAACCACCAACCAACTAATGCACTTTACTACGGAAATCCCTCCTGCAGCTAATGAGACTTGATGGTAAGGAAAGGTCCAGTTAGCTAAACAGATGTGACTTTAATTGATATGAATCGTGAAACTGTGAGTCTCAAGCTTGTATGCAGCAGAAGTTGAGAGAACAAAGAGAAAAATCTGTAACTTGCCATGTCGGGAGAGCATATAGGTCCACATATGTAGTCTTGGCAGGTTCAGTTACAAAATGAATATTCTTTTTAAGCACATATATTGGATATTAGGTCTAATATGTAATATATACATATATGTATGTATATATATGTATACACACACACACACACACACACACACACACATATATATATATATATAGAGAGAGACTATTCCCCCAGCCAGGCAATGCTTTCATGGGGGGGGGGTCCAAGACACTTGTTTGGAACAAGCATACATATATTATTTGTATAAGAAAGAGTGGCTGGATCATCTCCACCCAGGTGAACTTACAGATGGAGACTAAGTGTGAGTATGAGAGCCGGCACTGCAGAAGAGTCTAGTTCATCTTATTAAATTCGCATTCCATATTCTACATATTGCTCCACCTAATTGAGAGCCAAGGAGAAACACACTTTTAAGTTTTCCAGTAAATGTCAGTGAAGGATTCAAACCTGCATTTGTATTTTTTTCTTCTGTGCAGTGAATCCATTTCAGAAAGTACTTATTCCTTTGAGACTGGAAGGAAGGAGGGAAGTGTGCTTACAGGAGACTCTGTAATGATATTTGGGAGCTGTCTTTATACAACACCGACAAAGGCTTAAGTATCTGTGCTGTAGGAGTGCTACACACTGGGCACAGTAAGTGTGTGAGCTGTCTTGGGAGGGAGGACTATGCTCTGCAGTGTGAGGATGGCTGAGGAATTGACCCAGCATGCACCCTGCCCACCGGCAACTAAAGCGCCTCTCCTACATGACATGCCACTGGAAAGCCCTTCCTTTGAGTCAAGGCTCACTGTTTTCATCCCAATTTCAAAAGACAGTCGTTCATGGCCAAGGGATGCCAAGTGGTACATTCTCTCCACTCTCAAGTTTTTGGAACGTGTGCATCATTTTACTGCTTAACACAGGGAGAACACTCAGATAAGTATAATCACATAGTTGCCAATCAATTATTTAAACGTTATCTAGCATTTCAATGATTAAACTCACCTTTATCATGGACAGTAATATGTTCTGGCTTGGGCTACTTGCCTCAGTTTCTCTTCCTTTCCCTATCTCCACATCATTTTCCCAGCCCACAGCCTTGCTCCGACACAGCCATCAGACTCACCTTCTCAGATGATTTGTGGAATGGGAGCAGGGCGGCTAGAGGAGTAAGGGGGATGAGGAGGGCGTGACAGGATAAAAATGAAGTGTAATGATATATCTGCATGAAAATGTTGCTAGAAAACCCATTCTCAGCATACCAAATTAAAAGAATAGATACTGGGGGCTTGGAAGACTGCTCAGAGCATCACACACTTGCCATAGAAGTGTGAGGAGCAGTGTTGGGATCACCAGCAGTGTTGGGATAAAAGCTGGGTGGGTAGGTGGTGGCTTGCCTGTAATCCCAGGTCTCTGGAAGCAGAGATAGGATCTCAGGAGCAAGATGGCTAAGCAGACTAGACAAACTGGGGAGCTCTGTCCCTCAGAGAGTGCTTCAGGAATAAGGTGAAAAGCAACCTAGAAGACAACCTCTGACCTCCATACGCACGGACAGCCCCCATACGCATGCGCACACATGCGCAGAGAATCACTAGCTTTCCTAGGGCTGTCAGGAAAGGTATGAGGCAGCATCCATTGAGTATAGACCTGAACCTGAGACGAGTAAACTGAACAAGACATGGGCATTAAGCACGACAGTTCTCACCTTGTGGGTTGTGACTCTTTGGGGGTCTTAAGGGTTTGTGGATGTTGTCTAAGACCATCACAAAACACAGATATTTACATCATGATTGATAACTAGCAGAACTACAGTTATGAAGTAGCAGCTAAAATAACTTTATGGTTAGGGTCACCACATGTGAGGAACCTTAGTGAAGCATCAGAAAGTTTAGGAACTGCAGATCTAGCAGAAGAAAACAGCCTTTAGGGTGGGAGAGTGCTTGTCACATCTGAGGAAACTAAGAAGTGTGGATGGAACAGAGGAAAGAGGAGTAGTGGGGTGGGAAATGTGGGGCTAGGAACTTGGCTCAGTGGTAAAGTATTTGCATAGCATGTGATAGTCCCTGGTAAATCTCCAGCATCGAGGGAAACCAACCCCACCAACCAGGAACCAACCCACCAACCAGGAACGAACAAACCAACCAGGAACGAACGAACCAACCAACCAACCAACCAGGAGCCAACCAACTAGTTACATATATGCCAGACACATTTGTAAGTGAATTGATGTCTTTGGATTTTACTCTAAATGTGGGAGTCATTTGATGTTTCTGAGCAAAAGAGCAAAACAGTTGGGTTCCTTTTGCTGCTAAGTGGAGCGCATGGGAGAGAGGTGGAGACAGAAGTAATGATGGAGATTTGAGAAGTATTCAGAGTTAGGAGGCAGTTTGTAAGTAGAAATGACAAGAATTGCTAATGGACTGAGTATGGGGTTAGCTTGAGCCAAAGGATTTTGGGGTTTGGTGTAGGTACTATTTGTTAAAATGTGGAAACCTAGACAGGATTAAGTTTAGAGAAAACATCAGTAGTTTACTTTCAGACTCTAGAGGCATGACTGACTTCCAAGTTCTTGAGATCCATGGCTTCTAATAGTGACAAATGATGTTAGATTTTACAGGAACATTTGTAGGCAGAAGTGATGGAGCAGGAAACAGAAGAAATAAAGCTGTTCCTGACAAAAATTCAAAGACGAAATCCCCCAGATAGTCAAGGAGTAAAAAAGTAGACCAGCGACAGGTCCAAAGTGGGATCCAGCTCAAGGGGAGGCTCCAAGACCTGACACTATTACTGAGGTTATGGAGTGCTCACAAAAAGGGACCTATCATGGCTGCCCTCTGAAAGACCCAGCAAGCAGCTGAAAGAGTCAGATGCAGATGTTTTCACCCAACCAACCAATGAACAGAAGCTGCTGACCCCTGTGGTTGAATTAGAGAAAAGCTGGAAGAAGCTGAGGAGAAGGGCAATCCTGTAGGAGGACCAGCAGTTTCAATTAACTTGGACCCCTGAGATCTCTCAGACATAGGACCACCAACCAGGCAGCATATACCAGCTGATATGAGGCCCCCAACACATACACAGCAGAGGATTGGTGGGGCTGGGTTCAATCTAAGAAGATGCACCTAACCCTTAAGAGACTGGATGTCCCAGGGAGTGGAAAGGTCTGGTGGAGTGTGGGGTGGGGTGGGGGTGGGGATATCCTTGTGAAGACGGTGTGTGTGTGTGTGTGTGGGGGGGGGAGGTATGGGATGTGAAACAGTCGGAGGGTGGACCAGGAGGGGAATAAAACCTGGAGTGTAAAAAAGAAGATTAAATAAAATTTTTTTAAAAAAGTAGACCAGCTACTGAGTCTTTCTCATATATACTATGATTTCGGGGCAAGAGGGATTTTCTTTCTTCCAAAATATTTTTACCAAAGTTTGAAAGTCATTTTCCCCTGATGATGGTATATTATTTGTACACAAAACTAGATTCATAATGACATTTCCATGTACATATAGTGTTCTAATTTGCTTTCCACTGCTTTGATAAATACCATGGCCAAATGAAACCTAGGAAGAAAGTGGTTTATTTAGTCTTACAAGTTGCCGAACACTACGGAGGGAGGCAGGGACCTAGAGGCAGAAGCTAAAGCAGAGGACATAGAAGAATGCTGGGTGGCTTGGTCAGTTTGCTTTCTTATACAGTCAGGCCCACCTTCCGAGGAAGGGCACCCATGGAGCCTGGGTGCTCCTACGTCCATCATTAATCAAGAAATGCCTTGTAGAGATGCCCACAGGCCTATATGAAAAGAGCTTCTTCTTTTCCAGATGTGGTGATTTGGATAGGTATGGCCCCTATAGAGTAATGTGTTTGAATGCTTGGCCCACGGGGAGTGGCACTATTAGGAGATGTGGCTTTATTGGAGTAGGTGTGGTCTTGTCGGAGAAGTATGTAACTCTGGGTGCGGGCTTTGAGGTCTTCTATGCTCAAGCTTTGCCCAGTATAGAAGACAGTCCCCTTCTGCTGCCTGCAGATTAAGATATAGAGCTCCCAGCCCCTTCTCCAGCACCATGCCTGCCTGGACACTGCCATGCTTCCTGCCACGATGACAACAGACTGAACCTCTGAAACTGTAAGCCAGCCCATTAAATGTTTTCCTTTTTAAGAGTTGCCTTGGTCGTGGCATCTCTTCACAGCAACAAAGACTTAAGTAAGACACCAGGTGACTCTAGTTTGTGACAACCTGATGAACACTATCCAGTACATCGAGCGGGTATTTGTCTCACACCCTCTCCTGTTCCTCCTTTTCCCCAGTAGTCCCCTTTCTCTTGTCATGTGTCCCCCTTTACTTCAAATTTTCCAAATTTAAATTAATTTCATCCCACAACTAAAGAATTAAATCTTGAGAGATGATTCAGCATTCCTAAATTTTTGCCAAAGTATAACGGAGCAGAGAGGCAACATGTCCCCACTGTCAAAACAAACAGGGTGGGTGACACCAAGATCTTATACATGCTCTAGACTTCATCCGCTTTATCTTTGTGTCTTAGTGAGAGAAGAGAAAGGATTGCTGGCACTCTGAACAATCTTCTAGGATAACGCATAGGAGGTACGCACCGAGTCCTAACTGTTACCAGCATTTTAAAGTCTTCCTGTTTTCCAACTGAAGAATTGACTTCCAGATGGCAGGGTCAGGTCTACCTGGCAGAGATCTGGAGAATGTCTGTAACCATACAAATCTCCGTTTGATGTTGGGTTATCTTAAGAAAAGCTGCCGCATTTAACTTTAGCCTTTTGTGTGTGATATATTCTTTTTATTTTTATTTTCTGATCACCAGAGTCATGTATACTTTTTGTAGGGTACTTAAAAGACCTAAAAACTCCAACCAGCAAAAATTATTAAAATTCTTATGAAGCAGATGAACTTCCCAAGGTTCCCACATGGTTTCTTTCCAGTTTTTCCAGTTTTGCATGCACTTCATCCCTTCATCTCTGAGCTCTGCAGGGCACAGCACCTTCCCGTCCTGCGTCTGATTCCTAGTGTCATGATGTACTCCGAGGTATGTCTGGTGCTGACGGCTAACTCACCATCTTTAGTAGAGATGATTTCCTCGATGTAATCTCAGCTTACTTACAATCACCAATACCATTGTGGCAAAGAGTTTTCTTTATCAATATTTTCTAGAAAGTTGTAGATTAAGAATTGAAAAAAAAAATCTAGATGTACTCTGTCGTATTGTTCTCCAGGAAGGTTGTTATTGACGAGGGTCCGGGAGCAGCATTGGATCTGGTGAAAACATGAGTCAATATTATTTGCTTCAAGGAAAACGTCTCCTGGGCAAGGGGTAGGATGAGAATTTGAGTGAGAAGTCAGGCCCCAAGTAACTGACATGTCAGAAATGACCAGCTTGGGAAACTGAGTTTATCAACCTACTTAGCACCTTAGCATTTTAATGATTCCAGATAGGGATTTTGATTGTAAAATCTCACACTTACTCCATGTGGCTCCACACTGTTTAATGAAAAGCATCATAACTGCTGGGCTTAATCCAGTCCTTAAATTTCAGCAGGACTGAACAGAAATCCAGAGAATCTAGCGTATTTGGTTATTATTTTGTGAAACTGGTTTTCAGGTGTGTGTGTGTGTGTGTGTGTGTGTGTGTGTGTGTGTGTCTGTGCACATGCGCGTATGCGTGCTTAAGCATAACCTGATGCATAACCAGAGATAAATAGACCTTCATGTTCCTTTCCTTAAATACTGTCCTCCATGTAAAATTACGTCACTGATGATGGGACTCTTAGCCTGCATTCCACTTTAACTGAGTCTTCTTTCAGTTCTGTTTATCGAGGAGCCCCGAGGACGGTTCTTTCCCTTTCCTCTTCTGACATTGCATGGGTTTTGTTATAAAGGCTGATATGGTACCTCTGTCGAACACGGCTAATTATTTCATCGTTCAGTTAGTACTACAAACTTACAAATCTCTTCAGGTTCTTAACTACAACAATGAAGTGCCCGGCTGGTGGCCAGGGGCCCAGAGGACAATCTGTTGAGTTGGTGTACTACACATCTTTTGCAGAGTGTCTCTTGTCATGTACAGGGAAACAGATGTAATGCCGATTCCACCAGCATTTCTCACTCAATCTCCTCCATGCTAAACAGGCCAGTTAGGCATTAAGTCATGTCTCTGGGTAGCTTAAGTGGAAAGTGTGAACAGAGAAACCACTTTATGTGAGGACAGTCGAAAATTAGATCCCTTTCCCTCCCCGCTTCTCTTCCCCAGGGGAGGGGGCACTTATCAGCCAAGAGCTCGGCGCCCGAACCGTGCAGCGTCCTGAGCTCCAGAGGTTTGCCTGCACGCACGATCTGCGGCGCCGAGAGCTCTTCTCCCCAGATGAATTCTCATAGTATCACAGAAGCGCGCAGCCCCGATCGATACTGGATGGCAGACGTGCTCCCGCCGTCAAGTGTAGGCACAGGGCGGTGGATTTAGCCGCCCTGCAGTTCGCTCGCAGCTTCTCATCAGCTCAGTACTGGCAGAGGGACGTTAACCCGTTCCCGCGCGGATTCCCGCCCTGTCTCGGCGGCCGTCCCTCCAGTGTCCTTCCGAGGCGGCCGAGCCTTTCAGCGCGACGCCCAGGCGCAGGCCCGGTCGGCTCCCGGCGCGTGGCGGGCTGGTGGCTCCTGGCTCCCAGCGCGAGGTCCCCGGAGGCTGCACTGGGCGCCCCAAGCCCCTTCGTGCCCGCTCGTCTTCCCGCGCCTCTGCCGGGTGGCCGGCCGGGCGGAGGCCCCGCCCCGGGACCCGCTCCTACTCCTGATTGGCCGGCGCAGCCCGAGGGGCCCGGCCGGACCCGGCCCGGCGTCTCAGCTATAAAGCGGGCGGCCGCATGCCCGGCTCGGTCCAGCCCTCCTAGCTCCGGGGCTCGCCCGGGCACCCGACCCACCATGCCGAGGGGCTTCCTGGTGAAGAGAACCAAGCGGTCGGGCAGCTCCTACCGCGCGCGCCCGGTCGAACCGCTTTTCCCTCCTCCGGGTCCCCTCGCGGCGCAACCCCTGCTAGGGGAGCCCGGTCGAGGGCTGTTGGGGCCCTCCTGCCTAGCACCCACGCAGGACGGCGCTGAGTGGGACGCGGGTGGCGGCGACGGTCCAGGCCCCAGCCCCGCGAGGCCGGCGGGCCCCGAGCTGCGCCGCGCGTTTCTGGAGCGCTGCCTGCGCTCGCCGGTCTCCGCAGAGTCCTTCCCCAGCGCCACCACCTTCTGCTCCGCGGCGCCCGCGGCCGGGACCTCAGGGGAGCAGTTGGTGCCGCCGCGGGTCCCTGTGTCTGTCCCGGTCCCCGTTCCCGTGCCCGTCCCGCATGGCCTTCAGCGCCGCGGTAAGGGTGCCCCAGGCTGCGCCTCAGCGCCCGCAGCCGTCAGGAAACCTAAGGCGGTGAGGAGGCTGAGCTTCGCAGATGAGGTGACCACGTCCCCGGTGCTGGGTCTGAAGATCAAAGAGGAGGAGCCCGGGGCGCCGGCACGGGCTCTGGGCGGCGTCCGCACACCGCTGGGGGAGTTCATCTGCCAGCTGTGCAAGCAGCAGTACGCGGACCCCTTCGCTCTGGCTCAGCACCGCTGCTCCCGCATCGTGCGCGTCGAGTACCGCTGTCCCGAGTGCGACAAGGTCTTCAGCTGCCCTGCGAACCTCGCCTCCCACCGCCGCTGGCACAAGCCACGTCCCACGCCTGCCTGCGCCGCGAGTAAACCTCTCCACGCGCCTCTGACCCCTCCGGACCCTTCCCTGGCGGCGGGCAAGGAGAACGGCCGCGTGCAGCGGACCGACGATCAGCACCCGCCGGCTCCGGACAGCTCCGGGGACGGTCAGCACCGGGACAGCGCCGCGCACTCGGGCCTACAGGCTCTAGTGCACCCGGAGGCCGCGCGACCCCAGGCTCCCTACCCCGAAGTGATTCTAGGGCGCCACGGGCCCGGGCCGAGCGGTGCCAGCTCAGGAGCGACATCCGAGGTCTTCGTGTGCCCGTATTGTCACAAAAAGTTCCGTCGCCAAGCCTATCTACGCAAGCACCTGGGCACCCATGAGACGGGCTCGGCCCGTGCGCCAACCCCGGGTTTTGGCTCGGAGCGCACGGCCCCACTCACCTTTGCGTGCCCGCTTTGCGGGGCGCACTTTCCGTCCGCGGATATCCGAGAGAAGCACCGGCTATGGCACGCTGTCCGCGAGGAGCTGCTACTGCCCGCTTTGGTCGGGGTTCCTTCGGAAGCGGGCCCCGGAGGGGCATCCGATGGTAGTGCTCAGCAGATTTTCTCCTGCAAGTACTGCTCGTCCACTTTTTTTAGCTCCCCCGGCTTGACCCGGCACATCAATAAGTGCCACCCCTCCGAAAGCCGGCAAGTGCTGCTGCTGCAGATGCCACTGAGGCCTGGCTGTTGAGGACCGAGGCCTGTTGAGATTTCGAGAATGGCATGGAGAAAATACGGGAACTCCTGTGGGGCTTTCTTCATCTTGCAATTTCCAGTTTCCTTCCCATGCCTTCCCTCTTAAAACTCTTTCAGTCATGATCTGCCCGAGGAGAGGGCAACAAGATGTAAAACCCTCTCTCTAGAGCAGGTATGTATTTGGCATAAAAATTCACGGTCAACGGTGACAGCTGAAGCCCTCATTTCCACTAAAATAGGATTTCCCCTTCCTTAAAATGCTGGAGACCCCACTGGATCCCTCTTGGGTTTGTAGTTCCTATGGAAAATCGCAGTGAACGCCTGCAAGTCTGTCTACACGATTCTACCTAAAGTGGTAGTCACCAACGTTTTTTCCTTTTGCCACCACACGCACTTATGTCGTTTCTGTCTCAATAGGGTCAGATGTTTTTTTTTTCCTCCTGGTATATTCTGTGAATCAAGCTTTGTGACTGACGTCAAACCTGAAGGGAAGTCTCAGACCCGCGTAAATGGACAGACAATCTGAAAATGATGCTGTCTGGTGTGATAATGTCCCTGGAACTTTTTTTCCTTAATTGAATGTATTAGTCCCTTCTTTTAAATTAGGTTTTGGAGGCAGGGAAGGTGTTGCTTAATGAGAAGGAGTTGGTGTGCCCTCTCAAGTTTACTATTTTATGTGCTGCATTAGGAGGAGCTACTTAAATTTTTTTTTTACATAACTTTTAAAAAATACAATACTCATTCCCAAAGTGTGAATGTTTTTACAGCAAGATTTCACTTAAATTATGTGATGGTTATGCTGTAAATCTGCTGCATACTACATCATAAACTGTTCGACCTAAGGGAGTATTAACACCTGCAATCCACCATGAACTGAATGGCAATTCACTCAATATTTTATATTTTCTTTTCAGGAGTAACTTTTGAATTTCTTTTTGTAAATCATATTCAGTGTGTATTCTGTAACTACTCCCTCAATAGCCAGAGTCTGGGACACTGGCAGAGTGCTCTTTGACAAATAGATTTGTAAGAATGGTTCCGCCAAATAAATGTATGTAGACTATCCTTGTTTTATTCTGTCTTAAGAAATGGTTGAATACCTTGTATCTTTAAAGACACATTTCTTACCTCCCCAGTGTTTTCCTTTAGACTTCGAGGGTCCTATTCTGACAGAATACAAAGGCAGGAGATATTATATCTTGCAAATGAAAATAATAGTGCTGAAATGGGAATTCCTCCTTTGAAGTCTAGCTGCAGACGACAGCGGCTCCATGCAAGAGAGAATATGGACTATTTTCTTTAACTCTGCAGAACACCCCACAATGAATGCAACAGAGAACAGGACAAGTTTTTGTAAGTCTACTCAACAGTGTTACCTGGAGATGACAGAAATTAAATAAGTGGTGCTAATTAGTTTCACTGTTTCAAGTCAGCATTTTCTCTCCATCTTGTTACCAGTTATCAATCCAACAGAAACATGTAAGGAGTTAAATTTGATTTTTCCTTTGAAAAATTTTTCCTGTTGGCTGCAGGGAAACTCTCTACAGTGTTTAATCATATTCCTACAGGCTGTCTTTACTCATTTGATTGTTTTTATTTATAAACATTAATTTTCATAAAAAAGTGCACAGGAACTCTAAATATTTGCTTAGAAAAATTTGGTAGAAAGTTCTATTCCTGAAAATATATTTAAAAACACTGAAAATGTAAAAAGTCAAAGGTCACGAGATGGCCACATTGATTTTGGTCCTTAGCAAGTGCTCGCACTGGCGGTGGGGCCCTGAGAAACATGCTCCTGTTGTTGAGAACACATTACTTTTCATGATTAGCTAAGATACCACAGAAGTATGTTACAGCTCCCAGTGTCTGAAAATACAATAGAATACGATCATGGACAGGAAGTGTGAAGAATATTTTTATTTTGTTTTATTAAATACCATGTCATCTTTTTGTCCCATTACAAATCTGTAGACACTACATGAATGATACATAATTTATATCCTGTGGTTTGTCGGGATGATATATTTACACATGCAGTTGGTATCAATCAATCATGCTACATTTCCTTAGGAGATGCCCATGTTAAACAAAAGGAGGCTGCTTATTTACTACAGGAAATACTTCTGGAGGTGGGGCGCATACCAGCCTGTACCTGCAGTCAAGTTTAGTACTAAAATATCATATTTAACTTAGACTTGAGGGTCATGTTCCATTGCTTTTTAACAATACACATAATTTGAGCAAAAAAGTTTTCCACCTTTTTCTCCATCACCTTCTTTTTTGGTACTTAAGAAAGTACACAGACATACCAGGATAGACTGGGCAATCCTAAAGGACCACAGCCTCAAAACAGAACAGCATTTAACAGTGATGCCACCTCAAAAAGCAGAACAACGTTGTTTGGAAGCTAAACAGAAACCGAAGTTCAGTGGTGATTTTCCTGGTTATTGAGTATGTTGTGTCATCATTTGCACTGCCAAGAAATGAGACACTGACTTGGGATGAAAATGTTACCACATGTGACTTCAGTTGGAATCTGGGCTGCTGTATTGCTGTTAAGAGTGTTTCTGTTTGTAACACAAACATTCTGCATACAGCCTATGTAACAAACAGATGTGCAGCTCTGCTCTAGCTTTATAAATGCTTCGTTAATTTAAATCTGGAGGACTGGCTGCGGAGGATCGTGTGCTTGCCTGGCATGCTTGGGATGCTGGCTTCCATTCCCAGCACCGCCAAAAAATTAGTAAAAACTATGTATTTATTGAATCATAAAGTTGTAATGAGGCACAATAAATAACAAACACAAGACTATCTGTCCGATTATATTCTGGCTCAACATTCATCATGAATTTGAAGGTAACACCACTTAGACATGATTATCTAGGAACATGAAGTATGGAATAAAACTCAACTCTCAAAATATGGCAGTTTGGAGTGTGGAAGAAAACTGAATAAATAGTCCAAATTTAAAATAGTTGAAAGTTACTTTTAAGTCCAGTGTTTTCTCAAATGAATGCACAGAGGAGCGTGAGTGTTACGGCAAACGCGCGAGGCCTGCAAGAGTCATCACTCCTGCTGGTCAGGGCGGCTCCTGCTCACTGCCAGGCCGTTTGTCTCCTTAGGACTTGTTGGCTGAGCCAGAGGACCGACGCAGCTTCATGGACATGCGGCTTTTGCTGGTTCGAGGAGACATGGGCGAGGCCAGGTCAGCCCCATCTACCTGTGCGGCTGTGGGGGCGTCACTGGGTGGAATCTCTGGGTAGGATCCTGCAGGAGAGAGAGAGCACATCAGTACTCTCCAGCTTCTTATACCATAACATCCTTTCTGCTGCTATCTGAAGCAGGATCCCAACCCTTTGTAAGGACTTTAGAGGTAAGAAAAATTAAGTCCCAGACTTGCTGCTGTTCCCCAAAGCTTACTAAAACCCTGTGATCTGGTGACTCATGCCATCATATTAAAGACAGCACCCAGTCATGGTGTCCTGGCAAAGCAACTGGCCCTGAAGAGAACAGGGCTCCACAGCAGCCCTGGCATGCGGGGAAGGGCGAGGCGTGAGGAGCAGCCTTATCACTGACAGCCAGAGGTCTCCACACCACTACACACAGGCTCCAAACAGGAAGGCCGTAGGAGACCATGCCATGTACATGCTATGTAGGCTACAGAAAGAGGAGACAAATTCTTGGGAGAGGGAAAAAATATAGGAATTTTCATTTGAAAGCTAGAAAGAAACAAACCAACTTCAGAAAATGTCTTTAGACGTCTGCTTTTGTGTTCATGAGCTTAGACATTTATAGCTAGTGGTAGAATTAGTAGATACAGAATTTTAAAGTAGGCAAAACACATTCAAAATAGGAAAATCCTGCTTCACTTACAGGGCAGTTCTTCCAGAGCACCACGGATACTTTGGGCTTGGGAATAATTATGCTAGTGTTTTTACATAATGAAATGTTTGGGCTTAAACTGAAGGTATACATATTTCTAAAAGAAAAAAAATGTACTCCTTGTATAGATCCTATTGGGATATCTTAAGAATATATCCCACCCAAGGAATTCTTCAAAGTACTTTTAAAGACTAAATGGTACAATTATACTTAGGGACAAATACTCTGACCGGTGTATGGCCTGCCCAAAGTATCTTCTCTAACACCCTTCTAACCGAGATGAAGCTGGCCTATTGAATAAAGCAGGAAATATTTTTGTTTACGCTTACTCCTCCCGATGATGTGAGTTGGGTCACAGTGATGCAGACTAATCAGGGACTGTAAGGCCATAATTCCTTTAGGGAACCTGGCACAAGGGTTGGAGAAGCCAATGGGGAGCAGTAACTGAGCTTCCTGGGGCTGACTAGGTGCTGCTGTGTGAGGAGAGGTCCTCCCTCCCAGGGCTGACTAGGTGCTGCTGTGTGAGGAGGGGTCCTCCCTCCCAGGGCTGACTAGGTGCTGCTGTGTGAGGAGAGGTCCTCCCTCCCAGGGCTGACTAGGTGCTGCTGTGTGAGGAGGGGTCCTCCCTCCCAGGGCTGACTAGGTGCTGCTGTGTGAGGAGGGGTCCTCCCTCCCAGGGCTGACTAGGTGCTGCTGTGTGAGGAGGGGTGCTCCCTCCCAGGGCTGACTAGGTGCTGCTGTGTGAGGAGGGGTCCTCCCTCCCAGGGCTGACTAGGTGCTGCTGTGTGAGGAGAGGTCCTCCCTCCCAGGGCTGACTAGATGCTGCTGTGTGAGGAGAGGTGCTCCCTCCCAGGGCTGACTAGGTGCTGCTGTGTGAGGAGAGGTCCTCCCTCCCAGGGCTGACTAGGTGCTGCTGTGTGAGGAGAGGTGCTCCCTCCCAGGGCTGACTAGGTGCTGCTGTGTGAGGAGAGGTCCTCCCTCCCAGGGCTGACTAGGTGCTGCTGTGTGAGGAGAGGTGCTCCCTCCCAGGGCTGACTAGGTGCTGCTGTGTGAGGAGAGGTCCTCCCTCCCAGGGCTGACTAGGTGCTGCTGTGTGAGGAGAGGTCCTCCCTCCCAGGGCTGACTAGGTGCTGCTGTGTGAGGAGAGGTCCTCCCTCCCAGGGCTGACTAGGTGCTGCTGTGTGAGGAGGGGTCCTCCCTCCCAGGGCTGACTAGGTGCTGCTGTGTGAGGAGGGGTCCTCCCTCCCAGGGCTGACTAGGTGCTGCTGTGTGAGGAGAGATCCTCCCTCCCAGGGCTGACTAGGTGCTGCTGTGTGAGGAGGGGTCCTCCCTCCCAGGGCTGACTAGGTGCTGCTGTGTGAGGAGGGGTCCTCCCTCCCAGGGCTGACTAGGTGCTGCTGTGTGAGGAGAGGTGCTCCCTCCCAGGGCTGACTAGGTGCTGCTGTGAGGAGAGGTCCTCCCTCCCAGGGCTGACTAGGTGCTGCTGTGTGAGGAGAGGTCCTCTCTCCCAGGGCAGTGTCTCTAGCGGAGGGTTGGAAGAGCAGAACTAGCAGTGCATGCCTTTCTGCTGTGAAGGAAGAAATGCAGCAGCGAGCAGTGGAGAACAAAAGAGCAGACAGAGACAGACGTGAGGGAGACGGCAGGCACTAGTTACCCGAGCAACAGAGAGCAACCAGGTTTCTATTATGAACACAACTGGCATGCAGTGAGTTAGGGTGGTGATGCTCCACAATGCCCAGTGCCCGCAAGTTCAGATGCCATACTTACCAACTAACAAAACAAGTTCAAATAGGAAAGAGAACAGGAAAAAAGTCTGTGAGAGAGCCGAGAAACATCTGCTGTCTAATGTGCTCACTGCACTGAGACTGTCTTACAATTCAGCCCTAAGATCTTTAGACAGTGTAACAGTATAACAGCCATATTAAAATGTTTAAACTTCATGTAATTAAGAATTAAGAATAAAATTAAGAATTTAAATGCCTTGCTACACTAGCCCTCTTCAAGCACTGAGCTATGCCTGGTTAGGTGCTCCCATCTTGTCTCGAGCAGACATGTGCCATTTCTATCTGCACAGGAGTCTTACTGAGAAGCACTCCTTGCTGTCAAGCCTCCCAGTAAAGAATCTTCATTCACGTAATTCTTACTCCTCAAAGCCAGGAGGAGAATAAAGAATCTTTGGAACTGTTTTCACTGGTTGAAACTCTTTAAGTCTGAAAGGCAATTTGACAGTGAGAAGCACTGTTCTTTCACTACTTTTAAATAACAGAAAGGAAAGCTGATCTTTGGGTAGTGGTTGCATATTCTGCCTCTCTAGTTAGAAAAGACTTTCTTCAAACCCAGCAGTTTTCCCATGTCTTTCTTATTGTCTCACAATTTGGTCATAAGACCTCTAGATAGGCACTGTGTAACGAGGCAGCTATAGCCACCATTAAAATGACTAAATTTCACGTAATTACAATGAAACCAGCTGAGGCAGGCCCGGTATAGGTCTCATGCTCACACTCCAACAAATGACACGTGTGGAATATACCCAGCACAGCCGCACTCCATAGCAGCTCACAGAAGGCAGACCTCAGTTTTGGATTTGTAAAGAATATAGTCACACTTGCCCATTTCTTATTCTATTCTATTCTTCCTAATTATTGATTTATACCATATGAGTCATGAAGATATTACTGAGTTATTTCTATCATTCTGCATCTTCCAGGATAACTTAAAAAGTACCTAGGGCTCTTATTTCCAAGCATTAACCCTCTGACTCCACAGTACTCCACAAACTGTGTCTACATTTGACTGTACAAGTTGGTATATACCGCATGCTGATTACAATAAACTATCATAGATGATATCATGGATATGACTTTGGGAGGCACCACAGACATTTCAAATGGAAACATAAACTTTTTTTTAAATTTAATTTTGTTTGGTCTGTATTATCTGCTGACAAACATGACCACTTTAAAACTTTCTAAAGTTATTGGCTAGTAAAGTCATAAAAATATTTTAACTTTGAAAGTATCTTCAATTAGACAAACCACAATGGGAATGTGTTAGAATGGGGTCAGGGGTTTCTGGTCTCTTGCTTTATTACAATAATAATTATCTATCTATCTATCTATCTATCTATCTATCTATCTATCTATCTATCTATCTATCTATCTATCTATCTATCTATCCATCCATCCATCCATCCATCCATCCATCCATCCATCCATCCATCCATCCATCCATCCATCCATCCACCCACCCTTCTCTCTCTGCACATGTGGATGTCATGATGCATGTGTGGAAGTCAGAAGATAGCTTGAGAGTCAGTTCTTTACCTCTACCATGTGGTTCCTGGGGAATCAAACTCAGGTTGTCTGGCTTGGTGGCAAGCACCTTATCTGCTAAGCCATTTTGCTGGCCCATCTCTTGCTTTTATTAGTTATTTACTTGGCCAAGCTGACTGGAGTAATTTTCTTAATTGTGAAATGGAGACAACAATAATTACCTTGTTAAGCTGTGGAGATTAGTGAGTGTGTAGCAAAGAGTCTGGTGTATCAGGTACGAAGTAAGGATGGCTATATGAAAAGCTCACAATGTAAATGGGAGACTTTGAATCAGAACAGATGAGGGTTTGGAAGGAAGGGTAGAAACTAGAAATATGTTTTGGAGAAAATGATCACCTATGAAATATAATCATCCCAATGTGGAGAATATCTGTAACATACATTTAGGTTTAACTTTTAGAAATCAAAGGGTTTATCTTCTCTTATGTTGACAGTGCTATAAAATACAACTTTAAAGGTCAGATTATCTCAATAAACCTACTGTTTTTTAATGTTTAAACAACATTAAAAAAACAGAGTCAATGATTAAGATTACATAGACTCAGCCTCAAACTGTCATAAAGGAAGCAACACATTATTCAAAATAAACTATACAGAAATACAAACAAACTTTAAGCCATTCAAAAACTATTACTGTAGATCTGAATGAACCAGACCAGGTGTCATGTATGGAGCCTCTTCACAAATGAGAAAACTGGTAGAGCACAGACTGATCTGCCTTCATGCGGTATAAATGTTACGACTACAATTTAAATCCAGATCAATCTGATTTCAAAACAGACATTTTCCTTGGCAACCCTAAAACTCTTTTTAAAGGATTTTCAAGAGAAAAAGCAGAGCCCCACAGACAGTTTCTGAGCTGTAAATATGGTGAGTGTTGAGTAATCTCCCTCCCTCCCTCCCTCCCTCCCCTTTTCCCCATAGCAACAGCAAGGGACGGAAAGTGGCCTGGCTGGCCAGGAGGGTGCTGACCCCACCACCGCTGGGGGGCAGGGCGGTCCAGGTATCATTCTTTTCTCCTTTTAAAAGTTCACAGACATGCTGTTAAGACTGAGTGACAGGGCCCACACACTGCAGTGGGCAGTGTCCCACACTCAATCATTACTTTATTAGTTTTGTTACAAAGCTTTACAATCAAACGAATATTCTATATGAAAACTGAACCCAGTAATTATTTCCACAAATTATGTTACTTAAGTCAGATTTATCTACTGGTCAATAACATAAAAGCCAAACTTCCAAGTTCAAGAGACTGAACAGAATATATTTGCTTGTCTACAATTTCAGACTAATCTACTGACACATAAATTTGAGCAGAAATCTGATTTTTAAAAGTATCAAACAAATTTATAGATTATGCTAATACACTCAAGAAAACTGATTTTTATATTGGCACTTATAAGTAATGTTTAGGTTTTTTTATATAAGTATCTTCCGAAGGAGCTAAAATATTTTAGATTATTTCAATGTCTTGGAGGAAAGTTTAAAATAGCATTAAAAAGACATTGAGTTCAAAGTACTTAAACCACTGTCTAATTCTGATGATGTCCTCCCTAAAGGTTCAGCAAGACTGAGGCTAGAACGAGGGCAGCTGGGTGCCACTCTATGTCATCTCAGTCACCCTAAGGTTTTTCTGATTTTGATGACATAATTTATTTGAATAATTATATTTTAGAATTTATTAATTTTTTATAATAAATAATTTTTATAATTTTTCTCTAGATAAAAATCTGAATCACAGATTTTCTAAAAGTAATTATAAAAAGTACCATATATATATAAATGTATCTATATGTACATATTGAACATGCAGATAATAAAGTTATCAGTCAACTCCTTAACTGTTAAAGATTCAATAGCTAAGCTGTTGAAAAACAACCCAAAAGAGGGTAGTAATAGAGGCTTACAAGTAAGTACAGATATACTACCCAATATTTATGGTTGACATAATAAAAATACATAGTACTAGAATAATTATGGGTGTATTTTTAATGCAGAAATTGAGAAAGACAAACTAAGTATTTACTGTGTACACATCAAAGTAGAATTATGTTCCTTAATAGCACTTTATAATTTTTATTGCAAAAAAAAAAAAATCCCAGGACAGTACTGAAAAAAGAAGGTAACATTAGGGCAATATATGAATATTTTAAAACTATCACTGTAATCTGGCCATGGACAAGAATGATATTATTTTCAAGTTTACAGCTAGAAGAAATATACTGTATATATATAACTTTGATATTTTTCACATTCATGCCTGACAAAGATAAAATAATTTTTCCTGTAACTTTTTAAAAAAATGAAAGGTCAAGAAAAATTTAATAACGTTTTAATGTAGTTACAGAAGATCAACACAGTGTGACATCACAGTATTTCCCTCAATGACCTTAGGGATGAAAATAATTTCCCTTAAGTTATCAGTCTAGTGCCACAGACAGTACATTTTGAGAAAATACAGTTATAAAATTTATGGATCAATTATGGTGCACTGAAATCTTCCATATCTATTTAAATAAAGTTACATGAAAAATCTTTCTATATTTAAATGTCATCACTATTAGCAGATACTGTTAACCAGGAAATTTTAAATGAACAGAATTATGTAAACACACACACACACACACACACACACACACACACACACACACACACACACACTTTCTCCATTTAGGGCATGAGCTCAGCCAGGGCTCTGAGCCTGGTAAACATACATTCTACCACTGGGCTATTCTTGCAGTTCCTGATGAATACAGTTTTCAGTACTACTCCACTGAGCAAGATAAAGTATATTACAGGGCTGGGTACAAGGAATATAATCTGTAGACTATCATTTTTTTAAAAATGTAATTTCAAGGTTCTTACTACTGACTAGTAATGTTTTATATACAAAGGATATCTAAAGTTGATTCTCAATTGCAACATATCCTGAATGGGACAAACATTACGATTAAAAAATGAATTTCACCATGGGTGCTGGCTGGTGCACATCTATAATCTCAGCGCTCAGAAGGGTTCAGAGCTAACCTGGGCTACACAGTAAGACTTTCCACAACAACAACAACAACAACAACAACAACAAACATTATACTATGTTGGTTCTGCAAAGTAGCAGTCATGTCCAAATTGTTATGTGGCTTGTTTCACAGTTTCTCATTTTGACTAAAAGTTTAAAAGACAGTTTTCTATGTGAGAGGAGAACTAAGATGGAAAATGAAGTGAAATAAATGGAAGAAAAAGTTATTCTTCAGATACTATGTTTTGTGACTATTTTTTTTAGTGTGTTAAACTGAACATCATTCTGATAAAAATTTGTTTATAAAAACTATTGAAGTCTGCAAAAATCTACTCAGTAATACAGCTATATGTCATTTAGAGGTAGAACACCTTTTATAAAAACAGAGTGCATGTTTCTGATGGTCCTAAAGGCAGAGACAATTTTAAAAGTTAACTAAAAAATTGTAACACATTGTTAGGTCCATGTTTAAATTCACATTTTTGTTTCTGTTTAGATAATAGTTACATCAAGTATCTTGTTGAATAAATTTGTAAGAACATTGATACATTAAAGATGAGGTCAACAGAGCTTATCTTTAATGATGGGTGTGGTAACAATATCCTGTGCTAATGTCTCGGAAGTTTAAAATACTACTTACTTTCTATGTGTGTATGTGCTACATGTGCAGGAAAATGCACAGAATGGGAAGGAAACTTTAAGATGACAAGTACTAAGGATTTTTGCTGGGTGAATAACAATGGAAACTGAACAGAATTTGTGGACAGAAGCAGAGAACAAGCCCAGTGTGGTCTATCAGTATTTTCTGGTCATGAAACTTGTGGCTACAAATCTATCTTTCCTATCTCTTTAATATAGCCTTACATCTTAGGAACGTTCTCTGTGCCGGACAATGACAGAGCCCAGGAGACATAGGTATTTTCATTGTGCTACTCACTTATCTACCTTTGATACCCTTCTTTCACCTTTTATCTTAATGCAAAACTGATTTAATAGTTTAATATAGTGTCCATCTATGAAAGCTAATCTTACACTTTTTATCTTATTTTCAAAAGATTTAACTTAGCATGACATATTTTCTCTTTGCTAGGTCTTTTATGTTATTTGGAAGGTTTCTACGTTCTTTGGTAAAATTATTTTTCTGATGGAAAATTAATTATTACTGGAAGGAAAGTTCTAATTTCATTAATGAAACCTCAACTGAGAATTATATTTTTATTTAAAAATCGATTAGGTTAAAATGTGTTATGAATTTAAATTTATCTGATATAAAACTGTGTTTGATGTAAGGAGAATCAGAAGTAGTTTCCTGTAGCCAGGTTCCTAGTGTGCTCTAGATGCTGCCTTTGGGCCCCACAACACTGAGCGCTGGATTTTAGGCACTTAGTGCCGTGCAAGGCACAGACCAAACCCAACAGATGCGTTCAGGTCTCTGGCAACAATAGAATGCATTGCACAAGTACAGACACATGATGTCAGCTCCATAGAGCTACTTTTTCATGCTGAGAAACAAACAAAACAAGTCAATGCAACAAGGTGTAACTCATTTATGTCAAGGAGCCCTATCATTAGTTACTTTAGCCCAACCCGTGTTAGTGTTTCATGCAGACCTGGGTTAGTTAGTACAATTCTGGGGAAAAAATTTAGTGATAATTTTTGAAATGTTTAGTATGAACCAGGGTAATGTTAAGTTTTCTTACTACTGAGTTACAAGCACAGAGCTTGCTGACTCTGGAACAGGAGATGGGAGAAGGACAGAAGTTTTGGTTGACACTTTGTCTTACCTTCAGATAAACAGAACTGACACTTAATGATCTAAAGAGGGAAAATAAAATAAATGAAACAATCATAAGAAGTGCACGATATTACAGAAAGGAAGGCCATGAGTCATTTTTATTGCTGATTTCTTTAAAATTAGTTAAATGTATTAATGCAGTACCCTCTTAAAATCTTCAAATAGTATAACATAATTTGCTGTACTAAATGCTTTTAATCTAAACTGGCTTAGCTTTACATGTAAAGTTGGAGATAATACTGTATTCTTGGCCATAAAATTTGATCCTCTGCAGTTGAGAGTTCCCTCTGCAGATACTTCATGAAAAGCAAGAGTGAGTGACTATGGTAAGATACGAACCATGTACTCTGATGAATATTACTGGATATTTAAGGAACCACATTTAGATAAAAGAAAACAAATTAAATTTATAGGCCAAACTCAAACAGTCATGAGTAATATATGTCAATGATCAGAATTTTTTTTTTTTAATGATCAGAATTTTATTAAACCAAGATTGAGAAGAAAAGGGTATTGCATTTTGGATTTGTGACAAGTGACCAACACTTTCTTTCACTCTTACCTGCATCAGCAGGGAAATGATGACAGGGAGCTGGAGAGAAAACCTGTGCTGCAAAGCCTTCAAATGTTGTTGGCTCTAAGTGGTGCTGGACAATTGTTTGCAGGTACCGTGCTCTCTCCTCATAGCTGATTCCTTCTGTTAAGGATGGACTGAGATGCGCTGCACATTGTGAACAAGCACGTTTTGAGAGGACCACAATAGTGCATTGTTAGTGAACTGTTCTCTGTTCTTATACATGACTACAAGTGCCACCTTTTAAAGTATAAAGATGTATTTCTTAATGAAAGTTTACTTCTCTTGACTCCATGACAAATAAGAGTTTAACAGAAAGTTTACTAGAGAATAGTTATAATTCTGATTTATTATTAGAATAGTTTGAGAAAAGATTCAACTGTTAGCTGGTCAGCCTAGCCCATCTTATCTTGTTAATCAACTTTCATCTGCAGATCTAACTCTCAAAAGCCATTCAATAAAATTACACTGCTGTCTAAAATACTATGCCCCAAATTTCCCTGTTTTGTATTTGTAAAGGCTTACTGTGAAATTCCTGCATATCTTCTTCATTTTTAAAAATCCCTGTATTTTCTCAACAATTGTTCTCATTTTGAATGGAAGACTACTGTTGCTATAATCCTCAAATAACTCCATGCAGTTAAGATAAATGCATAGCTGAATCTGTGTGTCAGGAAAAAAATACCCCATCAATTACAACACTGAAACGAGCAGGAATATTTGCAAAGAGTCCACGGGACTCCTCAGTACTGTCCAACAAAGCAGCTACAGGGCCCTGACACTGACAGAGAGAGACTGTACTTCCCTCTCAGCACATATTATTCCCTGATACTATTGACAAGCAACCAGTACCTTGAAGTGTTGTTGCTTTTGAACAACCCACTCCAGGCTTCCTGTTTCTGCAGGTCTGATTGTGCTGTTAGCATAGAAAGGGCAAGAAAGGGAGAGAATATTTCTGTTGTTCATGAAAGCAACTATGGAAATGGCTGTCAAATGTAGAGCAGCAGGTAGCAGCAGACAATTATCAGGAAAAAGCACATGCCGACTTCATGTCGTATAGTTCCTGAACTGAGAAATCACCCAACGTTTCTTCGTGAGGTTTTAAGTTTTCCTGCTGTCCTTGGTGTGCAATGTTGACATTTAAACAAAGACAATGAAAAGACATTTAAATAGGACAGCGAAAATTCACCCATTGGTTTTGCTTTTCCCATTGATCCCCATTCCAAGAGCCATTTTAGTCTTTCCATCTTAAAATTTGTTATTCTCTTTTAAGAATTACAATTCAGTATTTCAGTTCTATAACTCTAGGAATTACAACTCAAACTAGGAAGAATCATTTGGGAGATAATCTAAACTGATAATTCAATGGGCGATATCATGGCCAGTTACATTCACAAAAGTTTATTAAGAGGTGTCAACAAAGCCTGCTAGTCAAAGAGGCAGGACGGGGCACCCGCTGACTTGATGTTGAAGGGTCACTTGCCTTCTTAACGGCTTCTATTCTTGAATTACGATTCATGTTTTTGCATCAAATATTGAAATAACCTGGGTTCTACTTCTTTATAATTTATTATTTTCAATTCTGTACGTTGTCGTTGAATTCCAAAAGAATTTTACTTCTGAGATACACAGCAACAGGATAAGATGTTATATTAAAATGATTGGTGGTGAAGAAGGATTTTATGGAAGGGTAGCAGACATTTCTGAGGCAAATTTAACATAAAGAACTAACATTGTACATTTAAAAAGAAGATCTATGGTTCCGAGGGGAAGAGGATGAAACTGAAGGCTCAATCTAAATAATACCACATATCTCACAACTTGTTGGAAAGTACTTTTTTCATTGGGGGAGATTCACAGCTGCCGAATTTTCTGCAGTTAATAGAGTCCTTTGATTCACAGCAGTGCCCCTTGTACAAAAAATACTGGCCTTTGTGTATTACCAGAAACTAATTTTCTATTTGGCTGAAAAGGGAAAAATGGGGTTATTGCTTCTCCCTCCTACAGAGCTTTTCATTATGCCTGATGCACTCAACTTCTAAGCTCTTCTGAGAAAAAAAATAACTGAAGAGGCAAGAGGTAGAAAAGTGAGCTTGTTAGCACATTAGAAGTGAAGTATCTTGGTGGGCCCTAGAAATTCCCAGTGGTGTGTTAACTTATCGCTCTATGCATGCTGGCACTGATAGTCTCCCAATTGATCACTCTCTTTTCGCACCAAAGGTGCTGCCAGGAAGCAAAGGCTGAATGCCCACAGGAGAACAGTCTGCTATCAAAACAAGCTGTTTTTAAAAGTCTGCTTGAATGGGTAAAATGCTTCATGAAAAGTAGGGTGGAGACACCTACCTGCTTTGAAAATGCTCTACTTTCAGAGGGCCTATAAATGAAATATTTTACTTTATCTTATTATATTTAGAGTTTACATTAAAAAACTAGGCAGAAAAAAGCAAATGTTAATATTTTTAAATCAAGGAGGATAGTTCCAATGTGCTAAATTCATCAAAGCAAAAAAAAAAAAAATTAGGTAAATGATGTTGAAGGGTGACCTACTGTGCTATATAAAAGGTTTATAAACGGAAGAAACTCTAATCCACAGCACACAGTCCTGCAAAAGGAAGGTTTTCCAGACATGTAACATTTTAATTTTGTATAAAATAGACAATGCATCTAATAAACTGTCAATAATTTCATTAATGAAAACAGGTGTCTTAATTTTGAGATGTGTGAGCCTACATGAAAGAGTGAGTTCTTAAATGGGAAGCTGTGACTACATTAGCACAGGCTAACACCTCAAATTTTCTTTTTTGTGGGTTAGCTTCAGAAAGTACTGTTAGCTTGGTGAATACTTAGAGCCTAAAGTAACCCACCTTCTAAAAGTAAATGTTCTTTATAGTTCCAAGTTGATTGTAGCCAAATTAAATAATATAAAGATAAACCAACTCAATCTACAGCACATATAATACACCTTCACAATTTCTGGTTCATTAGGAGATGTGATAAACTTCCAGCAGTCTGGGATCCACAGCAAAGGCACTTTCACAACTGTAATGATTTTGGAGCTCTAAAGAATAGCCTTAGCATCTGCAGTTGTAGCTGGAATCTAAAGCAGCTAAAGCCTGTACCTCTTCACAAAGGTCAGACTCTTAAAGAGGCAGCTCTCTAGGGAAGAGTTATTGGTACCTTAAAATTGAACGGCATACACAAACTCAATGGATAGCAAAAGAGAACAACTAAAACTATATTCCTACTATGAGTGAGTGCTGTCAATAGATTAAAATGCTGAAGTGGGTAAGATGATAAAAGGTGAACTAACACAAACATTCAGAACTAAAATTTAATTTAAAGTTCAGATCTCAGTTGAATTCATAGAAGTGTTTGGTGTAAATTTTAAAACATTTCAAGGTAAAATTAGCTTAAAATTTTTAGCTGGTAGGAATGTTTAATACATAAATGGCCTGTTAAACACACACTTACTCCACCCCCACACACATTCGCCGCCCCCCCACACCTCTACCCTCCCCACCCACACAGGTGCTGTAATCATAGCAATATAATTATCCACTAATCCTCTGTCCTTGTATTTTTCTGCAAAGCAGAAAAGGGGAAGGGATATTACAATTCTGAAAATAATGAAGGGCACTACACATGCTCTGTCACAAAGAAATAGTTTAAAGCTAAGCTGAACTTCATTAGGTTTACATTAGTAGACCTTCTGAGTAATTGCTTTTAATTTTAAATTTCAAGACAGGCTGTTAAGAAAATGAGCCAAGTTTTACCATAGCCCCAGAAAGATAAGTATGAATTTTCCTTTCTACAGTTTATAGAGATATTACCATCTGCTCCTATTCACTTTATTAGGCCTTTAAACATAAACACACTGTAGCCCAAAGGTCCCCCTATATATGTGCTGAGAATTATCTATTTTCATTTGCTACAGAGGTACAAATGCTGTTACACATTTCTTGAACTTAAACTTTATTTAAAAGTATGCCCAATACTTTTATGAAGGACAATGACCTTTGCAATATATTCAAATTTAAGGACTATATCTGTACAAATAGCTTTAGTGTGTTTTTAGAAGTTGTAAATCTCAAAGTAACTCTTCATCTACTCTTCTGGACAAATTCTGCTCCTCTGTTAGCAATGTAGCCAATATAACCAATAGAGCCATTATTTTTTTTCCTAGTTTAAGGTCTGGTGCACTTCTTTGTAAATGGTAGGTGCTATTTTTATATTTCCCCCTCTTTTCTTTCCCTCTTTGTTTCTATCCTGCCCAAGCTGACATTGAGCACAGGAACTGATCTGGAACTACAGGTGCACTCCACCATGCCCTGCTCTAAGGAAAGTTTTCAACACTGAGGTAGGAAATATACCTTTGCTGCCAGATATGTTTGCACACACCTGCAATCTCAGCACATAGAAAGCTGAGGCAAGAGGGTCTTAAATTCTCGGCTAGTTTGGGCGACAAAGTGAGCATCCACCCACCAAAAATACACCTACATTCACGTGTCAGGACTCTGTAATAACACTTTTCATTGTGGTCTGTACAGAGGGCTTTTTGATTTATTCTGACATAAGAAAACTGAACATGAAGAAAAAGGTTAAGCAGTAAATATTTTCATTTTATTAAACTGCAAGGAGACTAGACTAAAAGAGAGATTGGTCTTAAAGAAGTTACAACCTTAAGTCTCTACAAATTTCTTAATCCTATAATTTTAAACTGCCTTTACCATGAGAAACAAAAATACTTTCACTTTTTTTTTGAGACAAGATTTCTCTATTATATATCTCTGGCTGTCCTAGAACTTGCTGTGTAGGTCAGGCTGGCCTCCAACCCCCAGAGATCCACCTGTTTTTATCTCTCAAGTGTCTGGATTAAAGGTATGCACCACCATGCCCAGCCTCATTCTTAGTTTTGTGATCACTGATCCCAAGGCACGATTCAGTAGGTTGTACATTTAGCTAGCATGTAATTTATGTTTAGACTAGCATGTAATTATGATTAGATTTATGATTAAAAGAAATGGAAAGTTTTCATGCATATATACTTTAAGTATATAACACATAAGAATAAAGCATAATTAATAAGTGTTATGAAAATTATAATTGTAAATAAGTATTAAAGATTTTTACTATTACTTTTTTTTCTCTTAAGTTTAATGTATTTAGGAGGTAATTTTATTGACTTATCTCCTAAATACAGGGGAAAAAAACCTTACCCTCAAGATGGTTTCTTTTACAGTACGCCTGAAGTTTTGAAATTTGTTATCACTGGCAGTTTTAGGGAGGGTGGAAAGCCTACGCAGGAAATGCTGGCTCTCTTAGTGAGCATATATTCTCCACTCTGCCTGTGACTTTTCTATAGCTTTGGGGATTAGAAATTTCTTGTCTCTTCTTTGTATTCAAGATTCCAAGGATACTATCACAGGGAGAATTCTGACAGAAACCATCAGTTTGAAATTTTGACTACTGCATGAACATTTGTATTGGAGAGTGTTATTTAAATTGTACTTTGAGTTGTAATTTAAGTGGCTGTAAATTGAGTACTACTTAAAATATTAGAACTAACTGGTCAATGCTATTTGTAATTAGCTTTGCAAGTTGTGCTACGTACTGAAACTACAATGATAAAAATGTATGACCTCTGCCTCTGCTCCTATGACATCAGTCTCTCCACCTGTCTAGTCACCAAATGAACAACTAAAACACAGCATAAATGTCCACAGAGCCTCTAGTCTACCAAGTGCAGCAGCAACGCTGAAGTGCCATCAGAGTTGGGGACAGACAGGGTCTCTTCTCTCCTTTCCTTTGTTTCTTGAGATAGGGCTTTAAGTAAGTAAGTGCCAGAGGGCACTTGGGAGGCAGAGGCAGGTGGATTTCTGAGTTCGAGGCCAGCCTGGTTCCAGGACAGCCAGGGCTACACAGAGAAACCCTGTCTCGAAAAACCAAAAAAAAAAAAAAAAAAAAGTAGTCCAGAGGGGCCAAAAACTCACGGTGCAGCCACAAACGATCTTCAATTCCCCATTTTCCTGACTCCATCTTCCAATGCTGGGATAGTCAGTGAGAGTGACTAATCCTGCTAGTGACTATTTAAGAGAGCACGCTTTAATAGAATAAGCACTAGCAAAGAGATCCTATAGAGACAGGGATGTGAAAAGTACCAATACCAACTTTAATTCTCTCTCTCTCTCCCCCTTCTCTTCTGTCTCTGAGGGGGATGGACCTTGAAAACCATTTAGATAAAGATGATCTTCAACCTCCCAATAAAATGACTGCATGTAAAAATAAGTTTAAAATATTATTTAGTACAGCAAGAGCATTGACTATCCCAGTTAGAACATGGTTTTCCACCTCCATTACCATGTGGATGGGTAGAAGGAGTAAACTACAGCACTAAGACAGCAAGAAAGTAGATGGTTCAGAGGATCAGAAACTCAAATGCAGCTCTCATCAGATGCGCTGATTCCCATACAAGGAAACAATAGGAAGTTGAACCAAAATAAACTCAGGAGCCACCTGTTTTTATTGTTGCTTTTTTTTTTTTTTGCCTTTTTCTTTAATGTTTTTGGAGACAGAATCTTGTTTTAGAGCTCAGGCTAGCCTGAAACTCACCATCATCCTGCCTCAGCCTCCAAGTGCTTGAGAGTCAGGCATGTGTCACATGCCTGATTATGTTCCCCCTCTCCAACCCCAGCCAGAAAAGCGTTTATTCAGCAACAAGTCTTTCCTGGAGGAGGAGTACTGCAATTTGTACAAAAACAAAATTGCTGCTGAGTCAAACTGGGACTAGAAACTTGGTCTTTTAGTTAATACCTCAGTATTTTTTATATCTAATTTTATTGATCTGCATGCTTTGTGGAGAATTAAAAAAAAAAAAAGGCTATTAGGCATGTTATCCCAAAGCTGGTCAAGACAACGAACATTAGCTCAAATTTTAAGTTTTGAAAAATAAGTTTATAACACTACACCATAATTATTGTAGTTTTAATATATATGCCATAGTAATAAAAAAGTCCTTATTTATCCTAAAAAATGAGAAAAGAACTCAAATGATATTTAACATTTAGTTTTAGAAGGCCATGGAATACCTTATATACTGTGAGGCAAAATCATTGAGTAGTATTGACGAATTTTATCGAGATATACATAGATATACTTTACAAATACATTTCAAGGATCTCATGCTATTATTGGTAGTAAAGTACCATGTGAGACTGAAATATATAGGAAACTAAAGTATCCTATGAATTTTATGAAATGAATGTAAACTGTTGTTTACATTACAAAGCAGTGTCTGGTAAACTAATGCTTTTGCAGGGGTTTTCTACTGTAGCTAAATCCTTCAAGAAACTCGCAGGCTAGTTCATTTCCAGCAAAGACAAATTCTCCTAAAGATCATTTTCTTTAATTGTATCTGACTAGCAGAAGGCCTTCTCAAAAAGTCTGCAACAGGTTATGATCAACTGTCTGTTTTTATGATGTCTTAATGAAATTCTTTAGTAGCTGACACTATCTACACCATTAGGAAAAGCTGCGATTTGTCAGAGCAGACAAAGCTGGGCTTCAATCCATCCTTTAACCATATTGCCAAGTCTGTATTGTTTTCACGGCATCTCAATTAGAGATAGGCAGGACACCTGGTACTTCTTTATCGGCGTCCATGGCTGCCAGATGACTCAAAATCCATAGCAGGTGCTAAGGCAGTGTGAGGATAGCCCTATTACTGAAAGCTGAAGTGGAACAAATTTTTACCATATATAATTGCTCATAAATCAGTCAACTATTAAATGAAAACATCAGAAGAGTTGATAAGCCCATTTTTACCAATGTTCATGTAAATACATTAAGAAAGATTAGCCTCAAATAAACAGGCTTAAAAATTCAAACTTATCAAAGTCTCTGAAAATACCTCCTGATTTAATAATCTAATAAGCATTGGTGGTTTCCAAAGTCATTAGCATGACTATCAAATACTTACTTATATATCTCTCTCTTACCTTCACAAAAGGTGCATGAAACAAAATATCTAAAAGAAAAACCAAGCTACCTAAATTTCAGTTTTAATGAAATAAAAAATTTGTACCTATTCTTGTTAACTTAAGAGTATTTATCATTAATTTTTAATAATGAAATTTTCCTATTGAGTAAAGAATTCCTCCAAAATTACTAGTATTGAGTAAGCTTAAAACTACTGGGAGGCACTAGAAACATAGTCTCTTTGTGTTGTTTCTTTTGGGAACAAAATTTTCAGTACATCAAAATAGAGGAAATTGTCAGATCATTGCAAAAGGGAAAAAATAACTTACAATCACAGACGCATATACACAGACACACAAAGAAAACAAAACTGAAAAACACCCCCAAACCAAAAATCTCCCTAGCTCTTAAAGCGAGATTTTACAGTATACAATTACTTAAGTTTTATCTCTACTTAAATGCGTACTAATATAATTAAGATTTTAAATGCTGTAATTATTGGGCATACACTAAAGTGATTTTATTATCATAGCAAGTATTAACAAAGCACAGCAAATTGCCATTTCAAATATGGTCATAGAATCTATGATAAGCAGTATATTGGCTTAAACTAATGCACTATGTGCCCCCAGGGAGTGGCAGCCTGGGACACTGGGCTTTAACATCCAAATCTGCCCATTAATCTTGACTTTAAATATAATCTATTCTGCAGTAGAAGGAAGAATGGGTATTCAATGACTTACTGTTTTTGAAATACTGCACTAATGCCATTTACAAAATCATTTAAGGGGATGCAAGGAGAGGGAATTCTAGTAAATTTTGCAGATTTACTACTTTTATAAAACATGCACTTGACTTTCTCCAACTTTAGCAGGAACATCTCAATTACATAAGAAATTACAGTAAAAAATTGTTCTAAAATTTCTCTTCCTGCTCTTATATAGAAGGACAGCTACATAAATTTTAACATCAAATATAACGTGGTCAATTTAATTTCAGTTGGAAAAATAATCATCTGTGGAAATATACTATGGGGTCAGAATCCCTGGAGCTTAAAATAAGCTTTAACTTAAGAAAAAAAAAAGTAAATCATTATTTGTTTGTTTCACAATGATCAATGGCTTGTGGAAAGAGTTGCAGAAGAAAACAGAAAAGCTCAAGGAGTGCTTATACAAACAACAGGGTATACTTCATAAAAAAGTAAACAACCTTCCTGTTGTTAAAGACACTCACACTAGACACTACTCACAGAGGCAGGGCACATGATTAAAACACTCATTAGCTATTTATTAAACTGTAAATGTAGGAATTAGCCTTAAGATGTGCTATATCACTTATTATAGCACCTGTAACTGTAACACAGTTGATTTACATTCCTATAATGATATACCATATATATGCTATGTTATACATTCAGATATCTGGAAATTCCAAAAAGGCAAAGTGTAAAGTTAACAAAGCCAGATTTATTATTTTATCTGATATGTGAATTGTGGTGACTTAAAGACACTTCTCACTAAAAATTTTTACGGATATAAGAGCACATTGTTTTCATCTAAACATAGAAATATCATGAAATAAAACTGCCATTGCTGTAGTGTAAGCTAGTGGGTGGAGAACAGATATGGCATGTTAACAAGGGAGTACTACAGGTGGTGGCTTAAATATATTCATTTGCTTTCTTTTTGATAGTAGCTATGTGCTAAAGAAAAGTCAACACTCCTATCAAGAGAGTAAGTAAATGTGGAAACATCAGTTCTACAACAGCTATTTTTGTTCTTTCTCTTTTCTGAGCGGCAATTAGTAAAGCAACCCCTTCCCCTCCTCCCTAGCTGTCAAGCTGCTCAGAGCAGTTTGCAACTTGACAATAGTGCCATTGTGAATGCTCTCTGGGCTTCCTTCCCACAGAGAGTTAAATGGGCAGTTCCTGCTGCCCATGATTGGTGTCCAGTGAAATAATACTCAAGAGCCAGGTTTTATCAGCTTCACGCCAAAGAAGTGAAGCCAGGGAACCCAAGCCTTCATATCATCCTGGACCATATGCCAACCCTGATGGCCCCAAAGGTTTATCACCAAGAATCAGGATCCATCATGTCCCTTGTGAAATTTCACTTCACATACCTTATGGGAAATGCAAAGCTTCACTAAAAGCTGAACCTTCTTTACAACTGGCATGGACAGATGGATGGCAACAGTGGTTTGGCAAGCAAAAGTTACCATCTAAATAGGCTATAGTGTAGTGCTTGAGAGAATGGATTTATCAGAAAATGGGGAGCGTTCTGACCCATGTTTTCAATTTTTATTTCATTGTAGAGTTATTAAAGATTCAGTATTAAAAGCTCTTTAGTAAAACGAGAAGGATTAAAAGCACTTTAGTTTCTATGTCAAACAGGCTAACGAGTTAGGCTGATTTCTGCTTTATAGCCTATTTGTTCTTTGAATCCCCCAAATGCCATCTGAATCTACAGTTGATTTTATATTTAGATGAAGACTAGAATGCAATTTGAACATAAGTATGATAAGTAATAATATGAATATATCAGTTTATCCTTATCACCCACAGACACAGGTTTTTAACATGGGGAAGAAAACCCTGTTTCAGCACTGGTGGGAAGGGAAGGACGAAGCAGACCAACATCACGTTTGGGTGTTTTAGGAACAGTATGTCCAGATCCTATTGGAGTTTTCTATCTTCTCTCTGTCACATTGTGATATGATCCAACTGTCTAGATTGGCATTTGTGGACTATACTATCACACTAGATTTGACAAAAACATGTAAGATATTGTAAGATATTATATATTGGAAGCCAATATATAATAAGAATAGAAACCCCCCACAACAAATAGGCTATATAAACACTTAACTTGCCAGTAATGCATAAAAGCATAATATATAAAAAACAGCAAGACTGTTATGTAAGAATGTAGTTTAAACCAGGTGTTGGGACACCAACTGTAATCCCAATTACTTGGGAGACAGAAGTAGACTTTGAGTTCAAGGCCAGCCTATGGTACACAGTAAATCTGTAATTAAAAACCCTGTCTCAAAACCAGAAGCACCAAGGTACAGCTTGCTCAGAAGTGGAGTGTTTGTATAGTGCACACACATTGTGATTCTCAGCCCTACAAGAACAGTTACAAAACCCAGACACTATCATGGATGCCCACAAGTGCTTGCTGACTGCAGCCTGATATAGCTGTCACCTGGGAGGCTCTGCTAGTGCATGACAAATACAGAGGGGGACACTCTCAGCCAACCATTGAACTGAGCACAGGGTCCCCAATGGAGGATCTAGAGAAAGGGCCCAAGGAGTTGAAGGGGTTTGCAGCTCCATAGGAGGAACAACAATATGAACCACCCAGTACTCCCAGGGACTAAACCATCAACCAAAGAGTACACATGGAGTTACCCAAGGCTCCAGACACATAGGCAGCAGAGGATGGCTTTGTTGGACATCAAAGGGAGGAGAGACCCTTGGTCCTGAGAAGGCTCGATGTTGCAGTGTAGGGGAATACCAGGACAGGGAAGCAGGAGTGGGTTGATTGGGGAATGGGGGGAGGGGAGATGGGTTATGGAATTTTTGGGGGGAAACCAGGAAAGGGGACAACATTTGAAATGTAAATAAAGAATATATCTAATTAAAAAAAGAGAAGTCTACCATAAGAAATATAAAATCTCAAATGCTCTTTAAAAATGACCAATATGTATAAATGCTACCAAACATTTGCAGATACCTTTACAGTCTCACTAAGACACAAGCTATCACTGTTACTAGTCTGACAGTAATTGCTTGGTAAACTATGCAAGAATTGAAACTTATGAAAATGATAGTTAATAAAAAATGCATTAGAAAGGCTATTCCAAGGAATGAAAAATAATTAACTTTAAAGTATAATTCCTAATCATCAGACAAAAGGCATACAACAACAGAAGGGATTGTCACTGACTGCCACATTATCAGTAACACCCCCCCCAAAAACAAACAAACAAACAAAAAAAAACCAAACCAAGTTCACTTTTCTTTTCTAAACACTGTCTTGTTTAGACCCATTTCTTCAGCCTCCCCTGCTCCTTCTCTTCCCTTTGCACTGTATCACCCAACAGTGTGAACTGCTTGCATTAAAAATGGGATTTGTGTCTTATATGGCCGAGGGAGGATGGACACCTGGACTTCAGCACTCACAGGAAGTCAGAGAACAAACAACCTTTGGGGTGAGCTGATTCGTCCATTTGTTTTGAGGTAGGGTCTTTCATTTCAGCGACTGAACTGCTGAAGCAGGCTTCTGGCCAATGTCCCTGTCTCCGCCTTTTATCAACAGAAGTGCTGGGAATACAGATGCATGCACTGCCTCTGGCTTTTATGTGGGTTCAGAGGGATGAAAACTTGCACTGTTTGATAACATTATACTTCATTTGTTAATCATGTCCCTTTCCTACTCTGAACCACTTTAGTCTTTTTTGTTTCAAAAAGTCCTGCGTATCTTTGACGTAATCTGCAGAACAGAGTTCCTTGGGAAAGTCAATCCTAATGCCCTCTACCCCAGCACTATCTTTTCTCACTCACAATCACCATCACTACCTTACTTTGTGCATATCCTTTCTGCTGGGGTCTCAGTGTGCAGTTCACTAATTTAGTTCATAGGGCTTCCTCTCCCACATCACTGTATGCCCCTCAAATGTGGTAACATTTTTTTTTTGTGTGTGTGTGTGACAAAGTCTTACTATACAGCTCTGGCTGTACTAGAATTCCATATGTAGTTCAGACTGGCCTTGAACTCAGAGACTCTCCACTTGCCTCTGCCTCCTTAGTGCTGGAATTAAAGATGTGCATCACGATAGCCACACTTGGAAGAAGGAGTGACTTAAAATTCTAGCTTTATTTACTTGGATAGTATCTTCCAGATTGAATGGAGTTAACATATATGTGAGTAAGTGAATGACCTGAAACTCCTTAGTAATATGGTTTTCAGGTCTTGGTAGAGGAGAAAACCTATATTCCAGATTATAACAACAAAGTTGATCATGTAACTAAAGCCATTTTTGTAAGTTCCTACAGTGTAAATATAGTAAAATTATTAATATCAAGTGAAACCCTAATAAAAGATTACCTCAAGAGAACATTAAGAGACAATGTTACCACCAGGTATAGTGATCTACACTTTTAATCCCAGCACATGGGGGGGGGGGGAGATGCTGAGGCAGAGAGGCAGAGGCAGGTGGATTTCTGAGAGTTCAAGCTCAGTGTGGTCTATATTAGTGAGTCTCACCCTAGCCAGAGCTATATCCTTGTCTTGACTGACCGACAGACAGGTAGGCAGGCAGACAGACAGAAACACACACACACACACACACACACACACACACACACACACACGCACGCACGCACGCACGCACGCACGCACGCACGCACGCACATGCACACAGAGGGGGTGGGGAGGAGGGGAGAGAGAAAGTATTTGAGAATGAGAATTTGGCACTTTTACATTACTGGTTCAATTCCACAGAACTTTTTCTATTCTCATCACATATTTATTATACACCATAGAGTTTCACATTTATTTCCTTCCTTTTTATTTTTCGGCTCCCCTTTCCTCTTCTTCCTCCCTCAACCTCTTTTCATTATTAGAGAATTACATATGCTAGGCAAGTGTTCTTCCATCAAGTTACAGACCCCTTAAAGAAAACTTTTGGTTTTTAAACTTGGAGACATAGTGAACTTACTATGTACTCTAGCCTGGTCTAAAATTTGTGATCCTCCTGCATCAGCTTTTCAAGTAGTTGCTTCTATAGATGGTTTGCCACCATATCTGATTGCTTTTATTTATTTTTTCTTGTTGAAAGCATATGTTATTTCTAAACCACCAATAACTTTTAAAAAAGTGTGATAAAAGATTACTACAATGACTGAAAAGAATCTACTAGACAATTAGTGGTATCACTGACAAGGTTTCCACCTAATGAAAGAAAGAGCTAAAAAAGAAAAAACAAACCACCTACACAGTAGGGTAGGGACTATATTAGCATCACTATAGAAGTGCAATGCATATCCAGGGGCCCTGTTTAAAGAACTGCTTTGTTTGCAGAGACACTATTAGGGTTGTCAACAAAATCCAGGTCAATGGGATACGTAAGAATCCAGAAAAATTCTTGAAAGCAATACCCATGTCTTTAATACAGAAGATGTAAATACTCCAATTAGGTACAGGCAGACCAATAAGAATATTTTAACTCGGGGCTGGAGAGATGGCTCAGTGGTTAAGAGCACCGGCGGCTGTGCCAAAGGTCCTGAGTTCAAATCCCAGCAACCACATGGTAGCTCACAACCATCTGTAATGGGATCTGATGCCCTCTTCTGGAGTGTCTGAGGACAGCTACAGTGCACTTACATATAATAAATAAATAAATAAATAGCTTTAAAAAAAAAGAATATTTTAACTCTTGGAGAAGTCCTAACACAGCAATTACTATCAAACAATGGCTGCAAGGACACAAAAGACTTTCTTTTCATATTTCTGAATATTTACCAGCTAACCAATTTGTCCATTAAGTTCAAAACGGTGATTTAGAATGTGAAGTATGCCATCAGATAGGGAGGCTCCCTGTGGAATTGCTAATGGCATGAATGTACCAGTACAAATGTTCCAGCAGTGAACTGAAGGGCTAGCTCCCCAGTACCCTGAGGACCGCAGCTCCCTCTGCTGCTCACCTGTGGCTCTGACCTTTCTTGCCTTTAGTAAGGATGTGTGGGATGCAGTGGGAACTAACTGCATAAAATCATCTTGGAGGGGACACCAACATCTGCCATTGACATGTCTTGGCTCACTTTTCTCTCTAAAAGATACTGTTTGCCCCTTATCTTTTATCGTTCATCTGTGAAAATACATGACCCTCATAAAATATAATGTTCATTAATAAAAATACACTGACTAACAGTTAAAATAAAAACTCCTGGGACATGGTGGCTCACAGCTTTAACTCTAGTACTCAGGAGGCAGAGGCAAGAAGATCTCTATAAATGAAAGGCCTGCCTGATCTACACAGTAAATAATAGGCCAGCCAGGGCTACATAGCAGGTCTCTTTCTCAAAAAACAAAAGCCAATCAAACAAAATTGACCTTTTCCATGTTTACGCTGTTGTTTTATTCCTGTGCCAAAGCAATTTCTTCTGGTTCTAGACTTCCTCATTTCACCCATCCATATACTCTACAACGGGGCAGCCAAGTTATAACATTTTTAAGATTTATTTTATTTTATGTGTATTTTTCTTGCATGCATGTACATATACCATGCATGTGCCTTGTGTCAGTGGAGTTCAGAAGAAGGTTCTGGATTCTGTGAAACTGGTGTTACAGATAGTTATGATGATTTTCCTCATGGGTTCTGGAAACTGAACTCAGTTTCTTTTCAAATGCTTGACCTCTGAGCCTTGTTTCCTAGCCCCATGAAACCTAGTTTAATATAATTTTAAAACTATAAGTTACAAATAAGTTTTTTTAAACTTTTCAAAAAATAAGCTAATAACAAACTCAAAAACATGGATAATAGGCTGGAAAGATGGCTTAGTAGTTAAGAATAGTGATCTTCCCAGCACCCATGGTAGAAGGCTCACAACCTCCTGTACTTCAGTTCTAGGGAGACCTGATGCCTCCATATTCATATATGTACACATGTGAGCACACACACACACACACACACACACACAGGTACACAGATGCACACACATATACATGCACACACGTTCTCTTAAAAATAGAAATAAACCTTTAAAAACATAGGCAAAAGAACACGTGAACTTTTAGAGTATAATGAGTAAAATTGTTCTGCTGAAAAAAATAGTTAGTAATCCACCCACTATTGATAGCCTTTGTTCTATTATGGTCTGTTGTTGCCCATTTACCTACCATAGGCCAGACATTGTGCTAAGTCAGTTGAAATCAGGAGGAAAGTAAGACCTACACATATGTGTACAAATACATAAGAACTATAGCAAAATGTTTTCAGACAGTGTGAGCAGTAAGTTTGCTTAATGGAGAAATTATTTTAATTTTTATTTTTTGCTCCCCCTTTAGATGTATCATTTAGGTCATAATGAAAGAGTATATTAGGTAGAAAATAGCAGAGGTACATATTCTAGGAGCTTTAGAAAATGAGCATTTATAGAGGATGAATTTGACTTAGCTGAACAAATATGGGGTTGAAGTATGGAGCATTTTGACAAAGCTATAGTTGAACTATGAGGCTGGGAGGGCAAGATGAAAAGGACAGCTTACAGGTGATCATCCAAGTGCACATCAGCTGCAGTAGGCAGAGAACCATTGTAGGCCTTCAGCATGCCCAGGTTTGTGCTATGGACAGTAATAACGTCATGAGCTCCCACACAGCTACGGTTTTCTGAGCTGCTGCTGGAGATGACAGGCAGGATGCCTAGTGCTTCATTGGATAGTTTTATTTAATCCTTACACTAATCTTGAGTTTGGTACTATAATTATCTCCTTCTTAGAGATTAAATTAAGGATAGTCCATATTTATTGATGTTATCTTCTAAGAAAATGCTTTACAAAGGACAGTAAATACATAAAATTAGGTGGTTTTTCAAGAAACTCATTTTCTTTTAACAGGAAATGGCAGCACTATTGATGGGACCCCCTAAGGAGCTTTACAATGTCCTATCATAATGAAGGGAGCTGCATTAGTGGAGCCAATCAATTACCATTCATTTAGCTTTGGCTCTCACACGTGTGCAACAGGTCCTTTACATCTGAGCAGTAGAACTGCAGGCTAACAAACTGCGACTAATTGAAGAATTATCATTGAATTTAGTAATCTGTCTGATAAAGATGAACAAAGCCAATTGTGGTATTTAAGAAAAAGTCAATCTAAACAGATTGAGAAAAACCAAATAATATTGGTTATAATAGGAAAGCGTATTAAGCCTAGGTGTAAAGTATTCTTTAAATATGTCATTTAACTATATAGTATTTCTTATACTGTGTATCTCAGAATATCACATATATTATATATAGATACATATAAAGCCCTGGCTATAAATCACAAGAATTGTAGTACTGGCTGGGCCCAGTGGCACACACCTTTAATCTTAGCACTTGAGAGACTGAGGCAGATGAATTTCTGAGTTCAAGACTAGGCTTTGTCTAGCCAGTGAGTTCGAAGTCTGGGCTACACAGAGAGACTGTGTCTCAAAAACCAAAAACATCAATAACAAAAAGGAATTAGAGCACACATGTCACATTCCATCTACTCAAATCCTATTCATTGAGACCCAGATTTTCTACATATTTTTTCCTGATTTTATTCCACACTAATTTCTCCCTTCATGGAATTCTCATACCAATTTGTTTGTAACCCTACTTGCATTACAATCATTACTATCTGTATTCTTCCTTATTAAATGTTACCTTTATAAGGATAAGTACCACCTGAATGTTTGCATCAACTCAAAATCTTTGCTAATATAGTGTAAATGATGTGTGTATATACATATATATGGGCACAGTTTGATGTGTATTTTATATATATATATATACACACACACACACATATATATATATATATATTATACAAACATACACACATTCCCATATACCCTTTCTCTTTTGAGACAGAGTCTTGCTATTACTGCCCAGGTGGCCTCACACTCACAGTCCTTCTGTTTCAGTTACCCTCATGCTGGAACTTATAGGCATATTCCAGTAGCCCTGGCTTTCAATAAAGATACTTGAGTCTGGCACCACAGACCTGGCCATCTTGACATCCTAGTAAATGTACCTTAAAGAAGAAAAAAAAAACTACAGATGTATTTTTGACTTCTTAATAAGTATAATACTTCATCATATATCAACATTTATGGTTTGTAGTCTTTTATCAAATTATATAAGAGAAATAATTAAGAAGAAAAACAAATCAGAGTAAGTTCATGAGTATTATGTGCCAACTTAGCTGGGTCAAGGACACACTGTTTGGTTGAACACCAGTCTAGATGTTCTTATTTTTTATTTTTTATTTTTTTTGAGACAGAGTTTCTCTGTATAGCCTTGGCTGTCCTGGAACTCGCTCTGTAGACCAGGCTGGCCTCGAACTCAGAAATCCACCTGCCTCTGCCTCCCAAGTGCTGGGATTAAAGGCGTGCGCCACCACTGCCCGGATGTTCTTATTTTTGTCTAGATGTGATTACTTAATTAAATTAGTATACCTGAGTAAAGTCCATTACCCACATTCCACAGGGAGGACTCATCCTGTCAAAGGCTTTTGAGAAAAACCTGAAGGTCACTTGAAAAAGAAGGGATTCTACTGCTAGCTGTCTTAAGACTGACAGCAATATCAGCTCTTCCTAGGACTACAGACTTGGTACTTATCAATCCCCACATATGGGGAAGCCAATTCCTTAAACTACAGCTTTCTTATTATTTATGTAACATTTACATTGTATTAGTTATCATAAGCAATCTAAGGTTGATTAACACATGAAGGAACTCTGTGTGGGTTATATGAAAATGTATGAGTTAGTAGAAAGGACTGAACCATTTGTGGATTTTGTATCCTCAGGAACTAATTCCCCATGGATACAGAGGATGACTTACATCATCCTACAAGTTTTGTTTCTCTGGATTTATTAATATGATTATATACTATAAATTCTGAAAATTCCTACATGTAAATCTCAGACTGAAACAGAAAGATCACAAACAATGACAGCATTATACTAAACACATGTGCCTTTCAAAGCATAGTGAAACTTCCTTAAGGGTCAAACATTTTTGCTTAAAGAATAGAATTAAAACTGGCAAGACCATGGCATAAAAGCTTTAGAAGACCATGAAATAAAAGGTTTTATTACTATTGTAAAACCCCAAACTAAGCAACCAAATAAACTGAAACTCTTTCTAGGTAGCTAATAAAATGATGGCCTAAGATCAAATCTGAAACACTGCTCTATCTCAACAGCTACCCAGTCTGCCTGGTCGGCCTCCCGAGTGTGGCAATTCAATTCTAATTGCATGATCAAACCAACAAATAGAGCTTAAGAGACAAAAGCACCTAGCTGACAAAATCAGAGGTTGCATGAAAATGCTTTTCAAGTACAAGTAATGTAAGAAACAACAAGTGAAGTGAGGGAGAGGTTTCAAAGCTTGAAAGACAGTCATCAATACTGACAGATTACTGTAATTCTGGTTGCTAGCATGATCGATTTGGGCAGCATATGACAATCAATACTGTCCTCATTTTCTGAACAACATTAGATTCATAGTTACAGAAGATGTTCCTAGGATAAAATTTAAACTCCATTTAATGATCATAAATAGCACAATTTATGCTGTGGAATCTTAGTAGGCATAAGATAATTGACCCAGCAGTGTAATTATATAAATACAATTGAGTTTATTATATTCACCTTTTTATTTCTTTGATGAGGATTAAAGTATTAACTCTGGTGGTTTTCAAAACCAACTTCTATTTCAATTCTTACTACAATTCATGTTAAGCATATTGATTTATTTTAGAATATACAATTTTCTCCTCACTGAAAATCTGATGTCAAAAACATACATTTTAAAATTTGGCACATTTCTGAAATCAGTATGTTACTTAAAATTAAAACATATATTCCTATTCTTTGATATCTCTAAATACAGGTATACAGTTGTAATTTATTATATAAACCTTCTTGTTAAAATCAAGTAAACATGTCATTTCCCCATAACATTCCTTCCTATCTCTATTAACTCGTTTATACTCTTGAGATAGGGTCATGCTATGCTACAGTTTGTCTTGAATTCTTGATCTGAAGTGATCAACTCTCTCTGCCTTTACAGCTTTGGATGTAGGAGCACCTACTTCATGCGGCTCCTCCTCAATAATTAGAATATAGAATATTCTATAGAATACAGATTATTTTGTGCATTTTGCAAAAGATAGTATATGCTTCAGATTAATGAAGGATAGGAATATCTATTATTACTTCTCTTGATATATATGAAGAATTTTTCAGGAACCTCCATGGATAATAAAAATCTGTGGACATTCAAGTCCCCTTTGTATATTGGTAAAGTATTTACATATAATCAATCTCTACATTACTTATAGTAATGAATATACAACTTAAGTACCATATTAGTAATTGTTATACTATAGTGTTAAAGGGATAATGACAAGAAAAAGAAATCTCTTGTTTTTTAAGTATTTTTCACATACAGCTGGTTGAATTTTTCAAATGTGGAACCCTGGATATGGAGGGTTGAGTACTCTTAAATGGTATGAAAAACAATTTCCTACACTGTAGAGAGGTTTGTCTGGTCTGTGTAATATTTTCACTCTTTTTTACATTAACATGTTAAGTGTGTCTGTGTGTACACGTGTCAGCCCATGTGCATGAGTACAGGCTCCTGAAGAGGCTAGAAGCACTATGGAGCTCAAATTACAGATGCTTGTGAGCTGTATGATGTGGAGCCAAGATCAGGTCCTCTGTACGACAGTACATGATCCTAACTGCTGAGCCATCTCTCCAGCCCTAGTCTAAGTATTCTACAAGCAGTTTTGTCAGTAAGAAATGTTCAGATTTTCTATTTTAAAAACAGTGTTCATTTCTACTATTTTCATTGAAATTATTTCTTTTCATCCTACAATATTCTCTAATGTGGCAACCATTATCTCAATATGATTAAATATTAAAAAAGCATAAAGTAGGCCTGAGAATTCATCTCAAGCAGCTAATCAGCCCAATATAAAAACTCAATTAAGCAATTACTTAGTCTTGGGTAGAGATGTTTTACATCAATTGTAACATTTCTAAGTAATTACATAAAATCTCATTTAGTACTCACATTAATGCCTAGACAATACTAGAATCTTTTTACAGAAAAAAAATGAGATGCAAAGATTCTCTGACTTGGGGTAAGATTATGACTTGGTAGTAGAGTGATTGTCTAGCATGAGCAAGGCCTGGGTTTAATTCCAGAAACTGAAGGGAAGGAAAAAAAAAAAACCAAACAAACCTGATTCCGTGGCATGACCATTGGGTAGTTATCACTAAGTTTATTTCCTAGGGAAACACACTGAGTTCGGGGAAGTTCCGAGGGCAACGTGGCTCCAGGAACAGCCCTGACCAGCCAGCTTAGCTCCAGAAGTCATGTTCCTGAGCGCTCCACATCTTCACATGCCTTCATGACTCACCTTATACTGTACCATGGTTAGAAGGGTTTTAACCTCATCCATCTCATTATTTACCATTTAAGACTGGTTAAATTTTCATTTTTCTCATGAATGTTTCTGGTCACCAACTTTCAGCTGACTGGTCGGCCCCTTCTTAGTACACACCCTGCACACTCCTCTTTTAAAACAAAGTAAAAACAGTATGTTTTTCCGTGGAGACTGAATTATTTTCAATGATTGTTTCGATTATTTCTACACTGCCAGAGTAGGACAGAGCTTGACATATAATGGCATTCTAATTAACTAAGCCAAAGATTAATATTTATTAAAAATATATACAGAAACATACCACTCAAGTATCACAGTTACTCAATCACTAGGGAGGAACTCTGCCATCTACTTATCAACAAACAGAACTCTAGTCTTAATACATAAGAAACATTTACCCTTTTGTAAAGTAGATGTATGCTAGTATACTAACCACACAGTTAAAAAGGATACAAGTTTTGATACAATGGAATTAGTGATTTCAGAGCTCGGCTAGCATTTATTGCTGTGGATCGAACCATAATGGGCAGAACTTTTCCATTCACAATAGCACCATCAAAAAGTGGACCAAAGAAGGGAACCTGATAGAGAGATCAGAACATAATTTTAAAGTCAAACTACAGAAAGACGATAATAAAAACTATCAAGATCCTCTACACACAAATGTGTTCTTGCTTCCTCTTTGGTTTATTTCAAGTAAAAATACTATTCAAATTCAATTTTTTATATGATGAATCACTCATACTAGGACAACAAACAATAACGTCCAAGGTCAATAGGGTGTCCATTCAAAAGGACTATATGCTTTGTATAACTAAGTAATTTATATACTCTGCCAATTTCCAAAGTTTTTCTATGTTTTTCCTAGGATTTTGTCACAGTGACAAAAAAGCAAACTTAACACAAGCACAGAACCTAAAATGTATTTGGTTAAGCTAATTATAAAACAAAATCTATGCTTTGATAATTAACTGTTACCCTATCAGTTGACAGTAGAGCTGTGAATACATAGATCAGTGGTAGAGTGCTAACCCAGCTATGTGCAAGCACCAATACTGGCAAAGCAAAATCAAGAAAAAAACCAACAAAATAGACCTGTTTAAAAATGGCAGACACAAGTGGTGTTTCAAGTCAAGATAATTACCCAAGGATGATAGTATTTTAGGCATACTTCAATTTTGTTTTGTATTTTTTAAAAGCTTTAAAAATATAAAAAGGTAAGAAAGCATTCAGTTTGTAGGCTGCACAAATTATGCTGTACCCTGTTAACTTCTGTTAAGTTTACTTCTGGTTTACTAAACAATCAAACAAAAACCCAACATTGCATCAGTGGGAGAAGAGGTTCTTGGTCTAGTGAAGGCTCAAAAGATGCCCCAACAAAAGGAAACTGTGTGGGGGGGGTTGGGAGTGGGTCGGGTGGAGGGTCATATACTTGGAGGCAGGGGGTGGGAGGAGGGGTTGGGGGTTTTTGGGGAGGGGAGAAATTGGGAAAGGTTTTAGCACTTAAAATGTAAATGAAGATTATAATAATTAAAAAAAACCCAACATTGTTTTTGAAATAGCTGTTGAAATCCTGCGGTATATCTAAGTTATTCAACCATAGAAGAGGTAACATCTTAACAGTTGAAAATTGTTTGTAGGCATTTCATTTAAAAAATGAAAAATTTAAAATTATTAAAAAAAATATTTTCAGTGTTCTAAGATAGGATCTCATTAAGTAGCACTGGCTGGCCTGGGATTTGGCTAAATAGATCAGGCTGGTCTCGTACCTGTGGCAATCATCTTGCCACAGCCCTGCTGAGATTACAACTGTGCCTTGCTAATACCTGCCTGCTTCTTAGACCCAGTAATTGTCTTCTACTTTAATAAAAGCAGAGGTAAGCACAAGGAATTTTCACTCAGGCACTGCTTAGCTGTCTCCCTAAGTGGTGGGTTAGTTCCTTCTACACTACGTTTAAGAATCTACACAGCTACAGTCGGTTGCATTTCCCCCCTTTCCCACAATTGCAAATCTATTACTAAGACAGAAGCTAAGAAGTTCTCACCTCTGGTTTTTTCATGATCTGGATACTGAACATGTGGTTTTTCATTGGATATATTACAATGAGGACATCACCAAACTCTGTAGGAATAATTCCTCTCCTGTAGTCTCTAGTATGTTCTGACCAAACAATGTGTACTTCATCATTTCCTAGATGTCTCAACTGGAAAATCAAGGAAACAGATTATAGCACTTTATAAAAGCCATGTGAGCATAGTTATACAACCAGTGACACCAAACCAGAAGGGAAATGGCTGATCATTTTAGTGACACATAAAATAACAATACTCAGGGTCATTCAGGAACAACACAAGACGACTAGGCATTTTTAACGTCCACAGGAAGACAGAAAGAACTTAGAAGAGTCAGCACAACTCTTAAACTGGCAACTGTACCAATACAATTCTATTCTCAAAGATTAGTTTAAAAAGGAACTGATTTAAGATTCTCCTGATTTGAGATCCCTTCTGCAGCACCAATGAATGAGGTGGTCCAGAGAAGGCAGCCAGAAAAGAAACAAATAAACAGACAAAGAGGCAACTCACAAAGTTTATAATCACTTACTGAGCGAGAGAGAGTTGGTTATTTTTGGCCTAACCAGTTAATTTTTAGGTACCTCTCTCACAGTGGAACACAAAATCCTCCAAATAGATGTCTTGATATTTACTGGGCCCTAAAGAATGTTACTTAGATATTTGTGTTGTTTACAAAGGTGCTTCTGGCAATCTTGAGAGAGTTCTGTTATGATAATTAAAACTGTAAGAAAGGAAGGATTTAAAAGTTTCTAAAAGCTTGTTTAAAAATGAATTTACTGTACATTATTGAGTTTTCTTCATGTAGATTATGGTATAAACCTCAATTTTATTATACAATTTCATCATCTAGTTTATCTATAGACTCTGCAACGTGGAACACGTGAGCGCATGTCTGGTGGACGCTTTACACTTGCTCGCCATCACTCCCAGGTAACTGCACACGCTGGCTGCGAAAGCTTAGAAAATGAAAGAAAGATAAGGTTGTTCTGAGCTAGGGCATGGGTAATTTCTAGTTATTATATATGTAATTTCTGGGTTAAATCTATAAGGTAGATTAAAAAACTTAATGTCTGACTAAAACAAAAAAGAGGAGTTAAGTTCCATTTTTTTCAAAGGATCTTTTTACTTACTCCTTAGCCCTGGAATTAACTTCTTACACCTGTGTATAACATACAGGAATGACATAAATGCAGACTTCACTTTGTGCCATTTTTAAAAAGCAAAAAAGAGATTACACAACCTAGAAAAGCCATGGCCCTTTAATTTCATTTTTTAATCAAAATACTTTAAAAATATCCTTCCTATACAGCCATCCCCATGTGTCAGCTTCCCTAATAGGTTTATGTTAACTGAATACAAAAGAAATGTGAAATAAATTTAACCAGAGGGATGATCCAATCTAATTTTGATACATTAATGTCATATGCTGTACATGTTACAATAGCAGCCAGATCTAATACTAAGCTCCAGGCTATACTGAGATTTCTAAATGGCAGATTGTTCTAAGTGATATCAAGTATAATTGAAGTAATAAATGATAGTAAAAGCTGAGCACACTGTCAGGAAGAATTTAAGTATTTACTTTTTAAAATTAAATGAGTTAGGTTAGGAAAGACAAGACAACTGAAATAATGCAGGTCTCAATTTACAGAAAATTCCTTTTATTTATCTGCTACATTAACCCTTGAACTCTTGCCAAAATTATCTATAATTTCTAGTGCCACTTATCTAAAGAAACGAGAACAAGGCAACTATATTATTTATCTTTTATCCAAAGTTGTCTTCAAATATCTTCCACATAGTATTTAGGCCTGTTAGAAGTTTAAAAAAACACTTTTTTTGGTCAAAATATTATAATTTTTTTTTTACAGAACCATGTGCATCAACAAATCATCTACATGTGTTTGATATCTGAAGGAAAAACTTTCATGAAAATCCTTTATTTTTTAGATTCCAATGCTAAAAATATAGTTGTTTAAGCTATCATATGATATTTTTATAATTTTAAAACCTGAAATATAATGATTAAATAGAAACTGAGATGTTGTTAATCATTGCTGTGCATTTTGGAAAATTTTGAAAGACAAGTGAAAGATGATTTTCTAGTGATCAAAAGGTAACAGAAGTCATGATGCCAATAATAAAAGCAAATCAGCAAACAAATTTGGTGTATCTAAATTTGGTACAGATACTTTATATACTATTTTATATTTATTTATTTACCTCTTAAGGACTTAAAAGATCAGTCTTATGCATACTCAGTAAGTTTTCCTGTACTCTAAATTTATCAAAGGAGTGCCTTTCATTTCTTCTGTCTGTCTGTCTGTCTCCCTCCCTCCCTCCTTTTATTTCTTTTCTTTTCCTTCCTTTCTTGTTTGTTTATTTGTTTTTTGGAGACACGGTTTCTCTGTATAGCTTTGACTGTCCTGAGACTTAATGTAGACTAGGGTGGCCTCAAACACAGAGATTCTGCCTTTGCTGCCTAAGTGCTCGTACTGAAGCATGTATGTTTTTGAATGCATGTGCAAGTCAATTTTTGAAAGAGCACTTGGGACTGCTGTGTATATGGGATAGGTCTTCACAAAGACTGGTAACCAAAGTACTCTTCTAAAGTCACTTCAACTGTTACGGACGTCACTCTGGAATCTAAACTGTGTAATTTAGGATACAGATGACCAGTATTAGTTTGTAAAATTCAGCATGTGTAAACTCTAGTTCTTCATCCATTAGAGAACACTGATATTGAAAGATATCCTAAGAGAGGAATGTCACACCCAATATAGTAAGTAGCTCCACTGTGCTAGCCTGAGGGGTAGAAACCTGGCCTCTGATCAAATTCTTTAAAAGTTATGGAGTGTAAGTGCTCACAATAGTCCATTCTACCTTTAATGAACCCAAATCATAACATTCTTCACATGAAGCAAACCCTGCCTTCCTGACACTAGTTCTTGCAAATCAGCCTTACCAAAAGAATCCAACATATATTCGGTACGTTATCTTCAGGTATTTGAAGATCAGTTTAATATCTTCACTTTTCTTTTTTCAGGTTAGAGTATCATTTTCCTGTATTATTTTCTCAAGTTTACTGATGTTTCTATTAAACCACAATGTCTGGAATAGAACATCAATATATGCTCTAATTCAGCAAACTCATTAATGGCACTATTTCTTCCTTTGTTATTAAATTATTTTCTGAAACTTTATGGTATCATAAACAGCTAGTCAATTCAAACTTTTCCTTGCTAAGTTCTTTTTAACAATCTTTAAAATTTCGAGATTAAAAAAAATTATTTATTTTGTGTTGTGTGCATGTATGCTTGTGGGGTGTGTATGTGTGTGTGTGTATGTGTGTAGGCTTGGCAGCAAGTTTTTCTACCCACTCAGCTACTTGCAAAGTTCTTTTAATCAGGTAAAATCAATTGCTCAATTTAAAGAGAGAATTTCATACTTATTAAATTTTATATTACCAAGACTAGGTTATCTTTAAGCTTGTTAAGGTTTATTGTTAGCTGGATTCTGCTATTCAGTTTGCTGACTCACTATTTTCTATATTAGGGCTATCATTAAATTAAAATTCTTACATCTTCATTAAAGTTCTGAACAAAAATGTCAAATGGTTTACATAAGAGAGTAATTACAGATTTTCATTCTGCTTAAAAAGATACCTTTCATTTATTAAGGTTATTTATTGCATATTATTTACTAAGGGCATACTATTCTATATGTTCTGTGATAATTCACTTAATATTCATAATAATTATAACGCAAGTGCAATCAGTAGTACTATTTTTCTAAATAAACAATTGAAACTTAAAAGGATGAAGCAGTTTGGCTAAGACAAAACAAAACAAACCTTCAAGTTACGGAAACTATTCAAATCCAGGCAATTGGGTTCCAGAACCCAAAGCTGAACCACTTTGCAATAATACTGCCTCTTGCTATATGTGTTTGTGTTCTGAATGTGATTATGCAATTAGTCATTATCATACGTACCAGACTAATAAGACCACATTGCTTCAAGTTACACACACACGCACACACACAAAATTCACACTGTCGATGGTTGGCCCTCATCTCCTAATCCTATTAACACAAATTCATTGTAATGTGATTGTGTGTGCTGAACTTACTACAGTGGCTTCTAGTGACCACTGCCTCATTATCTAAGTGCTCACAGCCATCTGTTTAACAATCCTATTTTGCTGGGGTTCATGAATGTTGGTATTTTCAGAGGGATGGCCTGCTCTGTGCCCCTTTGTAAAATCAGGTATTTGCCACTGTTACAGACCAGATGCATCCTCCTAAAGCTTATATGCCGAGATCCTAGCCCTGGCTGTAATGGTATTAAGAATTTAAGTCCTACTAGGTAGGGACTTTGGGAGGTGATTATGTCATTCTTAAGGGGGCAGTATCTATAAGATAGCAGAGTGCTTGCTTGTCACTTTTACCGAATGGGGTTTTGTGAGAAGCTCAGTCATCTGTAAACAGGTCAGGGCTCCCCAACAGACACTGGCACTGCCAGTCTCTTGATCTGACCAGCCCTATGCATTTCTAGTCTCTGGCATTTGTTATAGGGGTTTAAAAGAATGAAGACATCCACCTTACAGTAGCATAACACATTCATCTTATCAATAAGGAATCTTTACTTCCTTAGTGTCATAAAATGTAAAAATCATCTAAAGTAACTATTTTTGCCTCATAAGCTGGCTTGAGTGGAGAAGAGACTGAAGGTAAGGCCATCCAGAGACTGCCCTACCTGGGATCTATCTCATATGCATACGCCAAACCCAGACACTATTGTGGATGCCAAGAAATGCTTGCTAACAGGAGCCTGATATAACTGTCTCCTGAGAGGCTCTGTCAGAACCTGACCAATACAGATGTGGATGCTCACAGCCTACCATTGGACTGAGCACAGCATCCCCATAGGAAGAACAACAATATCATCTAACCAGAGCCTCCCAGAGCCCCAGGGACTAAACCACCAACCAAAGAGTACACATGGAGGGACCCATGGCTCCAGCTGCATATGTAGTAGAGGTTCTACATCTCTGGCATCAGTGGGAGGGGAGGCCATTGGTCCTGTGAAGGCTTGATGCTGCAGTGTATGGGAATGCTAGGGCCGTGGGGTGGGAATGGGGTGGGTGGGTGGGTGGGGGAACACCCTCATAGAAGCAGGAGGAGGAGTATGAGACAGGGGGCTTTCAGAGGAGAAATCAGGAAAGGAGAAATGTAAATAAATAAAATAACCAATTAAAAAAAAAGAAAAAAGTTAGCTGCCTCTGACTTAAAAAGCAGGTATCAACTGATACCTTTTTTCTTTCATACTAGATATGCACTGAAAGCTGTCTGGATGTACTACACTAGCTTTTGCAGATGTTCCTAAGAGGACTGATAGATAGGTCTCTGACCTCAAAGTCTTGGGTTCTGTGAAAAAGACAGAGTAAAATAACCAAGCAAACAGTAAATAAGTTACAATGTTCCAAACACTTCTCTGAATCCAAATAGCAAAGGACACAACCTATTCAGAGAAGTGTTTGGGACATTGTAACTTATTTACTGTTTGCTTGGTTATTTACTGTCTTTTTCACAGAACCCAAGGCTATATAGCCCAGGCTGGCCTCAAAGTGATCTTCCTGTCACACAAGGCAATCTTCCGGTCTCAGCATCCCAAGTATCACATATAATTGTATAGTCCACATATTTTCATACCCTCATTTGCAATCTGGGTCATTATTATCAATTAAGAAAAGTTTCTTCTATCCCACATGTCTTTAATCCCAGAACTTGGGAGGCAGAGTTCAAGGCCAGCCTGGTCCACATAGCTAGTTCTAGGACAGCAAGGGCTATACAGAGAAACCCTGTCTCAAAACAAAACAAAACAATCAACAAATAAAAGTTTCCTTTTCTAAAGATTAATTTTTTTTATCATTTTAAATTATGTGATGGGTATGTGCATGAGTGCCTGCAGAAGCCAGAGGAACTAGAGCTGGAAGAGCAGTGAGCCACTGGACATGGTTCTCGGAACCAGACTCCAGTCCTTAGGAAGAGCAGCAAGTGCTCTTACCCATAGAGCCATCTCTCTGGCCCCAAGAATGAAAATATTTCTTAAAAGGAATGAGCACAGTATACCTAGTTCTATGCTTTAGTATAAGGTGGTATCCACTAATACTGTAGGCTATTATAAAACTGACAGAATGAATATCAGGGAAATTATATTCAAATACATACTATAGAAGCATAAGTATCTAATTATGGCATCTAAAGATGCTATACTAATCATTATAATAATAATGATTATATATAATAATAATAATATATATAGGTAGCTCTTTCAGTTTGAGGCTATGGTAGTTTTAGTAACTTTTTCATTCATTAAATGCAAATAGGCTTAGTTCTAGGTTCTAGAAATACAATAGTAAAGAAAGTCTTTGTCCTCACAACCTTGCTAGTCTATTGTGTGTATGTGGGGAGTTGGCACAGCCATATCCACCAGTAGGGAGTCAAATAAATATATAAAGAATAAGAAAATAGTGTCATTAATCCTTCTGAGGAAGGGAGAACCAGTTTTCTCCAATGAAGTGATACTAGGTATATCAACCACACTTAAGGATAGACTCCATTGTGAGGAATAATTGGCTACATAGAATGAACTCCATGGTTTGTCTGTTTATCTGTGTGTTTTTATTTTGTTTTGTTTGTTTTTTTATTTTTTGAGACAGGGTTTCTCTGTGTAGCTCTGGCTGTCCTGGAACTCACTCCGTAGACCTGGCTGGCCTCGAACTCAGAAATCTGCCTGCCTCTGCCTCCCAAATGCTGGGATTAAAGGCGTGCGCCACCACTGCCCAGTCTTTGTTTTGTTTTTTAATTCTTGGTTGGTTTTTTATTTTTTTATGAGACTGAAAGAACATGAAGCTGGGTAGATAGGGAGGTTGGAAGAATCTGAGGAGTCAGGGAAGGAAGAAAAGTATTGTCATCTATTGTATGAAAAATTTTAAATAATAAAAATAAGCAAATATGATAACTTTGCACAGTGATACGTGCTATCAAGATAATACTCGAGTAAGGAGATGACTTAGTGAGTAGTGCTTGACATATAAACAAGAGGACATGAGTCTATATCCCCAGAACCCAGGGATGGCAGGTCCTTGACCTACCACATGGCTGGCTAGCCATGTGGACATGGCAGCAAACTGAGAGACCCTGTCTTCTTAAAACTAACTAACTCACTCACTCTCTCTCTCTCTCTCTCTCTCTCTCCTTCCCTCCCTCCCTCCATTCTTTCCTTCCTTCCTTCCTTTCTTCTCCAGATATTATTCCTGGTCCACCCTCTGACTGTTCCACATCCCATACCTCTTCCTTGTTGTCCCCCCCCCCACGCCCCGTCTCCATGAGGATGTCCCCACCCTCCACCCCCCATGACCTCTAAACTCCCTGGGACCTCCAGTCTCTTGATGGTTAGGTGCATATAGACCTGGCAGTCCTCTGCTACACAAGGAAGGAGGTGAGGACTGATAATCTGAGGTTGTTACCCGACTTTTATGTGCATGTGCTAGGCACTGCCAGTCTGCATACACCACACAGATTTAAAAAGGCAATATAGGGCAAAGTGATAATGTTCTTGAGTATAGGGGGTTCTTTAGCTATAATGATTTGGAAAGATCTTACTGTGAAACTGTCACTGAAGTGTGAGAATAATGGGAATAAAGAAACGTGAAGGGAAAAAAATGCAGTCTAATTAAACACTTTAGTATCCAGAGTCTCAGATATGTAACTAACCTTGATCTGGTGGAAAGTTAAGATAGTGAAAGCAGGTTGGTAAATCAGTAAGAAATGACAGGAGCAGTGATCAGAGGGTAAGTTGAAAGGTGGGCAAAACACATGGAAACACTGGGTTAAGTCTTTGTGTGCAAAGAGAAGCTACAGCTATCCTGTCCAGATCAAGTTGCTCATGGTGGTGAGACAAGCTGTCATGCAACCACTGATATTCATTTCATCCTCTATTTTCGTCACATTTTAAAAAGTTGGGGTTGTGGGTAGAATATGACATTAAATAGAATTTGTAACATTAATTATTATATTATGATCTGAAACTACAAGTAGAATTGCTGTGTTGTTAGTTTTTGTCAACTTGATATAAGCTTGGGTCATCTGGGAAGAGAGAACAGCAACTGAGAAAACGCGGCCATCAGACTGGTCTGTAGGCATGTCTGTGGAGCACTTTCTTGAGTAATAATTGGTATGGGAGGGCCCAGTCCACTATGGATATTGTCACTCTTGGGCAGGCTGGTCTTGGGTTGTATGTATGTATGTGTATACAATATATATATATATTCCTCAAGCCAAGGAAGCCATGAGGAGCAAGCCACTAAGCAGAATTCCTACATGGTTCCTGCCTCTGCTTCTGCTTGAGTTCTGGGCCTGGCTTCTCTCAATGATGAGCTGTAATTGGGTCATATAAGCCAAAGAAACCCTATCCTCCATATTGCTTTTAATAATGGAGTTTATTACGATGACAAAAAGCAAACTATGACAATTCCACAGAATCCATTAATTATATTATAAAACCCACTTTTATTAAAATAATAAAATTTTTTTGTTATTATTCCATATAATTTTAAAATTAAAATTTCAGATTATATTTAGCTTACAGTTCTTTGGAAAGTCTCTCACATGCTAATTTTATTTTTAAATTAAGATAAAAATAGATTTGAAATAAAAATTGGACCAAGTAGAGTCTTTACAACCCATTTATTTCAGGAACTATTGTGATCAAGTTTCAAGACATGACCTGCTGTCCATTACACTAATAGTATTTCAAAGGAAACGGACTTAAACAGAGTACTTCTTCTTCCTCTTTTGGGGGTTCAGGAAATGAAAGATAGCCTAGAGAGTCCAACTAAGTATTTTACAATTATCTCAACTTGATCTTCATCAAACTTCTAAAAGGATGATTCAGCTACCTTGGAAGCAGAGTATCTGCAAGTGGCCGCAACAAGGAGACAGAGAAGATGAGAGAGGCTCCTCTCAACACTTTACACCAATGCTTGCTGCACTTTTGATTTTTAGGGGTGAATACAGTCAGTTAAGTGGAAATTATTTTTAACCATTTTCCATCAATCTTTCTCAGGTAGAAATAATTTATAGAACAGAAGGCTTTGACTGGGTTATATCAGGATTTTTGATATAACCCAGTGGCATAATATTTCTAAGAGAGACTTTACTAGATTGAATGGCTAATTTGTTCAAAAAGTATAGTCTATGTTACAAAAATTCTGCTGCTATTATCTTGAGCTTTGAGAAACTTTCACTTCATAAAACAATGCTATACTTATATAGATGCAGGAACATTAACTTTTCATTCTGAGCAAATAAAATGTTTAAAAATAATTTAAAAACCCACCACATATTTAAAATAAAAAGCTAGAATGTTTTAGTTTTTATAAAATGGATATAAATGACTTTTCTCCTACCAAGTTTAAAACATAGAACCAGGATCATAAATAATTCTAGCTTGCCAGAGGCATGGCTATTTCTTTATACTGACTGCCGACTATCTAATTTAATTAGAGGTATTAAACTCCATGTTGAGGTCAACAAGCTTTACTTTCTCCAATATTACACTGCGACCAGTGCTCATTAATGTGTCTACTGAATGGATTAACACACCTGAAGATATATGTACAAAGGACAGGGGGGACAACCTAATGAAATCCAATTGTTCATTTGAAATAGGACATGTTCTAGGCCTCAACTTATTACCACTAATGTGGAATTTATTAAATTCAGGAGAAAAAATACCAATACAGAAAGTGATTTTTTATTGCGAAGAACTGGTGTAAGACAATTGGCTTCTATGATTAAGTTTAAACATTTAGCCCCTTAGAAAGAAAGAGATATTACAATAAAACTAACATGTAAGGCTGCTAAGGGAAAATGAATATATGGGAAGAAGAGCAAGTTTTGTTTTTGATTTCTATGAAAAGATTTAAAGTAGCAATACTGAATCATGAGATCATATTTATATCTTCTTTCTGTTGAATTTTAAGACAGACAAACAAACTAAAATTGCTATAACTAAAAAAGCTAATTTAGACTGGGCATTTCTTCAACAACATTTATTTTAACAGTAAAACACATGCATATATTTTAAAAGTTTTAAGAACTATAACCATATACCTGTTGCTGAGACTGGCCACTTGACAACTTGAGTTCAACATCAAGAATCCATATGGTGGAAGGAAAAAACTGACCCCCACAAGTTGTCCTCCGACCTCCACATGTACTGTGGCACACATGCAAGCATGTGCACATTCCCACCCACCAACCAACCAACCATAAAGCATCACTTTAATAAAAACCAGACCAGGCCAGAAAGCCAGCTCAGAGGGTAAAGGCCCTGTTGCTGAGCCTGATGGCCTGAGCTGCACCACTGGAAGCATGTGATGGAAGTTAAGGGCTGGTTCTCAATGCCCGACATGTGTGCCATGACAAGTGCACCCCCATATGCAAAACACATTCTAAAATGCAATACCCCAAAGGCACAGTATTAATTCTCCCCGACACTCTCTACAGATCAAAAGTGATGTTTGTTTGTTTGTTTGTTTGGTGGGGTGGGAATGTGCACATGCTTGCATGTGTGCCACAGTACATGTGGGGGTTGGAGGACAACTTGTGGGAGTCAGTTTTTTCCTTCCATCAAAATCCCAACAATGTAACAGAAGGAGGGAAGATGACCAAAATACATTATATATGTATAAAAACATCATAAGTAAGCTCTTACTTTGCATTTGCTAATTTAACAAGATAAAAGAACAATTCCAGTAGATTTGGCAAAAAGAGAAAACCCATTCTAAAGCTTTTATATGGAGTCTTTAAGAGATGTTCAAAGCCAAAACAATTTTAAACCAAAGCTGGAGAATTCCTGAGTCAAAACTTAATGCAAGAGTCATCAAAACAGTATGCAACTGGTGTAAGGTCAGACATTTAGACTAGTGAGCTAGAAGACAGCAGTTAAGTTCAACGTCAAGAATCCATATGGTTTCTACAAATAGTGATGAAAAGACTGGAAGTTTACTTGCAACTCTGTATCACACTCCATACACTACAAGTAGCCCAGTGTGAAAACTTAAATGCTAAGAGCTAAAGCTCTCAACAAAATAGAGACATGTATCTCCATGACAGTGGATTTGGCAATGGGCTCTTAGATTGATATTAAAAGCAGAGGCAGAAAAAAAATTAAATTTGAGTCCATACTGATCAATCATATACTAGACAAGGGATTAAATATCTACAATGTATAAAGAGTTTCTATAACAAACGAATGAGTAAAGGACTTGGATAGACATTTCTCCAAAGTGGATAAACAAGTGGTCAGTGTACACATGAGAAGGCGCTCACTATCACCCGCTATTATAGAAACAGCCACTTCAGGACAGGCAGGGTGGTGAGAAGGGAGAGGCAAGGGGACTATGAGTGTGTGCTGCACAGTGAGTTCAAGAAAAGCCTGGGATAGACAGATAAATTATACCTCAAAAAAATCCAAGCCAAATAACTACTTTGTACCTATGAGGATGTCTACAGTTTTTTTTCCTAACAAGTGTTGATGGTGGTGTGGAAAGGCTGAGACCATTGTGCATGCTCGACACAGATGTAAAGTGGTACAGCTGATACTGCATATCTCCATACAGCGTGTACAGACCCAACAATATAGGTATATAGCCAGATGAATTAAAAACCAGCATCTATACAGTATGCCAATGTTCACTGCAGTATTATTCAAATAACAAGAGGTAGAAGCAAGCCAAATGTCTATAGATATGCAGATTAAATGCAGTACATACAATTAGATATCTGGCCATATAAAAGAATGAAATTCTAATATGTGCTATGACATGCATCAAACCTTAAAAATATCTGGCTAAACAAGACAGTACAAAAGGACAAATATTATATGCCTGTACTTATTCTAGAAATTGGCAAATTTTGGAGGCAGAAAGTAAGTTGGGGGGGTGGGAATAGGAGGGAGAGGGGACAACATGCGTGAGAGAAAATGAGCTGAGGGATAAGTCCATCTGCAGACTGGAGAAAGCTGTATGTTCAGGAACATCCAGCACTTATGAAGAAACCAAGGGATATGCAAATACAAAGATACCTTGAGCTCAAGGAGCCATAGAACTGATACTGCTAAAATATCAGTATTACTCAAACCAATACTGGGTTTTCTAATCCTTACCAAAATGACAATAACTTTCTTGAGAAATATCAAAACTAATCCTGTAATTCATACAGAACTACAAATGACCTTAATATCCAAAGCAGAGAACAAAAAACAGTTCTGTTATACTCTCTGACTTGAAATTATATTACAAAACTACAAGTATGTCTGAAAACCTAATCCTAAATGAAGTTTTCCTATACTCTCACTCAATAACAGGCTTCCGACATGATATGTGAGGGGTGCCTGTGCAAGCAATGCTCAAACAACAGAGAACAGCTGGGTGACCTCCGGTCAGTTCTACCTGTAGATAGTATTAAATAACCAAGTTCTAAACACTGCTATTCTTCAAAAGCCAACCCCAAGCCTGTTGCTTTATTTGTGCTTCTGACACTAACTATAAGTTGAAGTTCTCAAAACCTTATTCTTTTGGGGTTAACAACTGTCCTTACTTAACTGACCACAAAGTCCAAAATATATTCACTGGTTTATGATAAACAATATAGAATAAGAGATACTGTATTACAGTGGTTCTCAACCTGTGGGTACTGATTCCTTTGGGGTCATATATCAGATATCCTATCTATCAGATATTTACATTATGATTCACAATAGTAGCAAAATTACAGTTGTGAAGTAGCAATGGAATAATTGTATGGTTGGGGGTCACCACAACATGAGGAACTATATGAAAGGATCACAGCATTAGGAAGGTAGAGAACTACTGCTGTACTAGTTACTTACATTTTGACCAAATACCTGATTGAGAACAGCTTATGGGAAGGTTTCATTTGGCTTCTAGTTCTGAAAAATACTGTCTATCACATCAGGAAAGAAACAGTGGTGGGAGAGATTTGATCCTCAGTGCTGATTAGAAAGCAGAGAAAAAGAAACACCAGCACTCAATTGGCTTCGTGTTTTTTCAGTCAGAAACTGCAGCCTCGAGAATGATCCACATTTGGGGCAGGATCAGGTCTTCTTTCCTTAGTTAAATGCTTCACAACTCTCTCTAAATCCAATGAGGCTACAATCAAGCTAAGACACTACAAATGTATGGGGTATGACAGGAATAAAGGGTGTGGAGCCTCCAGGCCGTTTCTGGCAATGCTGTTCTCTGAGAATCCATGTGTGTTTGGCTATCCAGAACATTGAGTTGTAAATGTCTGAACATTGTCCTTTGGTTCATATGGAGACTTCATGGAACAGCCATGAAGCACTGCAGAAATGTCGCTGGACTAAGAATATGACTAACGCTAATGGGTAAAGTGGGGGGAACTCAGCAAAGCCTGAAGCCTGTCGGCAGATTCTTCCTGCTCTCTGTGTGAACATTCCTTTCCCAGGGGTGTGGGGTGAGAGCTATTCTGAAATGGGGGGGGGGGTGTCTTATGATTTACTTGCAGTCTAGACTATTGACCTACTGCTAGTTCCAAGACAGAAGGCAAGCGCTGATGACTATCTATGGCCTGCCGTGGGTAAGAATGAGGTAGGTGAAAGTCAGAGAAAGGTTTTTTTCCTCTCTCTTCTTCTTCCTTCTGAGGCCTGTTTCTGATACTTATTGCCTTATTGGCACTATAATAATTCAGGAAATAACAAAGGTATTTTAAGTCAGAATTCATGAATAAAGAGTAAGGCACACACACACAGAGTACAGTAATCAAGATGGTATTGTCATAAAAATAGATCTGATACCAAGGTAACAGAATAGAAAATGTGTAAATAAGAACAAATGTCTTAACATTGATCACAATAATGTATGTGAGGAAAGATAACATTTTCAATATACAGAATGGGAAACCTAGATTTCCATATGCAAACTAATAAATGAGACTTGTATTTTTCACCATTAACAAAAATCAACTCAAAATGGATAAAAGACCTAAATCTAAGTCTTGAAAAGATAAATAGGGATAGCTACTTGATATTGGCTTTAGCGATAATTTTTGTTTGTCACATCAAATATCTATACTACAAAACCAAAATGAACAAAGCAAAAAGGCAACCTTCCAACTTGCAAAAAAACCAATCTGCAAACCACATTATCTAATAAAGGGTTAATAGGAACAGTATTTATATTTACAACTCAATAAGCAGAAAAACAAACAGATGATCAAAATGGGCAAAGGCACCGAGGCCTGACACTATTTCTGATTCTATGATGTGCTTACAGACCGGTGCCTAGCATGGCTGTCCTGAGAGGCCCAACCAGCAGTTGACTGAGACAGGCATATATACTTACACCCAGCTATTAGACTTGAGTCAGGAACTCTATGGTTGAATTAGGAAAAGGACTTTAGAAGCTGAAGGGGTGGGTGACCTCGAAGGAAGACCAGCAGTCTCAACTAACCCAGACGCCAGGGAGCTCCCAGAGACTGAGCCACCCACCAGACAGCATACATGGGCTGATCCAAGGTCCCTGGCACGTATGTAACAGAGGACTGCCTGGTCTGGCCTCAGTGGGAGAAGATGGGCCTAATCCTCGAGAGACTTGAGGCTCCAGGGAAGAGGGAGCCTGGTGGGGCAAGGAGCACCCTCTCAGAGGCAAGGGGGAGGAAGAATGGGATGAGGAACTGGGGAGGGGATACTGGGAGGGGGCAATTGCTGGAATGTAAATAAATAAAATAATTTAACAAAAAAAAAAGTGGACAAAGTATTTCTCCTAAGAGAAATTATACCAAAGAGGTCTATAGAAAGGTAAGTGGTCAACATCAGGGAAGTTATTCAGAGAGTGTGAAACTGAAGCCAATACAAGATTTGTTGGAAGGCTCTGATAACAAAGAGAGAAGTGCTGCTGAGAGTACAGAGAAAGGGTGCACTCATTCCTATTGGTGCACTGTGTGGGAATTGAGCTATTATGGAAAACAGTAAAGAGAATGATTAAAAAAATAACTGCAAATGAACTAACAATCTCTATTCTGTGTATATACTGAAAAGAGGTTAAATCACCACTTGTTCTAGTTTCCTTTCTGTTGCTGTGATAAAACACTCTGACCCAACGAAACTTAAAAGGATGAAAGGATTTATTTTAGCCTTCAGCTTACAATTTATCACTGAAGGAAATCAGGGCAAGAATTCATGCATTAACACTTCACAGCAAAGGAAATGCAGCCAGAACCATGGGAAATACTCCCTGCTGGCTCACTTAAGAGGCCCATTTTCAATGGGTTTTCATATTCACCCCAAAACCACCTGCCTAAGATAGTGCTGCCCAGAGTGGGCTGGGCCCTCCTGTATCCAAAGACATGTTCACAGGCTAATCTGATCTAGCCAATTCCTTAATAGATGCTTTCTTCTCAAATGACTGTAGGCTGTGTTTAGTTGATAAAGTGAACTAGATTAAAACATCACGAAGGTGTCTGCACTCCCAGGATTCTTGTAGAATATTCATAACTAGGAAATGGAAACATTCTATAATCTGTGATAGCTAGCTTTAATTATAAACTTGAAACAATCTATAATTATCTGGGAAAAGAGTCTCAGTGAGGGATTTTCTGCATTGGGTTGGCCTGTGGGCATATCTGTGTAAAATTTTTCTTAATTAAATAAACTTATGTGGGAAGATCTAGTCTACTGTGGGAGGCACCACTCCCTAGATAGGGGTTCCTGGACCATGTAAGTTTGGAGAAATTAAGCTAAGCAGAAGCAACCAAGTGGGTGAGCATGTGTGTATTCTCTGTTCTTTACTGTGGATAATACTTGAAGTTCCTGCCTTGACATCCCCACAACGATGGACTGTAACTTGGAATTGTAAACTAAAATAGACTCTTTCTTCCATAAGTTTTATCACAACAGAAATAAAACCAGGGCAATATCCATCCATGACAATGGATAAAGGAAGTGTGATATATGTGTATGTGATGAAATATTGATAGCTTTAAAAAAGAAAGTTCTGCCATTTGCTACAACATGGAAGAACCTTGATGAAATTATACTAAGTAAAATAATCCAAACAGAGAAAACATATGGATTCATTTATATGCAGAATTAAAAAAAATCAAATATATAAAATATAATAAAACCCATTTGTTTTGATATACACCTATAATCCCACCACTCAAGAGACTGGGCAATGGGAACATGAATTCAGGAACAGTTTAGGCTGTACGGCAAAACTATGTCTACAAATAAACAAACAGAAAAACAAGTGACATGTAACAAATGAACAACAACAACAACAACAACAAACCATACCAAAAATAATAATTCAGTTGATGAAGTCAGGGAGAAAAATATGGAGATAAAGGCCTAAGAATACAAAGTAGCAGGTTTAAAGGTTAACAAATCTAGGAGTTTAGTGATAAAAAGAATTGGTTCAATAGTGAGACTGTAACCTACAATCACATCATTGTTTTTTATTAAAGGAAAACCCAATTTACTACACAACAATCCTGGTTTTGAAGATGGCATTGGTTAAAGAAACAACCTTTTCACTTACCAACAGGGCTCCACCAACTGGATGTTAGTATTTTACATATTGATTTTCTTAACTAATATGATTTAATCAAATTTTTTTTCCTTCAGCACTTACTTTTTTGGTCAGAGAGTCATCAGAATCAGAAGGCATTCTTGTAGATACATGAAATATTACTTCTACTGTAGAGGTAGCAAAATACGGAGTGGTCAACCCAGTGCTTTTGTTTTTCTGCAGCCCTCCCATGAAGCCACAATGATTTGTAAGGTTTACCTAGAATCAGTGAAGAACAACATAAAAATCAACAAAAAAACTTAGAAACATTGTTGAAAAAGAAAAGTAGAGTTTTTCACTCTGTTATACTCCTAGGTCAGTGCCTTCCTCAGGTACCATCAGAGGAGCTTCCTCCTGCAGCACATGGGAACAAATACAGACACCCACTGTTGGACTATGGACAGAAAGTGACAGACGTTTCAACACTCAGTCCTAAGCAGGTTTATCTCCATCTTATCTCTTCCCTCAAGTCTCAGTGAACCACACAGAAAAGAAGGCAGAAAGAGTATAAGAGTCGGTGGACACCAAGAAAACAAGGTCTTCTAAATCAGTAAGATGGACCCACATAAGGACTCAGAGACTGAGGCAGCATGCACAGGGCCTGCACTAGATGGGGCCCTAGAGCTAAAAGAAATGGACACGTACCACCATCCCTAACTCAGAAGCAATCTCCAATTGATAACCACTTGCAAATTAAAATTTAGTTTTCTCCAAGAAAGTCTCACTGGGAAACAAACTACTTGTACTGGCTGGTTTTGTGTGTCAACTTCACACAGGCTGGAGTTATCACAAAGAAAGGAGCTTCAGTTGGGGAAGTGCCTCCATGAGATCCAACTGTGGGGCATTTTCTCAATTAGTGATCAATCAGGGAGGACCCCTTGTAGGTGGTACCATCTCTGGGCTGGTAGTCCTGGGTTCTATAAGAGAGCAGGCTGAAAAAGCCAGGGGAAGCAAGTCAGTTAGGAACATCCCTCCATGGCCTCTGCATCAGCTCCTGCTTCCTGACCTGCTTGAGTTCCAGTCCTGACTTCCTTTAGTGATGAACAGCAGTGTGGAAGTGTAAGCTCAATAAACCCTTTCCTCCCCAACTTGCTTCGTGGTCATGATGTTTGTGCAGGAATAGAAACCCTGACTAAGACAAATTGGTACCAGCACAGTGGGGTATTCCTGTGACAACTTGACCATGTTTTGGGGAGGACTGTGGAAGGACTTTAGAACTTTGGGCTAGAAGATCCATTCCTTGTTAAGAGCTCTGTGGGATGTTGTGTAGGAGCTTGGAAGATAATGTTGAGAACAGCGTAGAAGATAGAGGCCTGGTTTGTGAAATTTCAGAGGGAAGATTATCAGGGCCATATTTTGATTGTGAAGATTCTGTCATTTTGGTTAGCTGGGGCTGAAGAAACAGGTGTGATTAACAAGATAGCAGAACCACTAAAGCAAACCTTTGTGTTACTGGGACTATTGATGATGGTTAGCTGGAGCTAAAAAATTAGCAGTGATTAAGAAGAGACCAGCATCACTGAGGTGAAATCTTCTAGGAAGTGTTTTCTGAGAGCATAGAGGCTGTGTTCCAGAGATAGCCACAGTTGTATTTTGTGCTGTGGCTGGACTCGGTAACGTCTAAGAGTCACCCAGGTGGTACTGGTTTTGAAGGCATGAAGGGGTCATGGAAAGCAGCTGAGGTTTGGCACTGTGAGAGGCCAGGGAAGGCCCTTGGTGAAGGTGCAACCTCAGTTGCAATTGATGGCCCAGGACTGAAGGGGTCATGATTAGGAGTTGAGGCTTGGCACCATGAAGAGAGCCTATGAGAGGCTATTGGTGAAGCCTAGTTCCAGTAAAAGATAGTGTTTTGGAGATGCCAGTGCCATGAGATGACCACCAAGAACAGCAGCAGCAGTGGAGTACAGGCAGCTGGAGCCTAGAAGACAAGGTGTGTGCTACAAAGGGCAGAGCTGGAGAAGTGACCCAAGCCCTTGGAGGAGCCCGGAAGATCATGTGTTGGATCCCAGACATTGAACCCCTGGAGTTTGAGTTTTGCTTTTGATTGTGACTGTGTCCTGATATTTTTCCTTCTTGAAAGAAGAAAGTATTTTAGTGGAGCCCACAGTTAAGAGACTTTGAATTTTAAAAGATATTGGACCTTTTAAAGGGATTGAATTTTTAATATGTAAAGACTGTGGGACTTTTAAAGTTATTTAGATCTTGGGGGAGGGAAGGGGGCTTATGGGACTTTCGGGGAGGGAGGAAACGGGAAAGGGGAAGTGATTTGGAATGTAAATTAAAAAAATAAAATAAAATAAATAATAAAAAAAAAAGAAAGTAAGGGTTGAGGCTTAATAGTGATGTGTTTGTGTGTAAAGTTGACAAGGGATCAATTGAACTGGCTGGTTTTGTGTGTCAACTTGACACAGGCTGGAGTTATCACAGAGAAATGAGCTTCAGTTGGGGAAGTGCCTCCATGAGATCCAACTGTGGGGCATTTTCTCAATTAGATCAAGGGGGAGGGGAGCTTGTGGGTGGTGCCATCCCTGGGCTGGTATTCTTGGGTTCTATAAGAGAGCAGGCTGAAAAAGCCAGGGGAAGCAAGCCAGTAAGTAATATCCCTCCATGGCCTCTGCATCAGCTCCTGCTTCCTGATCTGCTTGAGTTCCAGTCCTGACTTCCTTTGGTGATGAACAGCAGCATGGAAGTGTAAGCTGAATAAACCCTTTCCTCCCCAATTTGCTTCTTGGTCATAATGTTTGCACAGGAATAGAAACCCTGACTATGACACTACTTTTAAGGGTAGACTGCATGCCCAGAAGTAGATGGCCACAAGAAAGACATCTGTAGTGATTTCTTGCCTCATAATGTCACATCAGGATGTTTTCATGCTTTCTCTTTAAAACATTTTTTTAAAATTTTATTGCTTTTCTCCTGTTTTACCCTACAGGTCCTTTGCATATATTATGGCTTCCAGTTTCATGTTTTTATGGTAGTGGGTCTGTTTCTTGTGCCCTCTCCTAGGCTCTTTTCCTCCTTAGTCTTATTCTGAAGTGGTAGTTTTTTATTCTATTACATCTTGTTATTATCCCCTAGACACCTGTTTTTTAATGAAAGATAGAAAGGGGTGGTCTGGATGGGAGGGGATGTAGGAAGGAAGTAGAGAGAAGGGAAACCATAGCAGAATATATTATGTGAAAAAATTAATTTTCAATAAAGCTGAGAAAAGGAGTGAGTCTTTTATATGTTATCAGACAATATTAAACCTAGCATTATAGCTGACTCTCTGTATCTATGGGATCCACATGTATAGATTCAACCAACTTTAAATTGAATGTATTCACACAACAAAATATGCTTTTATTAAACAGGTACAAACTTTTATCCTTTGCTATTAATATTTTCTAAATAATAGAGCATGACAACTATTTTATTTTGTTTGATACTGGGTCTCATCTAGCCTAGGCTGGCCTTGAATTCCTGATCTTCTGTCTCCACCTTCCAAGTGCTAGGATCAGTGGCATGTGCCACCATCCAAGATATAAAACTATTTACATTTTATTGGGTATTATAAAGAGATAACTTTACTAGGGTGATTTGTTCACCCCAGTGTTTTTAAAATAGTATTTAAGGGTCTCTAATTAGTAGGAGCTAATTAATTAAGAAAGAAATCAACTACTGTTTACTGTGAACCTTGTGTTAGGTAACTGGGTATTAACAGTGAACTATAAAAGCTTTAGGACATTAAGGTCAGAGGAAATATTAAATGAAAGGACTTAGGGTAAAGTTTAAACAATGTCAACTCACAGAATGATCAATTAGATATCTCATATTTATTCACAAAACCATCTTCTTGTGAGCACCTGCACTTACTCACCAGGCCTAGGTTACCTGATGTGGTCTGTTGGAGAATTAAAGCAGGCCGCAGTCAGAGAGGGGCCATAGCAAGACTGAGGCTGTGACAATTTTTACTGAGAGCAATCTGACTTTTTATACACTTATCAGAAACAATATATTGGCAATTGCCAGGATCGATACAATTGCAGTTGCCAGGATACAATGATGCTTGCAAATTATGCAGGGCACACAAAACTAATGTTTAAGATCAATTGTCCTGTGAAGCTTCCATGCTCCTTTCCTTCTAAGGAAACACAGAACTACAGTGAAGCTTGAATACTTCACTGCCTGAGGGAGTGCCTAGGTGTCTCAGCAAGTGAAAGGCATACGGTGTCCAAGGAGCCATGGACTCTAACCTGAAAAACCTATGATGCATACCTGTCAAGGCAGCTAGACAAGGACCACTTCATGATTCTGCAGCTTCCTAGCCAAGTACCCATTATGGCCTAGAATAAAAAATGTGAAAAAAAACCCCACAAAATTTAACTACACTTAAGTACATTTTAAAAAATATCAATTGATCTGTATGAAGATGTGGAAATAGTTTAGGTCATGATACAATACACAATATATAGTATCAAGGTTGTAGGACTGGATGATTCCCTGCACCTATCTGATACACAGAACCTAAGGTAATGTTCTAGTAAGAGCTGAAAAGCATTGGCTTTCTTGGTCTTCTCTTAAGCTATCTGATATTACCTCAGTGTGGGGAGTGTCTCATTGCTGCCTTGGGAGTGATGATGAAAGTCTAGGTTTCCTATTAGACCTTTGACATAGATGTGCAGATTTTTAGGGGCTCACCTCCTGGTTCTTTGGTTTTATAAGAGTAGTTGTTTACCTATACAGTTTTAAGTTATTGGCTTCAGCAGAGGAACACTTGCATCTGCAATCAGGAAGACTGCAATCTTCTGCAGAAAGCAATGAAGGCTGTGCTCAGTTACTTTCTCATTTTACTCAGTCTGAGTAAAAAGAATGATACCACCCAAATTTAGAGCGGAGTTTCCCACCTCAATTAATCTAATGTAAAAGGTTCCTCGTGTCCAGAGATTCCTCCGCCCCCCCATGGTGATTCTAAATCCCATCAGGCTGACAAACAAAATCAAGTACTACAGTACGTTTTATGGCTAATATTTGCTTGTATGGACATATTATATTTACCCATTTATTCACGTATGGACATACATACAGGTTGTTTTGCCTTTTGTTATTATGCAGCAGTGAACACAGCTGTGTAAGATTTTATGAGAGCTTAAGCTTTTATTTTTCCTTGGTAAGCACACAGCAGAACAATTTTGTTACATGGTGTCTAGTTTTATGTCAACTAAACTCAAGCAAAAGTAATCTGAAAGGAGGGAATCTTAATTGACAAAATGCCATCATAAGATATGACTGCAGGGTATTTTCTTAATTAGTGATTAATCAGGGAGAGCTCAGCCAATTTTGGGTGGTGTCATCCTTGGACTGATGGTCCCTGGTTCTATAGGAAAGCAGGGAGAGCAAACTAGTAAGAAACAAAACCCCTATCCCCGGCCATGGCCTCTGCATCAGCTCCTGCCTCCACTGTTCCTGCCCTGTTTGAGTTTCTGTCCTGATTTTCTTCATTGATGAACAGTGACATAGCAGTATAAACCAAATAAACTCTTTCTTCCCCAAGTTGCTTTGGTCATGGTGTTTCATCACAGCAATAGTAATCCAAACTTGGATATATGATATGTGTATGCCTGTGTTGAGAGAGGAGAGCAAGAGAGAGAGAGAGAGAGACAGAGACAGAGAGAGAAGAAGAGGAGGAGGAGGAGGAGGAGAGGGAGAGGGAGAGTGTGTGTGCCAGGGGAGGGAGAGTTATGTGTATATGAAGGTAGAAGAGGGTTGTTGGATACTCTGGAACTTGAGTTATAGGTAGTTGTGAGGCTCCCAACATGGGTGCTGGGAAACTCTTGACTGCTGAACAATCTCTCCAGACCCCTGACTACTACTCTACTACTGCTGCTGCCGCCTCCTCTTCCTCCCCTCCCCCCCCCATCTTCCTTGTTCCTTCTCCCTTTCCTTCTTCTCTGGCAGGCTTATGGCTATTAGGTTATGCCAGCAACATTTACTGAAAAGATTATCCCTTCTCTAGTGTATGGTATGGGTCAAACTTCAGTTAACTATAGATTGTGGGCTTATTTCTGTACTCTATTGTATTCCACTGGTTTGTAAGTCTATCCTACATTATCTTGATTAGTATTGTTTAGTAGTCAAATCTGGAATCAGAAGGCATATATGAGTCCTTCCAATTTGCTCTTCTTATGTAGTTCTTACTTTTAGTAATGACTCTATGGTTCTTCAATACAGAAAATCCATGTTTTGTTTTAAAAATATCTTCAAGGCATTTTTAATTATACCCTTGCAACTGAAATTTTTGTCAGCTTTGCTGGGTAACAAAGTATATTATCTATGAGAAATAAACATCCAAGAGAACTTCCATAATTCACACAAGGTAAACTAGCCAGTAACCCACAGAATATATACCAAGTGGGAAAAGCTTATATATTAGACACTAGAAAACACTGGCATTAAATGAATAAGTTGGCAAGAAGTGCCGGAGCTCGATCTGTAAGTTTATAGTCTAGTGCAATGGTCTTCAATAACTTTACCAGATACCCTCAGTACAAATTCTGTGAAATAACTGTCAACTATAAGAAAAAATTCATTGTAAGTTTAAATGGTTATAAAGGATATTATTTAAACTATACTGAATTAAATATACAATAATCAAAGTTACTTGATGAACCTGGAGTTTTTGGATTGGGCTAGTGGGCTAGTCAGCAAGCTCTCAGAATTTGTCTGTCTCTACTCCCCCAGCACTGGGGAATTCCTGCCACTGTGCCTGGCTTTTACACGGGTGCTGGGGATCCAAACTCAGGTCTTCATGCTCACTAGGTAAGCACTGAACTAACCTACCCATCTCCCCAGTCCCTCTTGTAAGTGGCTCTTAAACAGTACAGCACAGCAGTGAATACACAGTATTTAGACTACTAGGCATAAGTAACTTTAAATTACTTTAAATTATATAGGAGGATATACATTATTTTATATAAGTATTCCAATATTTTATATGAGGGATTGATTGGTTTCTGATATCTGCAGATTGATATTGTGACTGAGGGCTAATACAAAACAATGGCTGGTATAACAATACCTCCCAACCAAGGCCAGCTACAAAATCTTCATATGCTTGGCTTCCTCCTACATTGGTGAGAATGGAGTATTTATCTTCTTGTCCTTCAGCAACATAAAATACTGCAATCTTGTGGGTCTCTCGGCTACAAAACAAAAGAAATTATAACATTCATTTTTGTTTGCTCATTAAATTTTATGTACAGAGTATATAGGAGTAAGAATATGAAAAAGACTCAGATGCTACAGTCTACAAAAGGAGACACATAATTGCAAGAGAAATAAAAAAGTCATAAAAGTGACAAAATTGCATGGTTACTGATGATGGGAGAATTAAAGAACACCTAATACTGAATTAGGTAAAGGTTTGAGGTGTGGGCGGGATAGATAAATGAGAAGAACAAATCACTAAGGAGTTACCACTGTGCAGTGTGCCTGAATCTCAGGGTTAAAGCAACTATTTTAGAACTAAGTAACCATCCGTAAGGAGTGTATTTCCCCAAACTGTATCCATCAACAGAAGAAACACACAAAACTGTATGGGTTAACTGCCAAATTCTTGGACAATTAACTTTTAGTTCTTTCTAAATTAAAGTGTTTATAATAGCAAATTATAAGCAGTCTGATAATCCGAGTTAACTAGTCCATCTGTGTTTGGTGAATATTGGCAAACTTTAGGACCATAAAAACAAAAAGGAAGGACATATTTCCTGATTTCAAAATTGGACCAGATATAAAGTTATTTTGTTGTTGTTGTCAAACTATTGAAGGAGCAGCAGTAGCAGCAGAACAACAATAACAACAACAACAAGAAGGATCACAGCTAACAACAAACAGATACAAACTACAGTATTTAAAACTTGAGTCTAACGGCAAGATTTTTCTAAGTATTTTGAAGTCATGACTATGGGTTTCCAAATCAGCAACAAAGAAGCTTCAGCAAGTTTCTGTCACTTGCTGAAGGGGGAGGAGTTCCAGAATTAGAGTATGAATCTGAATGGCTTCTTTTATAAGTAAAACCCAATTTAACTGGTGAAAACAATTATTAAAAAAAAAAAACCTAGCACTTTAAAAAAGTGTCTTAAAGGCATATGGAAACAAAAACTCTTCAATCAGGAAAATCTACTAAATTTTGGTAAAAAAACATTGGCTGCTTTCCCCTACACTCCTCAGCTCCATGGCGACTACATCTGGCCTTGAGCATTAAACTTCCCTTTCTTCCAAGCATTCAGTCTGGAGTTAAGGTTACTGGTAGGAGTTATTATTGTTGCATAACTTCATGTTACAGAAGCATTGGGCTAGACCTTCTTCTGTTTCTAAGCTCCCCATTTTTAGCATAGAAGCTCTAGATGAATATTCCTCATGCCACCTGTACTTGAAGCAGGACAAGTACAAGTTCTGCTGGGAGTAGTAAGTTAGGACCCGGGATTTCAACCCTTCCTCAGTTGCAAAGTATGACTATCATTCTAGGAAAAGCTAGGTCTAGTCCTAGCTTAGGTTTAGTGGTACACAGTGATGCCCAGGGTGAAAGGCAGGTTTCAAGGACAACGAACTTAGCATTAGTTCTGTCCAAAAGAAACAACTATCTGGACAAGAATTTGGAGTAAAGCACAAAGGAGAAGCTGGCAGCAATGTGACACAATGAACAGCAAAGCAGCCAGAAGTTAACAAGAACCAGAAAAAAGACACTGCTAAGAATTGCCTAGGATCAAAATTTTTGAGATGGGGAGTGGCCCCATCCCTCACTGGGGGGCCGTGCCTATCTACTGGACATGGTCTCTACAGGTTCTTTCTCCCCTCTGTTGGGTATTTCGGCTAATGTCCTCCCTGTTGGGTCCTGAGAGCCTCTTACTTCCCTGGCATCTGGGACTTTCTGGTGGTTACCCCCAGTTCTCTATTCCCCACTGTACACACCTCTGTTCAATTTCCTGACACTCTGTACTTCTCCCCCACCTTCTCCCCGACCTGATCCCCCCCCCAACCCAGAATTGTTCCTGTCTAAAGGAAACGCAGGGACAAAGAGTGGAGCAGAGACTGCAGGAAAGGCCACCCAGAGTCAGCCCCACCTAGGGATCCGTCCCATCTGCAGACACCAAACCCAGACACTATAGCTGCTGCCAAGTGCTGACAGGATCCTGGTATAGCTGTCCCCTGAGAGGCTCTGCCAGTACCCTACTAATACAAATGCAGATGCTCACAGCCAACCATTGAATTGAGCACAGGGCCCCCAATGGAAGAGTTAGGGGAAGGCCTGAAGGAGCTGAAGGGGTTTGCAACCCCATAGGAAGAACAATATCAACTAACTGGAAACCCCCAGAGCTCCCAGGGACTAATCCACCAACCAAAGAGGACACATGGAGGGGTCCATGGCTCCAGCTGCATATGTAGCAGAAGATTGCCTTAGTTGGCAACAATGGGAAGGGAGGCCCTTCGTCGGGTAGAGGCTCAATGCCCCAAAGTAGGGGGATGCTAGGGCGGTGAGGCAGGAGTGGGTGGATGGGTGGGTGGGTGGGTGAGCACCCTCATAGAGGCAGGGAGGGATGGGAAAGGGGTTTGCAGAAGAAAAATCGGTTAGGGGGACAACATTTAAAATGTAAATAAATAAAATATAAATAATAATAATAATAAAAGGAAAGCTATAGTAAAACAACAACAACAAAAGAATTACCTAGGAGTACAGTCAGTTCTGGAAATGATGAAGCCTGCAGGCATACACCAGGCTGCAGGGAAGAGCAACTAGAGCACGGGTTCTTAACCTGTAGGTCGCAACCCTTTTGAGGTTGACTGACTGTTTCACAGGGTTGCCTAAGACCATCAGGAAACACAAATATTTATATTATGGTTCATAACCATAATAACAAAAAAAATCTTATAATTAGGGGTCACCACAACATGAGAAACTATATTTAAAGGGTTGCTGCAGTCATTAGGAAGGTTGACAACTACTGAACTAGAATATGATGACCAGAGAGTCTCACAGGCACTGCATAATACTCATAACTCTGGGCCAACTCCAAGGAATCTAAGAGTTAAAAATAACATCCAATCAATACTTGTATATCTGGATATCAGTGTTGTACCCTCAAGGCTATACACATTTGAAATGGTCAGAGAGTAAACCTGGATGAAGGAGCAACAAAAATTAGAAAATTTTGAGTCTTAAGTGATGTAAACCCAGGGAAGATACCCCACCCCAGTGAATGGTTTAGCTAGACAAGAAAAAAAAAGTTAAAAAATCTGAATAGAAGATTAAAGGGGCTCACACTGTTTGGAAATAAAGCTGCTAAGAATTAAAATGACCCTCAACTGAGGAATACCGGATGGCTGAGAAACACCTAAAGAAATGTTCAACATCCTTAATCATCAGGGAAATGCAAATCAAAACAACACTGAGATTCCACCTCACACCAGTCAGAATGGCTAAGATCAAAAACTCAGGGGACAGCAGATGCTGGAGAGGATGTGGAGAAGGAGGCACACTCCTCCATTGCTGGTGGGATTGCAAGCTGTACAACCACTCTGGAAATCAGTTTGGCGGTTCCTCAGAAAATTGGACATAGCACTACCTGAGGACCCAGCTATACCACTCCTGGGCCAGAGTGATACTCCAACATGTAATAAGGACACATGCTCCACTATGTTGATAGCAGCCTTATTTATAATAGTCAGAATCCGGTAAGAACCCAGATGTCCCTCAACAGAGGAATGGATACAGAAAATGTGGTACATTTACACAATGGAGTACTACTTAGATACTAAAAACAATGAATTCATGAAATTCTTAGGCAAATGGATGGAGTTAGAAAATATCATCCTGAATGAGGTAATTCAATCACAAAAGAACACACACAGTATGCATTCACTGATAAGTGGATATTAGCCTAAAAGCTTGGAATACCCAAGATACAACTCACAGACCACATGAAGCTCAAGAAGAAGGAAGACCAAAGTGTGGATACTTTGATCCTTATTGGAAGGTGGATCAAAATACCCATGGCTATAGGCAACCAATATACTGAGCATAGGGTCCCCAATGGAGCAGCTAGAGAAAAGAACCAAGAAGCTGAAGAGGTTTGCAGCCCTGCAGGAGGAACAATAATACGTACCAACCAGTACTCCCAGAGCTCCTAGGGACTAAACCAACCAAAGAGTACACATGGAGAGACCCATGGCTCCAGCTACATATATAGCAGAAGATGGCCATTTCGGACATCAATGAGAGGAGAGGCCATTGGTCTTGTGAAGGCTCGATGCCCCAGAGTAGGGGGATGCCACTCAGGAAATTGGGTGGGGTGGGGTTGGTAAGCAGGGGGAGGATGGATGGGATAGGGGGTTTTCGGAGGGGTAACGAGGAAAGAGGATACCATTTGAAATGTAAATAAAGCAAATATCTAATTTAAAAAAAGAAAAAAAAAGAATTAAATGACCAAGGTCCACTACTAGCATACTTTAAACATATTTATGTTTATATGTGTGGCTATTTTGCCTGTTTGTTTGTACACTACATGTATACAGTGCCTGAGAAGGCCAGAAGAGGGTGCTAGATTCCTGGAACTAAAGTTACAGATGCCATGTGAGTGCTGGGAACCAAACTTGGGCTTTCTGCAAGACCAACAAGTGTTCTTAACTACTAAATCATCTCTCCAGCTTCCACTAATGTACTTTTGATTCGTATCATAGAAAATATTAAAAACAAAATGGGAAGGCACCATGTAAACTGTGTCAAGAGATGAAATGATTCTACCAACACCACACTACCATGTGAACTTCAAACAATAAAAAAAATCTGTGAAACAAAGGCTGTTTCTTTAAGACAACCAAGCAACTTGATCATTGTTACCTAGATTAAGTAAAAAAGAATATAAGCAAGCAGCATGGCTGGTGGGTAAGGTACCAGCCATGCAAGTCAGACCCCCACAAAAGAAACCACACAAAAGGAGGGAAGAAGTGGTGACTCCCACAAATTTGTCCTTTTATTTCATGTCCCCATCTCTACCTCTCTCCCCTCTCCTTACACAATAAAAAATTAAAGCAAGAAAAAGGAATCCTGCTACTAAAATCATACTTTACACAAAAAGGTGAGAATACTATACTAGCTGGTTTTGTGTGTCAACTTGACACAGGCTGGAGTTATCACAGAGAAAGGAGCCTCCCTTGAGGAAATGCCTCCATGAGATCCAGCTGTAAGGCATTTTCTCAATTAGTGATCAAGGGGGGAGGGCCCCTTGTGGGTGGTGCCATCCCTGGGCTGGTATTCTTGGGTTCTATAAGAGAGCAGGCTGAAAAAGCCAGGGGAAGCAAGCCAGTAAGTAATATCCCTCCATGGCCTCTGCATCAGTTCCTGCTTCCTGACCTGCTTGAGTTCCAGTCCTGACTTCCTTTGGTGATGAACAGCAGCGTGGAAGTGTAAGATGAATAAACCCTTTCCTCCCCAACTTCCTTCTTGGTCATGATGTTTGTGCAGGAATAGAAACTCTGACTAAGATAAGTACTATTAACAAATGCTTGTCAGCAAGTAGATAAATTAGATAAATTAAAAGCACAATTCAAAAAAATGTAAACTGCTAAAACTAAACTGAAGAAAAGACTGAATATCTGAAGAAGTTTTAACTATACTGTAATCTTATCAGAAAGGAAAATGTCACATCACTTCTACTCATAGATGATAGGAATTTATACATAGATGGTATGGAGCCAATTGAGACAGCTCAGTGAGTAAAACTATTTGCTGCACACACACACACACACACACACACACACACACACACACACACAAATAATAAAATTAAGCTAAAAAAAAAATCCTTGAGAATCCAGTAGAGAGCTATTAGAATTACTACATGAATACACAAGGTTGAAGGCTACATAATTTCATACACAAACTTCAATGTATTCCTATACATGTTAGCAAGGAAGAGTCAAAATAAAGAAAATCTACACTGGTACTGGAAGAATAAAATACTTAGGTATAGATCCAGTAAGCATAAAATATATACTTTGAAAGCTGTAAAACCTTGCTAAAGGAAACTAAAACCCTGAACAAAAGAACCCTTTTAGTTCACAGGCTAAAAGACTTAATATCGTTAAGATGACAGTACTCTCCCCAAATCTACAGGTGCAATGCACAATGCAATCACCATCAGAATTTGAGCTTTCCATTTTATGCTTGTCAAATTGACCCTAAAATTCATAGGAAAAATGTGACAGACTCAAGAGACAAAACAACCGGAGAAAGAATAGAGTTGGACGACTCATAATTTTGTTTGTTTCTTTTGAGACACGTTTCTTTGTGTAGCCTTGGCTGTACTAGAACTCACTCTGTAGACCAGGCTGGCCCTGAATTCAAGAGATCTTACTGCCTCTGCCTCCCAAGTGCTGGGATTGAAGATGTGTGTACCACACCAAGACTTGTAGCAAAAAAGTCAACATAGTACTATATGGCAACAATCAAATGCCTAGGAAATATGGTAATTGCTTTTTTCTGTCTGTCTGTTCTTGAGACAAGTTCTCACTATGTAGATGAGTCTTGGCTAGGACTTACTGGACAGCACAAGTTAGCCTTAAACTTATGATTCTCTTGTCTCAGTTTCCCTAGTGCTTGCATTATACATGTGCCAAGTCTAGTTGGTCAGTTGCTTTTTTTATAATGGTAACATGGAAATTCAGTGAGAAAAAAAAATCCCATTAAAAAGTGGTATAGGAACACCCAGATAGATATGGAAAAGAATGAAATTAGATCTTACATCATCTACACAAAGTTAAATCAAACTGAGTCACAGGCCCAAGTAAAAGAGCTGAAACTATTAAAAGTCTTGGAAAGAATTACCAGATTTTGAATCAGGTCAGGCTTTAATTTTATTACTAGAGAAGATCCCTTACTAGTGTCCCCATGGTGTAAAAAAGCCATTATCAATCCCTGAAATTTTGTGCTATAGATGATATCAAAAAACAGTAAAATGAGAACCTACATTATGAGAAAAATATCTGTAAATAATATCTAATAAGGAATTTGCATCTAGAACTATATAAAGAACTTATAACTCAATACTAAAATGACAATACAAAAGGCTAGCAAAGATGGAGCTGGAGAGATGGCTCAGCAGTTAAAGGAACCTGCTTCTCTTGCAGAGGACCCAGGCTGTTCTAGCACCCACAGGGAGGCTTACAACCATCTCTAAATCCAGTTCCAGAGCATCTAACATCCTCCTGCAGGCACCAAGCATACATATGTTGCATATACATAATGCCGACACTCTTACACATGAAGTAAAAATATCTTAAAAAAAGACTGTCAAAGAATTTCATTTCCTAGAACTTCCATAAAACTATACGAACTTGGTGGTTTTGACAGTGTCATGTCCCTAAAGGCAATGGGGTGAGTGGCCTTTCCACCATCTAATAGTGTAGCAATTCTCTGTACTCCTCACCATCTAATAGTGTAGCAATCCTCTGTACTCCTCACCATCTAATAGTGTAGCAATTCTCTGTACTCCTCACCATCTAATAGTGTAGCAATTCTCTGTACTCCTCACCATCTAATAGTGTAACAATCCTCTGTACTCCTCACCATCTAATAGTGTAACAATCCTCTGTACTCCTCACCAGCTAATAGTGTAACAATCCTCTGTACTCCTCACCATCTAATAGTGTAACAATCCTCTGTACTCCTCACCAGCTAATAGTGTAATAATCCTCTGTACTCCTCACCAGCTAATAGTGTAGCAATCCTCTGTACTCCTCACCAGCTAATAGTGTAGCAATCCTCTGTACTCCTCACCAGCTAATAGTGTAGCAATCCTCTGTACTCCTCACAGATTTCTGCCTTGTCACTTGCTTTCTTTCTATGTGCATGTGTGTTTCTTAGAAGCACATTTAATTGAGTATGACCTTATCTTTAATTGTCTGTGCCCTGATTTCCAAATCACAATGTGAGGTTCTGGGTAGACACAAATATTTTAGAAGGCATTATTTAATACAATATAAATTTGAGTACTTTTCTCCAAAAGATACACAAATGGCCATTTTAATCACTTAAAAATGCCCAAATAATATACGGCAAATCAAAATCACAAGACCCAACATCCTAAGTTAAATTCATCTACTAAGATGAATTAAAAAGGCGGGTGGCACTGAGCGTGCCATGACAGAGAAGGCAGAGTCTGCACACATGGCTGGGAAGGATCAGAAACACTACATACAAATCAGGTTGGCAGTTTCTCAACATAATAAATGAAAAGCGGCTCTAAAATTGGATTGTATTGATGCTTATTTAGTAAACATATTACTATTAGCTAACATATTAGATAATAACTATATTTCAATATTGGTTTATCAATTTTAAAGCTGCACACTAAAGACAAGATGTCAATAAAAAGAGAACCTGCTGAGGCTAGATGACATATGGAAACACTTTCTACTTTCTTACCGATTTTAGTTTTAAACATAATACTGCTTGGATTTTAAATATGCTTCAATCAGAATTACATTTAATTAATTAGATAAATTAAGGAGGTCAGCAGTGGTTTATGGTAAGGTTTTCCAGAAACTCTGATGCTTAAATTGGGAAATTGGGATTTGAAGGATAGACAGATACTATATATTTATCTAGAACTTACAACCTGGGATCATTCATTTCATTGTCAATAACCCCCCCTCAAACAATGCCCCCCCAAAAGAACCATAACATTTAGGTCTAGGTCTAAGAAAGAGCTGCAAGCCAGTGATGTGATGGATAACATGTCTGACTACAGATCAAAGATTCTGGCATGCAGAAAAAGGAAACAATGTGTTTGAAAGTGATAAAACCAACCGAAATTAATGAAATAGAAACAACACAGGAACTGAAGAGGGAGCCCATATGGTAAAGCACTTGCTATGTAGGCACAAGGATCTGAGTTTGATTCTCCCAAACCTACTTAAAAGAAAGAAAAAAGGTGTTGTGGTGTGTACTTAGGATATCAGTGCTTGGGAGGGCAAAACAGGTGGATGCTTGTGTTCACTGACCAATCAGTCAAGCTGAACAAGGATAAGGTGTTGTGGATTGATTTTAATGCTTGCATTACATTATTTGGGTTTCCAAAATTGCAAGAGAAGCTGTATGTAAGACACTGAGGGTCCCTGCCCCCAGTTGGTTTTGATTGGTAAATAAAGTTGCCAGCAGCCAATGGCTGGGCAGGGAGACAGAGGCAGGACTTCAGGATTTGCAGGCAAGAGGATCAAGGAAGGAAAACTGCCTTGCAGGGAAATGAATGAGATCTGGGCTTGAGAGCTGCTCAAATTTCAAGTAACAGATAATATTAATTTTATGAAGCTCACTATAACCTTCATTCTAAAAATGTACAGTGAACACAACAATAATGTCCACAGACCCTGGTAATAAATGGACTTACTGCTGGAATTTACAAAATGAAATTTTAGTAAGCTGAACAACCAAGCAGAGATTTTTTTTTAAAAGATTTATTTATTACTATTTTATGTGTAATAGTATTTTGCCTGCATCCTGCATGTATATATGTGTACCAAGTGTGTGTCTGGTGCCCACAAAGATCAGAAGAGAGCTTTGGATTCCCCAGGGCAGGAGTTATAGTCAGTTGTAAGCCACCATGTGAATGCTAGGAATCAAACCCGGGTCCTCTTCAAGAGCAACAAGTGTTCTTGAAATTGCTGAGCCAACTCTTCAAGTCTATATAGTTTTTATACTAAGATACACCAATTAGTTAAGAAATTGAAACTATAGGAGCACCTGAATGGGTGCTAAAAAGAATTCTGAACAGAAAAGGAAAGGGAGAAATGTTGCAATTATAATATTCAAAAGTAATAATTTTGATAACATATATAACCACTTAATTTTTTTATTAATAAAAATCCTAGAAGATATGCTTGTATGCTTGCCATGCAAAATCATCTATTTTAAATGGACTTTTCCTGAATGAGGAAAAATGAAAATAACTTTTCCTGAATGAGGAAAAAGAAGAGTTACTTTCATTACAATCAGGAAAGGCAAGGATGTCCATCCATTTATATGTTACTTACCACTGACCTGAAAGTTCTGGTCAGTGTAAAATTAAAGAGAGATTGTTTGAAGACAATGATTTTATACCTAAACAAATCTTAAGATAAAGAATCAACTGTAAGATGCTTAAAAGCAGTATAAAAGTTCACTAAAGTGTTGGGTTCAAGATAAATATTAATGGAAAAAAACAAGAAATATAATATCAGGGACTAGAGAGATGACTCATCCATTAAAGGCTAGGCTCAAAAGCAAATTGTCAAAAATATAACATTCAGTATCCTCTTTATAATTAACAATAAAATAAAATAACAAAATAGCCAAGAATTACTCATATAAGTAAGGTTTGGGTCTCTGAATAAGTAAAAAGACAGTATAATTATTCATGGAAAATGTATTATATAGCTTTAATATATTGAACATATATACAAAACAACAGATAAATCAACAGAAATACACATAGCTTTGAAGCACAAAGCTTAATGTTTGATAAAGGCAATACTAAATCAATAGGAAAGACTGGAGTTAATTTAACAAATTATAAAAATAGTTCATTTTCCAACACCCAACTTAGTTCTAATCCTCTTTTTAAAATTTTGTATTTTTAAAATTTATGTACTTATTTTTATTATTGTTATTTATGTGCATGTGAATGTCTGTATATAGGTATGTGCATATCAGTGCCCACGCAAACAAAAAGTGGGTGCCAGGTTTCCTGGAGTTGGAGTTACAAGGCAACAGTGAGCCACCTGACAGGGGTGCTTGGAACTGAACTCAGTTCCTCTGCAAGCACAGTGCATGCTTTTAACCACTGAGTCATCTCTCCAGCTCTCTAGTTTTAATTTTATTTATCATTATTATTATTATTATTGCTATTTTTATTATTGTATGTGTATGTGTGTTAGCATGCACATATGCATGTGGATTGGTCAGAGGACATTATTTTGGGAGTTGGTTCTCTTCTTCCATCATGTGGGTCCCAGGGACAGAATGCAGGTCATCAGGTTTGGTGGAAGATTCCTTTATAACTCAAAATGTATTTTAGAAAGAATAAAGAACTAAATATAAAATATAAATATCTTATCCAAATAAAGATTAATAAAAAAAATCCAGAATGAATGGATTCAACATAGAAGTCTGTAAGCACAACAAGAAATTGAGAAGATGCAAGGAAAACTACTGAGAAAGATAACTATGCAAAAATGAATAAACTCCATCAATCTGAAGTCCAGAGACAGGCCCAAAGTGGGCTCCAGATCAAGGGGAGGTCCCAAGGCCAGACACTATTAATGAGGCTATGGAGTACTCACAAAAAGGGACCTATCATGACTGCCCTCCGAAAGACCCAACAAGCAGCTCAAAGAGTCAGATGCAGATTTTGCACCTATCCAATGGACAGAAGCTGCTGACTCCTATGGAAGAAGCTGAGGAGGAGGGCAACCCTGTAGGAGGACCAGCAGTCTCAATTAGCCTGGACACCCTAGATCTCTCAGACACTGGACCACCAACCAGGCAGCATACACCAGCTGATATGAGGCCCCCAATGCATACATAGCAGAAGACTGCCGGGTCTGGGTTCAATCAGAGAAGATGCACCTAACTCTCAAGAGACTGGGGACCCCAGGGAGTTTAGAAGTCTGGTGGGGTGGGGGTGGGGGGTGGGGAACATCCTTGTGGAGATGCAGGGGGTGTGGTGTGGGGAGGAGGTATGGGATGTGGAACAGAATGAGGGTGGACCAGGAGGGGAATAAAATCTGGAGTGTAAAATCAATCAATCAATCAATCAATCAATCAATCAATCAAATAATTTATCTGGTATAATGACATAGTGTTTACTCAAAAGCTGTAACTTAACAGTACATTATTGTGGTTTACTTTGCTATTCACAGTATTACTATCAACAGAAATAGCTATGAGTTTCCAGTTGTAAATATGAGGATTTCCCAACAACTCACCACTGCCTCGAATCCAAGTTCCTCAGTTCTCTGAGCAGCTTTTCGTTTTTCTTCAGGAGATGAAAGCTCCTCCTAAATAGAGAGATTTATAAACATTCCATCACCTTTGCAGGGAAGGACTTGACAGTTTGGAAATACTTCCCATTCTACTCATGCAACTCTTTATACTTTTAACACAAAGGAGAACCAGACCCCAAAACATGTAAAGAATATTTGTCAGCATTTCTTTCTACCAGGCCTTAGTTCATTTCTGATAGCACACCTTATCAAGGCCAGATTCATCTCTCCTTGTGGATGTTGTGAGCACCCAAACTTATCCAGAAAAATGGATATAAGCACTTGTGAAAATCAGCTTTTTTCTTTGTTTTATATGACATGTATTAAAATACATTTTGCTGTTGGGGTGTGTGTGTGTGTGTGTGTGCGCGTGCGCACACACACACACACACACACACACAACATCATACCCTTAGTCCTATTATTACATATATATGTGTGTAAAAAATATATCCTCAGTCCTATAATTTTTAAAAAATATTAATAAACAAATTTTACTTTATGTGTGGTAAACATGTAGAGAAAAATCAATACAAAGTACAAAATGTACTTATGACTGAAAGTATAAAAACTTACTGTCATGAAATACAGGTTTCCATCTTTAACTTTTCTTAGGAGATGGTATGTAGACCATTCCATAACAAGAAACTAGACTGCATTTCTATAATAACTAAATGACAATTAGATGTAGTCAGACACAAACATAAGGCAAACTATGCTCTCTACACAGAATGGCTTAGGGGACTAAGCCGTCGCTCAGCAGGTAATAGTGACTTTTGTTGAATAAGGCTGACAATCTAAGTATATTCCCTCAAACTCTCATGGTAGAAAGACAGAAACAATTCCTGTGAATTGCTCTTTGACTTCACATATGTGCTATAACATGTATGTACCCTCATACCTCAGAAAATAAATGAAAAAGTAATGTAAAATGGCTTAGGCAAGAATACTGTTTAACAAACGGAAGGTTTTAAATCAGAGAAAATATACATACTAAGCAAGAAAGAGCATAGGTCCTTCTGAGTGCTTCACATGTACCTGGGGTGCTGCAGATTGATTAATCCAGTAATTTCTGAGCTTTCCCCTCCCTCCTACTATAAGCTAAATGAAAATGACATATTTCTATTATTTAATGATAAAATAATGTGTCATCTACTTTCCTACATCCTTTGATGGTACAAAAATTAAAAACCATGTAATGTGTTTAATTCCTTTTAAAAACAACAAAAAAATCTGAATGTAGCCAGGCATGCTGGCACATACTGATAGTCTTAGCACTTTAAAGGTGGAGGCAGAAGAATCAAAAGGTTCAACGAATGTAACTACAAAGCCACTTCAGAACCAGCCTGGATTACATGTGATCCTATCTCAAAAACCAGAACAAATAAAAGACCTAAATATCTGAGTAATGCTTTATATAAAGTAAATCTTAAGTGTCTTTGTACATTATTCCCTTCTATGGAGGTAAAAATTATTCTTAGACACTCTAGGCCAAAGTTCAAAGACAAAGGATCTCTAACCTAGTTCTGATTTAAGTCCAATGTTCTTTTTATTTAACTTCTAACTTGATTATTGTAAGATATTTGGTTCTAGTGTCTTCTGTACTGTAGGTTAAAGACAAGGACTTACAAATGATAACTGTATCCTACTACTGTACTATATTCCTAGGATATCTTAAGGTTGTTGTTGTTATTATTATTTTAGAGACAAAGTCTCTTGTAGCCCAGGCTGGCCTTCCCTCCACCTTCAAAATGCTAGGATTACAGGTATACCATTTTGCCCTGTATTCTACTTTAAGCTTTTAAGAAGATTTTATAACATGTATAAGAAAACAAAATAGAAGAAAAAAAACTCCATTATTTTCTTCTTGATTTGATCCTGAATTTTGAGTTACTTCCTTAATTCAAAGTTGACACAAAAATATTGTGACTAATCAAAAACACTGATAGTCTTAAATGAAGTTTTAAAAATGTGATTTTATCTTCAATTATGTGATTATAATTTCTAAGTTATGCAATTTTAGTAGTTACCATGAATATGTTAGTATGTGCTGAATTAAATTATCTTTTTATTCTCCTGAATTTTAATATAAAATCAATGGTTAAAAAAAAATCAATCAACCAATCAACCAAACCCAAACAATTTGCCTATTGGCCAAAAAACTAATTGGTAGATAGAATTTTTAGGTTTTATTTTCTTTTCAAAGAGTTTTTTTAAGATTTATTTTATTTTATATCTATGAGTGTTTTGCTATATGTATTATATATACATGTGGTACCTGAATGCCCAGTGTAGAGGTTAGAAGAGGATGTTGGATCCTCTAGAAATGAAGTTACAGTTAGTTGTTAGCTACTATGTGGGGCTAGGACTAGAACTTAGATCCTCTGAAAGAGCAAGTGCTCTAAACCACTCAATCAGCTTTTTTTTTTAGCTGCTAACTTTTTGAATTCTCAATTATGTGCGTTTATGTGTGTAGGTGTGTACAGGTGAGTACAATGCCCAAGGAGGCCATAGGAGGCCATAAGATTCACTGGAGCTGGGGTTACAGTAATGAGGTCCTCGCTAGGGGTGCTAGGAACTAAACTTGGGTCCTCTGAAAGACCAGCATACACTCTTACCTGCTGAGCCATCTCTCCAGCATCATGGATAGAATTTAATAAGAAAAAGAATAGATTCTACAATTCCTGATCAGAAGATAAGGACTAATTTTTTTAAAAAAAGAAAAGGAAAACCTTTCTTCCCTTCTTACCGTTTGTCCCAGGAATTCATTCCCAATATACTAAGAAGCAATCTGCAGTAATAAAATGCTGACTGAGGTTTCTGAGGTGTTGGTTCATCTTGTTCTGAGGCTTTCATGTTTAAGTCATTAAAGTGCTTCTCTACAAACTCTTTTTCTTCTGTGTATTGCTTAAGGATCGCGTTAATGACATCATTCTCCTGTTTTTCAGAAATGCATACAGGTTGTGGAGCAGGAACATTGAGGGAGATTCCAGTTCTCTGTAAACATTCAGGGCTGGTAGTGCCTAAATACTGCAGGAGCTCATCAAGAACATCTTCCTCTTCTCTTATTGTAGACCAAGTTGGTACAGTTTCTCTAAATCTTCTAAGCTGGAGAGAAAGTCCATCTTTTACTGTTATGTCTTCTAAGCATTCGTTAGATGTAGGAGGCTCTTCTGGCTTCTCTTGGTAAGACATTGAAAGTATGAAAGATGTAGGTTCAGGCAAACCACTTACAATGGGTGGTCCATACAGTATGGCAGAATCCCATGAGTACTTTCCAGAGAGATCACGTACTATGATTCTAACATTTGAGTTGGCTGACACAAGGCCAGCAGCTAAACCTCCTCCAGGAATACTCTCTTCTGATCTTATCTGGATACAAGACACTAAGGTTGTATTATTTAGCACAAAGAACTGAATATTTGGACTTTCAAAGAGCTCAGGAGAAAGTTCAGTACTTTCACTGTAATGATTGTCATGATTTTCACACACCTGACTTGTTAGCATAGCAGGACCACCACTCATTGGGTAATGGCCCAAGTGATTCACCAGATGGGTAATAACAGTACGGGCTGCTATTGAGATTAATCCTTGTTGCATCTGAGTTTTCACTAAAAAAACAAAAAACAAAAATCACAAATGAGCAGGAATAATGCTGCTTCCCAAGAGTCATAAAACCTATTAGTAAGGAGTGAGAACTTTATTGCATTGCTAATGCCACAATCAAATATTTGGATAAATATTAACACATGCAATTTATCTTCTGATATTTTTTTCTTTTGAGACAGGGTTTCTCCGTGTAGCCCTGGCTATTCTAGAGCTCCCTCTGTAGACCAGACTGCCTTGAACTCCCAGAGATCTACTTGTCTCTGTTTCCTGAATGCTGGAATCAAAGGCTGGCACCAATGCCCAGTGAGTTTTCTTATTATAGGAATATTGGCAAATAGTAGGGAAAACCTTTTTAATGAAGCAGCTATGTTTATTTAGTAAGAAAGCCCTTTTGAAACTGTTGCTAGTGATCTACAATTTAAACAAAAGCTTTTAAATGTAGATCACCTTTGAAGACTCAAAAATCAATTCTCTGAAATGGTCTAAACACACAGATTAAAAAGCCAATAAAAATCTATCTAACTGATATGTTTATCTCATGAAGATATTCCAAATTTAGAGGCATAGTTTGCAGTATCTTTAAATGCCATTTCATTCTGGCTTTTATTACTGATAAAACATGCCAGAGAAAAAATATTTGAATTAAATTTCAAGAAATTGGTGTACCCTTATATGACAAGGAAACTTTAAAGGCCGAGCTCCGAATATGAGCTGTGGGGGCTGAAAAGATGACTCATTGGTTAAAAGCACTTGCTGCTTTTCCAGAGGACCCAGGTTTGGTTCCCAGCACCCCAATCAGGAAGCTCACAATTGCTGTATTTCATCTCAAAGTGACAGAAATTCCTCTTGCTTCCTTGGGCATTGTATACATGTGCATATAAACACTGAGACAGACAGACAGACAGACACAATTTAAAAATAATAAAAATAAACCTAAACTATAGGTTGAGGATGTAGTTCAATTGTAGAACATTTGCCTAGCAATACCAAGTCCCTAAGATTGATCTCCAGTGCTTTACAAAAAAATTAAACAAATAAAAACAAAATAAAAAATTAAAAGTTGCTGTTGGGTCTACTCATATAGGCATTATAATTTTCTAAGTAAATTTTGTGGATCAATATGGTCTAGTCTGAAAGTATGTAAAAAACATTTTTTCCTTCCCTATCCATCATATTAAGGAAACTAGGTAAGCATATTCATATAAGTATGAATATGAAAGAGTAAAATAAGAAAACTGAAACAACATAGTAGTTTGAGAGGTCTAGAAAGGCAAGCCATCTTACATTAAGATCTGAAAGAGGGGAGATAGAGTGGCTTGAATGAGATGTTCCCCATAAGACTTGGACATCTGAATACTTGGTCCCCAGTTGGAGGCTGTTTGGGGAGGATTAGGAGGTGTGGCCTTGCTGGAGGAACTAAGTCACTGGAGATGGGCTTCCAAAAGCCATTTGAAGTTAGCTCTTAGCTCTGCTCTAGCAGTCTGCTGTCTGCCTCCATGTTCCCTGCCATGACTATCATGGGGTCCAATCCTGAAATCGTTAAGTTCAAATAAACCCTTCCTTTTGTAAGTTGCATTAGTCATGACATTTTATCACAGCAACAGAAAGGTAACTAAGAGAGGAGAGGAAGAGAAGAGAAGAGCAACAGAAAGAGGGAAGAAGGAAAGCTAGACAATCACTTGGCCAAGTCAACTGTTAAAATGCTAGGCTGTGGGGTGCACAGGCATGCGCTTTATCATTTCCAGGGAGGAACGTGGACATGTGTCTAAGTAAACGCATTCGCAGATTTATTTGGGTCCATGCTCAGGTGAAGTTCCCCAGATGGGGAGTGGGATGGGTAGCTCCTAGAAGGCAGGTGGCCTTGTGTAGTCACCACTTCCAGCAGTGTGAGTGACAATGGAGTAATCAAAGTGATACTGGGGCAACTATATAAAAACAATACAAAGCAATCAATCAAACAATGATGAAAGCTTAATAACTGCTGCTGCAGTTCTAAGGAGGGCTAATGTGGAGGTCAGTTTTGGACTGAATGGTGCCGGGAAGATAACTGATTGTTTCCTTGATATTTTCAATTTAAAAGAGAGCTGTTACTAGTAAGGATATAATTCATACTAGAAGAGGAGGCTTTGTTATAAGAAGGGTGGGGAGGAGTGAGTGTTCTTGCCTCTACTTAGATTTAGATATAGTTAACAGAATGACTATATTTCCCTATTATTCCTCTATTGTCAGGAAATAATCTTGTCTTTGTGATACACACACACACACACACACACACACACACAAGTTTGTTGAAATACAATTTACATAAAATAAGTGCCTTTTTACACAAAATAAGACATACATACATATACATACATATATGTACACATATAAGTTCATTGTACACAGTTTATTATTATATATTATATTATATACTATATACAATATAGTATATACATTATGCATATATATGCATAACATATATAACACAATTATATATTATTACATTATATGTATTTTTTTCTAGAAGCTAACCAGTCGGGAAAACTAGGACCTACCTATCAAAACAAATGTGAAACTTTCAGAAGAGAGATTTTTAAAAGTTCTGATTTACATACTATTAAACTTTCTTTTTGGGCATAGGAAATGGTACTGGGATTGAACTCAGGGCTTCATAGCACCAGTTCTCACACACACTAGACAAGTTTTTCACTACTGATGTATAGCCTCAGCAAAGTCTCCAATTTTAAGTGTTTAGCCTGATGATTTTTGGTAAAATGCATATAATTTTGTTACTATCAAAACACTGAATATATAGAAAAACTGTCTTATTTTGTGTAAAAAGGCACTTATTTTTATGTAAATTGTATTTCAACAAACTTAGAAAATCTGGCTTGTGAATTTCTTAAAGAGGAAAGAGTCTAGTGTGTTACAATTTTAAGGCTTCAGCCTTGATATTGAGAACTGTGCCATGGGTATGGCTAGGAAGATGAGCATGCAGTCAGGGTCTCTGCTCTGCTCACCATACAATCACTAAATCTTAACATGGACAGTTGTCATTAGTATTCTTTTGATTTTTAAAATGTTAATATAAAAAGTTAATCTTCCATAGTAGGTCAGTTTTAAAAACAGGAAGATGTTTTTAGCATATTGAGCTGTTCTTAAAAGTGTGTTTATGCTAGTTCTAAAAACCAGATTATAAAATTAAATAGTTCATCTTAATTTACTCTTTCATTTTTAAAGCTGTGTAACTAGATGATGAGAAATGGGACTGGCCCCAATTTAACATCTGCAGTCCATTCCATAATGGTTACTGAGTATGGAAGTTCATCTTATACATGAGGACAAATTGTAGAGAGCCATATTGGGGTGTCTTGTCACCTGGCAGAAACTTGACATTGACCAAGGTGAAGTTCTCCCAGCCTGTGAGCTGAAATTCCTGTGCTAGCCATAATCCTGTTCCACCTAGGGTGGAGTGAACGAAGTTCTTTGTTCCTCCAGGTCTATGAATTCCTGAATTAAGCAGGTGACCTGCCCAGCTGCCCAAGCCAATGCCTAGTGAACACCCAGACCAGATCTGCAGATGTGGTTCCAGTTTCTGGGGGGAAGGGCTTTTTTCTCCCGCCTATATATTTGAAAAGACCATTAAAAAGGTTTGAGCAAAAAAAAAAAAAGGTTTGAGCCTTGAGCAGGAAACATAGCCTTGGCTCCATGTGTGTCTCTTGTCACCCCGTCGTTTTCTAGCCTCAGCTCTCTGTCCAGAGAACCCGAGTTCGTGTGAAGCCGCAGGCGGTTTCAACAAATGGCTCAGAAAAGCTGGCTTTTGCCTTACACATCAGTATTTATTTTCTACAATTTAGTTTTTCTTAAAGTACCCTTTTCTTTGCGACAAATGAAAACAATGAATTTGAAACTTAAATTTTCTGTGCACAGGATCTTCAAAATGGGTATTATTTAGGGCAACTTACTGAATAACCAGCTAGGGCACACAGGAAAAGTTTACCTAAATATGAGTAAGTTATATTTTAAATGGCAATGAAAAATTAAAACTACCTTTGTTTGAGACAAGGTTTCTTTGTGTAGCCTTGGTGGCCCTGGAACTCCATAGACCAGGCTAGCCTTTAACTCAGAACTTAGAAGACCCACCTGTCTCTGACTCCTGAGTGCTGGGATTAAACCATGTGCCATCATGCCCTGTGAAACTGACATTTTTTTTTTGATGCAGTAAAACAGTCCTATTATTTTCCTTTATGTTTTCCTGGTGAGTGATATGTTTAAAAGGGTGACTCATTTCTAAACAAAGAATCTTTTTTTCTTAATTTTTTTCTTTTTACTATTTTTGCACACTTCATATTTTATTCCCCACCCTGCCAACCCTGTTTACCCTCTGACTGTTCCATGTCCCATACCTCTTCCCCTCCCCGTCTCCACAGGGATGTCCCTACCCCCCACCCCACCTGACCTCTAAACTCCCTGGGGGCTCCAGACTCTTGAGGGTTAGGTGCATCATCTCTGAATGAACACAGACCCAGCAGTTCTCTGCTGTATATGTGTGCTAGGGGGCCTCATATCAGCTGGTGTATGCTGCATGTTAGGTGGTCCAGTGTTTGAGAGATACCAGGAATCCAGATTAATTGAGACTGCTGGTCCTCCTACAGGGTCGCCCTCAGCTTCATTCAGTCTTCCCTAATTCAATAGTAGGTGTCAGTTGCTTCTATCCATTGGTTGGGTGCAAATATCTACACCATGGTATGTACTCACTAATAAGTGGATATTAGACAAAAAAACAAACAAAAAACAACCTCCCCCCCAAAAAAAACCCAGAATACCCAAGATAGAGTCCACAGAACTCAGAAAGGTAAACAAGCTGAAGTGCCCAAGTGAGGACACCTCAGTCCCACTTGGGAGGGAGAAGAAAGCAATCACAAGTGGGGAGGGAGGGAGGAAACTGGGAGGGAAAGTGGACAGGGTAGGGAGGGAGGAGGGGGGGAGGGGGAGATAGGGAGAGGGGGAAGAAGAGGGGAACCTGATCTGACATTGGGGGAGGGAAAAGGATTGAAGCCCCGAGGTCAGCAGAAAGAATGGAAACAGACAACCTTGGGAGATAGGAGGTTGGGGGAACCCTCCAGAATGCACCAGAGACCTGGAAGGTGAGAGACCCTCAGGACTCAAAGGGAGGAACCTTAGAGGAAATGCCCAACAGTAGGGAGAGGGAACTTATAGAGCCCATCTCCAGCAGGAAGCCAGGGCTTCAAATGAGGGAGGGGGAGGGGGAGGGGTGGGGAGGGGTGGGGTCATCCCATAGTCATAACTCTGATCCATAATTGTTCCTGTCTGAAAGAACTGCAGGGATGGAAATGGAGAGCAACCTGAGGAAAAGAAGGTCCAGCGACAGGCCCAAAGTGGCATCCTATCCAAGGACAGGTCCCAAGGTCTGACACTATTACTGAGGCTATGGAGTGCTCACAAAAAGGGACCTAGCATAACAATGAATCTTCTATAAAGAACATAAAAGTTTACAATATGAAGAAAGAAGAGAGCATAGTTTAACAGATGTAATCACAAAAAGATATTCACAGAAACACTATGGGTTTGGCTTGCTCACAAAAAAACTCCTTAAATTCCATTATTCTCTAAGAATAGCCTAGACTTACATGTAGAAGTGAATTAAAAGCTCTTTTGTATAAAGCTCAGAATAATAAATGTAAATTATTCAATTTTAATAGCATTACAAGGAATACATCTTTTAGAAACCCCCCTTTGAACTTTCTTATGAAGAAACCCCAAAAGTGGCCAGCCCATTCTGTACAACATAAACCCCCAAGCCCAGGCATTAGTCTACCCAACATATCTTCTTCCCAAAGGATGGAACCGTGGGATTTCACTTTAAAAGAGCTTGGACATGGACATGCGTTGTTATGTAATGCTGTTCTTGGGTAGGCTGAGGCAGGAGCATCGGGAGGAGCTCAAGGCTGGCCTGGGTACACAGTAAGGCCCAGCTCAAAACCACAACGTCCAAAGAGTCTTATCCACTTAAACGCCTGCCACCTACCTTAAGCAGCACACAAAAATAGCAAGCCGTAAAAAATTGCTGCAATCTGTTATAATTATTAACACTGAAAATACTTAAAGTATAAATTATAAATTTAGATATGAACAAAATCATTTTTTCTTCTAAGTTGCTTCTCTAAATTCAGGATATATGAATATATATGAAAAGATCAAAATTTTTTAACTTGTTAATTGGGTGATTAGATTCATTTAGATTTTTGAGCAATAAACTAAAGAAAATACTTCTTCCATACTTACCTCCTAAGATAGAAAAAGACAAAGATTCTCTAATTTAAAAATTAAAATGAAATTCTAAAATAATGAGTCTGGTGACAAAATGCAAAGTGAAGACGCCAATGCTTCTAAGGCGTTTATAACTAGCATTCATTAACCAGATCTAGCTGGCCAGGGTTAGCTTTTCAGATTGTCACACTAAACAAATCCTACATCATTTGCAGCAAACCCATAATTACAGATTATTATGGCATACAAAAGCAGCAGGCCATAAAGAGCTGCCACAATTCATTGTGCTGTAAAAGACATGCAGAGGAAGTTAATTTTGGCAAACGCTTTAAATATTAGCTTTGCATAATATGTATAGGTGAAACTATAATTACTACAGAATGGATCTTTGGTGCCTCTTTTCACTCTTGCCCAGAAAATGAAGAATTTTTTTTCTTTGCTAATAAAACTACTGCTGTTTGACAAAGAGCCAACTTCACTACCTTCCCTTGTTCTGCAGTAAATTTAATAATTATAGCCATTCCTGCCAATAGTTTTCAATTCACTTTTCAATCTAATACTGAGCTGATTATGGGCACTCTATGTTTAGAATTCACTGAAAAAAAAAGTACTTGAAGACAATGAAGCATGTCTTAGACAAGGACACAATGCTCAGTCATTTTTGCCTTAAAAAAAAAAAAAGAAAAAACTCAACAACCCCCTCTATGAAACACCCCTTCCCACAAATCCAAGCAAATCCCACAGCATGCAGTCACTATAGACCAGAGTAAAGTAAGATCACCTGTTGAAACATCACACTGTTCCTAACCAATTGCAAATTTATGTGGTCCTCACTATCTTTGAGGAAACCCAAAAGGATCACAGGAAACCGACAGTAGAGAGTATTTGGTATTTAAAAGCTTATCTTTTAAATATCTTTTGCTTTACTTATTGCACTCTATAGTAAAATTTATATAAAGTACATTGAAACTTGGTGGGGTGGATTCAGCAGGTAAAGACAATTGCTACCAATTGCTGGTGACTTGAGTTCTACACTCAGAACCCACACAGTGAAAGTAGAAAGCTACACCCCCCCGAGTTGTTCTGTAACTTCCAAACACATGCTGTGTCCATACTTTCTTTTGTCTACATATTTTAAACAGTAATAAAACATTTTATATATAAATAAACTTTATTATTCATTTAAAAATATATTGTCTTACAATGTTACATTTGAATGAAAAGAACAACCATCTTCTTATATAATGTTAAATAAAATAAACACTCTGATGTCTAGCCAATCAATTTCCTTTACTTTTAACTTCAGTTTTATGTATGTTATCAATCCATTATTAGTGTTAAGTCTTAACTCTGTTAATCATTTGTAACTAATCTTCCTATGTTGGAAAATCGAGTTCTTTCTTCATAGCCTGCTCTTTAACCTCCTAATCTGATGGTTCTCCAATTGTGCTTTTAGGAGTCCTTGGAGAAGCCTCTGGAAAGGGGAGATCTCTAGGATCAATTGTACTGCAGCTTTATTTTAAAGGTTTACATATTGGGCTTCCTTGTAAAAATGTATTTGAAGAAAGCTTACTCCTTAAAACCGCCCTCTAAGAGCTGCTGGTGTAGTATACCAACTCTCAGTTCTCAACCGTGGCTGCTAATTATTACATGCAGAGCCTTGGAAATTCCAGCAAACCTAGAAGACAGTCCATTGAAATCTTCTGATAAAACTCTAGGATCCATATTTTTTATTGGTTATTTTATTTATTTACATTTTAAATGTTATCCCCCTTCCCTGTTTTCCCTCTGCAAACCCCCTATCCTCCCCCCATCCCTCTGCTTCTATGAGGATGCTCCCCAACCCAAGTCCCACCTCACTGCCTTAGCATTCCCCTACACTGGGGCATCAAACCTTCGACCAAGGGCCTCCTCTCCCATTGATGCCATCTTCTGCTACATATGTGGCTGGAGCCATGGGTCCCTCCATGTATATTCTTTGGTTGGTGGGTTAGTCCCTGGGAGCTCTGGGGGATCTGGTTGAATGGGGAAATACAGGGACAAAGAGTGGAGCAGAGACTGAAGGAAAGGCCATCCAGAGACCTGGGGATCTATCACATATATAGTCACTAAACCCAGTCACTACTGCTGATGCCAAGAAGTGCTTGCTGATAGGAGCCTGATATAGCTGTCTTCTGAGAGGTTCTGCCAGAGCCTGACCAAGACAGAAGCAGATGATTGCAGCCAACCATCGACTGAGCACAGGGACCCCAATGGAGGAGGTAGGGAAAGTTGTGCTAAGGGATTTACATATATAATGTCAGTTAGTACTCAAAATAGTTCATACTGGAACTAATATTATTATCTGTATTTTATGGAGAACTAGAACGTCACTACCAAACAACCCTATTAAAAAATGGGGTACAGAGCTAAACAGAGAATTCTCAACTGAGGAAACTCAAATAGCTCTAAAGCACCTAAAGAAATGTTCAGCATCCTTAGTTATCAGGGAAATGAAAATCAAGACAACACTGAGATTCCACCTCACACCAGTCAGAATGGCTAAGATCAAAAACTCAGGGGACAGCAGATGCTGGAGAGGATGTGGGGAAAGAGAACACGTCTCCATTGTTCGTGGGATTGCAAGCTGGTAAAACCACTCTGGAAATCAGTTTGGCGATTCCTCAGAAAACTGGGCATAGTACTACCTGAGGACCTAGCTATACCACTCCTGGGCATATACCCAGAAGATGCTCCTACATGTAATAAGGACACAGGCTCCACTATGTTCATAGCAGCCTTATTTATAATAGCCAGAAGCTAAAAAGAACCCAGAGGAATGGATGCAGAATCTGTGGTATATATACACAATGGAGTACTATTCAGTTCTGAAATACAATGAATTCATGAAATTCTTAGGCAAACGGATGGAACTCGAAAGTGGCATCCTGAGTGAGGTAACCCAATCACAAAAGAATGCACATGGTATGCACTCATTGATAAGTGGATGTTAGCCCCAAAGCTCAAAATAAACAAGTTACAATTCACAGACCACAGGAAGCTCAAGAAGAAGGAAACTGAAGTGAGGGTACTTTGGTTCCTCTGAGAAAGGGAACAAAATACCCACAGGAGCAATAAAGGAGACAAAGTGTGGAGCAGAGACTGAAGTAAAGGCCACTCAGAGACTGCCCTACCTGGGGATTCATCCTATAAACAGTCACCAAACTCCGACACTATTATGGATGACAAGAAGCGCATACCAAAAGGAGCATGCCATGGTTGTCTCTGGAGGGGCCCTGCCACATACAGAGGCAGATGCTAGTAGCCAACCACTGGACTGGGTGTGGGGTCCCCAACAGAGAAGTTGGAGGGCGGTCCGGAGGAGCTGAAGGGGTTTACAGCCCCATGGGAAGAACAATGATGTTGGCCACCCAGACGCCCCGGGAATTCCAGGGACTAAACCATCAACCAAGGGGTACACATGGTTTCAGCTGAAAATGTGGCAGAGGAATGCCTTGTCGGGCATCAGTGGGAGGAGTGGTCCTTGGTCTGGTGAAGGCTCAATAGATGCCCCAACAAAGGGATATCGAGGCAGGGGCGGGGGGAGGGGGAGTGGGTTGGGGGGAGGGTCATATGCTTGGAAGCGGGGGTGGGGGGGTGGGGGTGGGAAGAGGGGTTAAACTGGGAAAGGTTTTAGCATTTGAAATGTAAACAGAGAAAAAAAAAGAACATCACTACCAAGTCTGTCAGACTTAAAAATTCTCTTAATCTACAAAAATATATGAAATCTACAATAAAATGATCTTAAAAGTAATTCAGCCAGAGTATAAAGGGAATACTGCAATATACAAAATTAGTATTTGTAAATATGAAGTTATTTCTTAAACTGGAAACTAACTTGTGATAGGTAAGTACATGGCTAGGTAAACAACTACATACATGGCTAGGTAAACAACTACGGGCAGAGACCTGCTTTCATGCCTGGCCTTTGATCACAGCTTGCCAGAGACCAGGCAATAACAGTCTCCAGGGAAACTTGCATTACCTTCTGCCACAGGCTGCAGTTTAGAAGATCGTTCTGAATCAGGAGAGTGCAGAGGCTCAGGTTCTTTCAGACTTTCCAAATGCATAAAAGGATCATAATCTACACATGCCAAATCAGAAAGGCTTATTGGAAAGTACTTTGGATTGTTAAAACTTTGCGCTCCATATACACACCCATGTAATACCTAGGGGAAAAGGAAATGTGAAAATAATACAAAGTCACTGGTAACATAAAAGCTTGATAAAAACTTAAATATTTTAAAACTTAGCTCTTCAATGAGGTAATATTTATTATCTCATAAAAAGAGTGAAATATAACCAATGGTTTTCATATAACCCAAATCTAATTCCACTCAAACTTCTGTAATGAAATAAAAAGTTTGTCTTATAAGAAGTCCTTATAAATTACTTCTACGTTCTTTAGGGAAAGTCTATGGATTTTAGAAAATATTTAGTTATAAACAATGAAAATGTGATACTCAGAAATGTTATCAGATACTGAATTTCAGTAGTTTTTAAAAACACTTGGTTATGAAATAAATAATAAAGTAAGCAAGAAGATAGACCTTATAAATGCAGTTGAGGACAGATTTTTCTGTCTTATCATTTTCTGTTCCTGTAGCATGGACTGGTTGGAGTAGTGTCTTTAAAGGCAAGGCCATGATCCAGTCCAGAAGGCAAAGAAGTAATGAGACAACCAACTGTAACAAATAACAATGAAACGATTATCAATGTAAACTTATAAGAGAAGGGTTCACCAACCCACTTTTTTGAGAAAGGCTCTCATGTAGCCAAGTATGTAGCAGCTATGATGGTCTAATATTACCAACTTGACAGGACCTAGAATCACTAGGAGACAAACTACTATATGTCTGTGAGAGTTTCTAAACTGGATTGGAAATTCTGTCTCAAAATAATAAGTTAGAAAGCAATTGAGAAAGACACCAAACATGAACCCCTGGCCTCTATATAAACATGCACACGTGTGCATGCATGTACACACTCATACATACACATATGCAGGAAAGTTGAGGAGATGAGATAAATTGGTGCTACCTTAAATGTGGGTAGTACTTTTCCATGCACTGGGATGCAAAACTGAACAAAAAAAATTAAAGCAAGGAGGGAGACAGCATTCCTCACTCTCTGCTCCCTGACCACACACACAGTGTGACTAGCTGTCTCTCACACTTTCTTTAAATTACATTTATCAAGTATTTTATTAAAGACAAAACAAAAATAACTAATACATTAGCCATAGATAATCTCCAATTCCTGTTCTTCCTGCTTTCACTTCCCAAGTACCGAGACTACAAACCTGTACTAACATGCCAGGTTTATGCAGTGCTGAGGACTGAGTCCAGGGCTTTGTCAATGATAAGCAAGCATGTTATTCATTGAGCCATCTTCAGACCTCCAATAAGGGATTATTAGCAATCAATAAATCAATTTCTTATTCTTGGGTTCTAGAATTTATTATAGAAACCACAAATCCTAACTTCAACTATAAACACTGACATAGGTACACAATTCATTAATTATAAAAGTAGTATACATTGAGGTTGAAAGTACAGATCAGAAAAAGCACATACAAAGCTTGGTACCCAAGCATTAGACAAAAAAAGAAAAAGGTAACATTTTTAACTGCATTCAAGTAACTATACAAAGATATAACACAGGTAACTATACAAAGATATAGCTCACAAATTAGCATCATACCTGCTTTCCATTTTTTCTATTCATTTATTATTTTTGTGTATGTATGTGGGGAGTGGATGTACCAGGAAGCTTGTGGAGGTTTGGGAACAACTTGTGGGAGTCTGTTTTCTCCTTCCACCAAGTAGATCCCAGAGATTCAACTTAGGTTGTTAGCCTTGGTAACAAACACTTGCCCATGGATCCGTCTCATATCTCCAACTTTCCTCTCTCTCTCTCTGTGTGTGTGTGTGTGTGTGTGTGTGTGTGTGTGTGTGTGTGTGTGTGTGTGTGTGTGTGTGTGTGTGTGTGTGTGTGTGTGTGCGCGCGCGCGCGCGCGTGTTTGGTGTCTTTCTCAGGTGCTCTCCATCTTATTATTTGAGACAGAATCTCTCACTGCACCTAGTGTTCACGGATTCAGCTAGACTGGCTGGACAGCCAGCCCCAAGCGTCCTCCTGCTTCTGTTTCCCCAGCACTGGGATTACTGGTGTGTACACTCAGTCTGGCTCCTTATGTTGGGCTGGGGCCTGAAGTGAGGTCTTCATGCTTGACATCAAGCACTTTACCGTCTGAGCTATCTCCTCAGCTACTTCCATTTTCCTTCTCTAATTTGTAACACCTCACTGAGTATGCTGTCATTTTATTAAATAAAAGCTTTCATTACGTTTTGAGATAATAGATATCATAGATATAATAATTTTACCCTAAGATAAAATTATCTTATGCGTTAGATTTAAAAATCATAATTAATGTTAAGTAACAATTAGTGACATGAAAGTGGTATTCAGGCAGCAGCAAGGATCTGCTCATCTTTAAAGATAAATTCTCCAAGTCAAGGTTTAATCCTTTTCTAACCAATGAATCCTCACAAAACCAAAACCCTCCAAGTAAGAGAGAAAGTATCTGTGATGGTTTGAATGAGAATGGCCCCCCAAAGGCTTTTATGAATACTTTGTCCCCCCAAGGTGGAATTGTTTGAAAAAGATTAAATGTGTAGCCTTGCTGGAAGAGCTATCTCACCACATGGCATCTACGAGAACAATGGCTGTTGTAGGACACCAACAATTGTTAGAAAAAACAGCCCACAAAAAAGTTTAAAATCTAACACTACGTTTATGAACAGGACACAAAGTTTGGGCCATTCTTTTGTTATAGAGAACATTACTGAGTTAGCTAGTGAAATCTAAGTAAGATTTATAGATTACATTACAATTAAGAGATCAATGTTATCACCTAAACATTAATAGTTGCACTATGATTATGAAGAACTACTTTATCTTAGGAAGAACATAATGAAGTTTGAATGCACTGTGTATGCACTATGCCTATACTACATTCAGAGGGATGAAGCAAGTATGGATTAAAGGGAGGAATAAAGTGAATTATTTACTAATGACTCCTCCTACTCTGCTTGAAACTTCCCTATAATATGAAATTATGGGCTCTGGGTGCCTGTTTACCAATGCAGGAGTCTCTGAGTTTCATCTGCATCATCATAATAAACAAAACCCAATAAACCCCTGAAATTAAATGTTCCAACTTAGAACTGAAATCAAAGTTTGGAATTGATGTCAATAGAAAGAGTAAACTCTATCTGCCAATGGTAGGTTCCTTTCTTCAGTTTAATATGTAGTAACAATTATATGAATGTGGGCGATTTAACCTAAATCTTTTCTCCATCAGTTGGGGATAAAAGTTTAGTTTTGTTTAAAATTGCAATAATTCCTATGAAGTGCACAGTGACAGGGTTGTTTCTTCTTTTCCTTTTTAAATAACTATGATTCAAATGATCTTTTCTCTTTTTTCTTTTTCAGGCAGTGCTGAGGAGCAAACCCAGGACTTCTTGCATGCTAGGCAATTGCTCTAGAAGTAAGCTCTGTCTCCAGCTCCGTTTTATCTCTACCTGTATATATGTTTAAAATTATGCTATATTTACCAATAACAATAAATTCAGAAATCTAAAATTTCTTGCTTATACAGAGCTTACTCATATTCTTACACATCCATGGCTAAGTAAGGTGTATGGACCCCACTGTAAGTAATTTGACTGTCACCCACAAGAAATGTGACTTTATACTGTGCCTTGCTTAATAGTATTAATGGTTCCTAGTTAAAATAAAGACAATTCAGTAAAAGCTTATCTAAATGTAATATGTAAGCTTCACACACAATTTGAATGGAAAAAAATGAAAGGTATAAGGATGTAAAACAGTGGAGAAAAACCAGTGAATTTGGGTAATACTCTGGTGCTAATTCTCCTGAGGGCAAGCCAGACATTCTAAAGTTGCCTAGAATAGCAACAGGAATTTGAAAACTACAGAGAAATTTGCTACTGGTTTGAGAATGATGAAGTAAGTCGGGCTGAATGATCACTCCCTCTTGATACATGCATCCAGGTGAAAAGAGTAATCTGGATAAACTTTGGAAAAAATATTTTTCCTCAGGCAAGTGACTAGATTATGACAGTGCCAATACTAGCTTAAACTTGCTCTTACTTGTTATTGCTCATTAATGGAAGAGTGAATGATCAAATTTAAGACCAGAAAAGCATTTAGGGGATTAATTCTATATCTTCTGAATTTGTCTCCCTGTCTCTTCCATTAGTCTCTCTCATCACTCCCACTTGACCTCCCCTCTCCCTGCTCATTATTCTCTGTACTCAATCTTGATAGTCTCTCTGTAAGTGAATACCTACATTCCTACAATTTTAATTCTACTCTTGTGTTGACAATGGCAACAGTTTTATTCTCAGCCTTGAGTTCTCTAAACAGGCAAATCAGAATAGCTTTGCTGGTGGTGTCTACCTGGCCTTACTCTCAGGGTACAGCACAGAAAACGGAACCCTATTTTCTTCAGTATTTTTCATCAGCTTCCTATATTTCTCCTTGGTTGCAGATTCCACTTTCTGAATATCTATTTACATTCCCTTAGCCTTGGTTTTAGATCATCATCATTGCAGAGACCTTTTTTTTTTTTTGGTTCTTACCAACTTTTATTCCATTTAACTGACTCATTCGTTTTTCTAAAGTGATTTTTCACAAAATTCATCCTATTTCATTATACATTAAACACTTCAAGAAAAGCGATTTCAAAGAAAGACTTTTCCATAAAAGTCCAAGGTTCTTTTTACTGTATTCACAGGCCTTTAAAACCCAGCCATTTCCCATTTCTGCAATTTCATGTTTCTCAATTATCAACCATATACAGCACATTCTATGATATGGAACTGCTTCATATTTCCCCAAAATACATTATCCTGTTTTCCATCTCCATGACTACATATTATTCCTTCTATCTGGAATAATTCTAAGTCTTGTCTTATACAGAAAATCCTGCTCATCATTGAGGAAAATCCCTTCTCCATTAATAATTACTTCTTCCTATAAGCTATGCTATCTTGTATTGCATAAAGTTTTATTTATATTTTATTTATTTAGAGATGTGTGTGTGTGTGTGTGTGTGTGTATGTGTGTGAGTGACTGGATGTGAGTGTTAGTAGGTCAAGGGACAATTTGCAGGAATCAGTCCTTTTCTTCCAAAACACAGGTCCTAGGGACTACATGCATCAGGACCAGTAGTAGCACCTTTAATTGGTGAGCCATTTTGTTGGCTCTCTTCTACTTTTTATAGTAAACATTTAACTCACTTGTGTCTCTAATCTTTAAATTCAACTAGAGCAGAAAATATCAATTTTAACTCTGTTTAACTAGTGTCAACAGAACACTATTCATATATTTTGTAATTAATAAAAAGCATGCAGAGGAAAACTTGGTAGTATAGATTTTTCATAATAGCTATGACTCAATAAAAAAGATGATATAAAAGGAAAATTAGTTATTCACAAATTATTTACAAACTGGACTTGGAATTTATACTGTAGCCATACATACGAAAATGAAAGACTTGACTAAAAGTAGACTATGTAAGTTGAACATCCTTAATACAAAATCTCTAATCTAAAATCCTCAAAAATTCAAAACTTTGTGAGTACTAACACACTGTTATAAGTAGAAAAGTCAAACCTCATCTTATATGACAGGATGTAGACCAAATGTACGTACCCTAAATTACTGCATAAATTATCCTCAGATATAAGATGTTCAGAAAATATAAAGGATTTGTTTAGACTTGAGTCCCAACCCCAAGAGAGCGAACAATATATATGCAAATCTTTAAAAAGTCTAAAGTCTAAAACACTTATATGATCCCCAAACTTCTTATCCTTTCTATTCAAAAGGCAGAAGCAAGTGGCTATCAGAGTTCGAGGCCAGCCTGGTCTACAGAGTGAGTTCCAGGACAGCCAGGGCTACACAGAGAAACCCTGTCTCAAAAGAACACACACGGTATGCACTCACTGATAAGTGGATATTAGCCCAGAAGCTCAGAATAACTAAGATATAATTCACAGACCACATGAAGCTCAAGAAGAAGGAAGACCAAAGTGTGGATACTGGTCCTTCTTAGAAGGGGGAACAAAGTACCCATGGGAGAAAATACAGAGACAAGGTGTGGAGCAGAGACTGAAGGAAAGGCCTTCCAGAAACTGCCCCACCTGGGGATCCATCCCATATACAGTTACCAAACCCAGACACTATTTTGGATGCCAACAAGTACTTGCTGACAGGAGCCTGATATAGCTGTCTCTTGAGAGGCCCTGCCAGTGCCTGACAAATACAGAGGTGGATACTCGCAGACAACCATTGGACTGAACACAGGGTCCCCAATGGAGGAGCTAGAGAAAGGACCCAAGGAGCTGAAGGGGTTTGCAGCTCCACAGGAGGAACAACAATATGAACCACCCAGTACTCCCAGAGCTCCCAGGAACTTAATCACCAACCAAAGAGTACATACACATGGAGGGACCCATGGCTCCAGCTGCATGTGTAGCAGAGGATAGCCTTGATGGACATCAATGAGAGGAGAGGCCCTTGTACCTGTGAAGGCTTGATGCCCCAGTGTAGGGGAATGCTAGGACAGGGAAGCAGGAGTGGGTGGGTTGGTGAGCAGGGGGAGGGGAGATGGGATAGAGGGTTTTTGGAGGGGAAATAAGGAAAGGGGAATTTGAAATGTACTAAAAAAAATCTAATAAAAATTTTTAAAAAAGAAATAATAAAGACAAAACACTACCAACAAACAAGAGGTATCCTTCTAATACATTTTGTACTCTATTTATTATAAATATCTTAATATATTTAAGATATTATAAATATCTTCCTATAATGACTAGCTTCAGAGGCGGTAAATTTCTCAGAATCTCTAACAACTTCATAATCTGACAGATTAGAGTAAAATCATTATAAATAAGCAAAATGTTTGCTAAGATTCCTTACTCTGATATTTTAAGACAGTCAAATGGTCCATGAAATGAAAACTAGAGTGAATTTTGTTTAAAACTTTATTTATTTCATGTGCATAAATATTTGTCTACATGTAAGTATGCTCACCACATGTGTGCCTATGCCATCAGGCCAGAAGGAATTGGATGCCCTGGGGCTCCAGTGAGCTCCCGTGTGGTTCTGAGAACTGACCTGGGTCCTCTGGAAGAGCAACAAGTGCTCGGAACTGCTGGGCCATCTCTCCAGTAAAATAAACTTTTTATACCTAAGTAACTGTAAAATAAACTTTTATACCTAAGTAATGAAAAGTTATATTATACTTAATTTTAGATATAGATGAGTTCTCATATAAATATTTGTACCTTAAATCTTAAATTTAAATATTCAAGATAAATACATATTAAGTGTCAAAAATTTAAAATTTACCCTCTTGTCCATTTCATATGATGAAGCTTCTGTACTTGGCAAAAGGTGGGTGATGGTTGCTATTAGGATCTGCAGGCAAAAGATGAACGAACAAGTAAATGAGTTTAAAATACATTAAATTCACTGTATTCCTTAAATTTTAATTATTACATGCTTAAGTAATATAACATCTTTTCCTGCAAGTTTAACATCAATATAATATCTAAACACAGCATCTAACCCATACACTGTTACTTTAATTTATACCATGTAAGCTTTTAAAGTACATTTAACTATTAATCATTTATAATACTTATGCAGAGAACCAAAACTGCATATATATGTCCTGCCAATGATAAATCATTTTATACTATTTCAGTTTATAAAGATCAATTGATGTGTATAAACACAGATGTTTATTTCCATTAGAGGAAATCTAAAGACAGAGGTAAAGGATTTATAAAAGTCATTATAATCCTACCCCCCACCCCAAGAGCCATACCCCATTGCCATTCCAGACCTCACTACCTATATGGACTGAGAAGCCTGTATCCAAATGCTCCGAAATCCAAAACTCTGAAAGTGTATTCTGAGAGTTTTTGTGATCGAGGATATTCCTCAATTGACAGAGTATTTGCCTAGGATACAGGAATCCCCGAGTTGCATTCACAGAATCACATGAAAATGAGCTTGATTGTGCAGGCAGTAACCCCAGCAACTGGGAGGGACAAGCAGGAGGACCAGGAGGACTAGAGTCTAAGGTATCCTCAGCTATACAGTTAAGTTTCAATCCAGCCTGGGCAATATGAGATTCTGTCTCTAAACTTAAAAGAGAATTTCAGATTTTTGGGTTAGAGATGTTTACCTGACAGAGTCTATGAAAAGTATCCCAAGACAGGAAAAAACAAAACAAACCCCCCTGAACTTTTACAATACTTCTGGCAAACAAGCATTTCAGAAAAGGAATATTCAAGATTATGTAGCTGTAACATATGTAACCATACTCTTTGATAAAAGAGTGATTTAAATTAACACATATTAAAAGCACCAAAAGTTACATAAACATATTAAATAAAGGAACATGACAGACACTCCTGGGTTCAAGCTGCTTGCCTATCTAGGCTCCTGAGCAGACAGGGTTGCAAGGATGTGCTCCATTCCCAGGGTTTTTGTCTTAAAGGGATATTTAATAATCTACGTATTTTGTCTGCATGTTTGTATGTGCACCATGTTCATTACTGGCCAGGAAGTCAGAAGGTACAGATGGTTGTGAGCTACAATGTGGAATCAAACTTGGGGTTTCTGGAAGAGCAACAAACATTGTTAGCCACTAAGTCATCTCTCCACCCTATCGTTTAATTTCTTCTCCTCTTCTTCATCTTCCTCATCTTCTTCTTTTTTACTTATATGTCCATTTGAATACTTGTAGATTTGCATGCTGTCTGTGTGTATGAGTGCCCAAGAAGTCAGATAGTGGTACCTGTTCTATGGAGCTGGGGCTACAGAAGTTGGGGGTACCTGATATGAGTACCGGGATTGAGCTCAGGTGCCCCAGAAGGCTACTGTAATTGCTAAGTCACATCACCAGCCCCATTCCCAGCTTTTTGTGAAATTTATGTGCATATGTGTTTGTCTATGTGTGGGTATGTACACGCAAGTGCAGGCTGTGTGGAGGTCAGAGCAGTTGGATCTTCCCTTAGCTGGCGACTTAGGCAGCTGTAAGCGACTTAATGTGGGTCTGGGAACTGACCTCTACTTCTATGCAAGAACAGTAGAAGCTCTTAACTGCTGAGGAAGCTCTTTACACGCCCTCCCCTCTTCTTAGATTTTATTCATTTTCTTTTGTAGAAATTGGGATTGAACCTAAGCCTTTGTGTATGCTAGGCAAGTATTCTACCATCATTCTACATTTCCAACTCATTAAAAAAAAATCACTATTTTGAAACAGGGTCTCACTAAGTAGTTCAGGGTGTCTCAGAATATGTTATTCTCTCCCTCAGCATCCCGAGTAGCTGGTATTAGATACCAATTTCTACAACCCAGTCTTTTCAGTTTTGTTTGCATGGTGCAAATGTAGTAAAGATACTGGTACAAACTGTGTGTGTGCCTGTGACAGTGCATGTGTATGTGTGTGGAGGCTAAAGATATATTTATGTCAATATAAATCCTACAAAAGAAACAGGCATAATATCGCTTGGGTCTCAGGCGGCTTGTGTGTACCCTGCTCCCAAGAGCTGGGCAGATCTGCAGTAACCAGCGCGCCAACTCTGCTGTGGGACTTCTGCCTTGCAGAGGGACCCCCCCCCCACCTACCAGCTTCCCTTTGGCGACCTCTGTTCCGGTAGACTGCACGGAGGAGACTGTACCCAGGTCTCCCCAATATAACATTGCTTGGGACACGGCCTGTTGGGGCTTCCGTCTGCTCCGAAGAACTAGACAGCGCTGGGGTCATCTGGGCGCCAGCTCTGCTGTGGGCCATCCCTTCTGCAGGGTGACCTGCGCCGCCGAGAGAGTGCAGAGTGCACTCCACCATCTTTGCTCCAGTGGCCAGGTGGTTGAGACCGCCAGGCTCAGAGACAGACAGGCATGATATCGCTTGGGTCTCAGGCAGCTTGTGTGTACCCTGCTCCCAAGAGCTGGGCAGGTCTGCAGTGATCGATGCGCCAGCTCTGCTGTGGGACTTCTGCCTTGCAGAGGGACGCCCTGCACTGGGCAAGAGCCTACCAGCTTCCCTCTGGCGACCTCTGTTCCAGCAGACTGCTGTGGGACTTCTGCCTTGCAGAGGGACGCCCCCTCCCACCCCTCTGGGAGAGATCACACACCCCTGCACAGGGCAGGAGCCTACCAGCCTCCCTTTGGCGACCTCTGCTCCGGGAATCCACTACGCTGAGCCTTTGGATATGCAGGGACTCCCCAATATAACATCACTTGGGGCAAGGCACATCAGGGCTCCAAAGTCACTCAGGAGGAGGGCAGGCCCCAGAAATCGGTGCCAGGGGAATCCTGGTAATCCAGGGGGGGGCCAGAAATAGCTTTGCAGGCTCACAGGAGGTCCAACCAATAGCCAGTGACAGCAGGACCAACTAACACCAGAGGTAACCAGATGGCAAAAGGCAAACGTAGGAACATTACTAACAGAAATCAAAGTAATATGGCACCATCCGAACCCAACTCTCCAACAGCAGCAAGTCCTGGATACCCCACCACACCCGAAAGACAAGATCTGGATTTAAAATCACTTCTCATGATGCTATTAGAGGATCACAAGAAGGACACAAATAAATCTAATAAAGAATTACAGGAGACCATGAATCAACTGTTAGAAGCCCTTACAAAGGAAACACAAAAATCGCTTAGAGAAATGCAGGAGAACATGGATCAAAAGATGGAGGCCCACAAGAAGACAACACGAAAATCGCTTAAAGAAATGAATCAACGGGTAGATGCACTTTCAAAGGAATCACAAAAATTGCATAAAGAAATGCAGAAGAATATGGGTCAACAGACGGATGTCCATAGGGAGGCAACACAAAAAGTGCTTAAAGAAATGAATCAACGGATAGATGCCCTTACAAAGGAAACACGAGAACTGCTTAAAGAAATGCAGGAGACGATGGATCAACAAATGGAATCCCATGAGGAAGAAACACAAAAATCGCTTAGAGAAATGCAGGAGAACTTGGGTCAACAGGCAGAAATCCTGAAAGAGGTAATGCAAAAATACCTTAAAGAAATACAGGAAAATACAAACAAACAAGTGAAGGATCTCAGCAAATCCATCCAGGATCTAAAAAAGGAAGTAGAAACAACTAAGAAATCACAAAGGGAGACAACTTTGGAGATAGAAAACCTTGGGAAGAAATCAGGAGTCATAGAATACAAGAGATGGAAGAAAGAATCTCAGGTGCTGAAGATTCCATAGAAAGCATCGACTCAACAGTCAAAGAAAATGCAAAATGCAAAAATCGTGTAACCCAAAACATCCAGGAAATCCAGGACACAATGAGAAGACCAAACCTAAGGATTATAGGTATAGATGAGAGTGAAGATTTGCAACTTAAAGGGCCAGTAAACATCTTCAACAAAATTATGGAGGAAAACTTCCCTAACCTAAAAAGAGAGATGCCGATGAATGTACAAGAAGCCTACAGAACTCCAAACAGACTTGACCAGAACAGAAATACCTCCAGTCACATAATAATCAAAACACCAAATGTTCTAAACAAAGAAAGAATATTAAAAGCAGTAAGAGAAAAGGGCCAAGTAACATACAAAGGAAGACCTATTCGAATCACATCAGACTTCTTACCAGAGACTATGAAAGCCAGAAGATCCTGGGCAGATCTCATGCAGACACTAAGAGAGCACAAATGCCAGCCTAGACTACTATACCCAGCAAAACTCTCAATCACCATAGATGGAGAGACCAAGATATTCCATGATAAAACCAAATTTTCACAATATCTTTCCACAAACCCAGCCCTGCAAAGGATAATAGGTGGAAACCGCCAATACAGGGAAAGAAACAACACCCTGGAAAAAATGAGACAGTACCCTTCTTGCTTCAAACCCAAAAGTAGATAACCACTCAAACATAAAGATAGCATCAAGAATGGCAGGCGGCAATAATCACTATGCCTTAATCTCTCTTAATATCAATGGTCTCAATTCAATAAAAAGACATAGACTAGTAGACTGGATATGTAAACAGGACCCAGCATTTTGCTTCATGCAGGAAACGCACCTCAGTGTCAAAGACAAACACTACCTCAGAGTAAAAGGCTGGAAAACAATTTTACAAGCAAATGGCCCCAAGAAACAAGCTGGAGTAGCCATCCTAATATCAAATAAAATTGATTTTCAACCTAAAGTCATCAAAAAAGACACAGAAGGACACTACATACAGATCAAGGGAAAAATCCACCAACAAGAACTCTCAATTCTGAATATCTATGCTCCAAACACAAGGGCACCCTCATTCGTAAAAGAAACTTCACTAAAGCTCAAAGCACACATCGCACCTCACACAATAATAGTGGGTGACTTCAACACCCCGCTCTCTGAAATGGATCATTCAGGAAAGCAGAAACTAAACAGGGACACAGTGAATCTAATTGAAGCCTTGGACCAAATGGAACTAACAGATATATATAGAACATTTCATCCTAGAGCTAAAGAATACACCTTCTTCTCAGCACCTCGTACCTTCTCCAAAATTGACCATATAATTGGTCACAAATCAGACCTCAACAGATATAAGAAGATAGAACTAATCCCATGCCTGCTATCAGATCACTATGGAATAAGGGTGGTCTTCAATGGCAACAAAAACAACAGAAAACCCACATACACATGGAGGCTGAACAATGCTCTACTCAATGATAACTTGGTCAAGGTGGAAATAAAGAAATCAAAGATTTTTTGAAATTTAATGAAAATGAAGGCACAACATACCCTAATTTATGGGACACAATGAAAGCAGTGCTAAGAGGAAAATTCATAGCCCTGAGTGCCGCCAAAAAGAAACGGGAGACAGCATACACTAACAGCTTAATGGCACACCTGAAAGCCCTGGAACAAAAAGAAGCAAATACACAAAAGAGGAGTAGAAGGCAGGAAATCATCAAACTCAGGGCTGAAATCAATCAAGTAGAAACAAATAAAACCATACAAAGAATCAACAAAACGAGGAGTTGGTTCTTTGAGAAAATCAACAAGATAGATAAGCCCTTAGCCAGACTAACCAGAGGGCACAGAGATAGTCTCCAAATTAATAAAATCAGAAACGAAAAGGGAGAGATAACAACAGAAACTGAGGAAATTCAAAAAATCATCAGATCCTACTACAAAAACCTGTATTCAACACAACTAGAAAATCTCGAGGAAATGGACAATTTCCTTGACAGATATCAAAGACCAAAATTAAATCAGGATCAAATAGACCATCTATACCGTCCTATTACCCCTAAAGAAATAGAAGTGGTCATTGGAAGTCTTCCAACCAAAAAAAGCACAGGTCCAGATGGTTTCAGTGCAGAATTCTATCAGACCTTCAAAGAAGACCTAACACCAATACTCTTCAAACTGTTCCACAAAATAGAAACAGAAGGAACACTACACAACTCGTTCTATGAAGCCACAATTACGCTAATACCAAAAGCACACAAAGATCCGACAACGAAAGAGAATCTCAGGCCAATCTCTCTTATGAATATCGATGCAAAAATACTCAATAAAATTCTTGCCAACCGAATCCAAGAACACATCAAAACGATCATTCACCACGATCAAGTAGGCTTCATCCCAGGGATGCAGGGATGGTTCAATATAAGGAAATTCATCAATGTAATCCACTATATAAACAATCTCAAAGAAAAAAACCACATGGTCATCTCATTAGATGCTGAGAAAGCATTTGACAAAATTCAGCATCCTTTCATGCTAAAGGTCTTGGAAAGATCAGGAATTCGAGGCCCATCTCTAAACATAGTAAAAGCAATTTACAGCAAACCGGTAGCCAGCATCAATCTAAATGCAGAGAAACTTGAAGCAATCCCACTAAAATCAGGGACTAGACAAGGCTGCCCTCTCTCTCCATATCTTTTCAATATAGTACTTGAAGTTCTAGCTAGAGCAATTAGACAACAAAAGGAGGTCAAAGGGATACAAATTGGAAAGGAAGAAGTCAAACTATCACTATTTGCAGACGATATGATAGTATACTTAAGCGACCCAAAGAACTCCACCAGAGAACTCCTACAGCTGATAAACGACTTCAGCAAAGTGGCCGGATATAAAATCAACTTAAGCAAGTCAGTAGCCTTCCTATACTCAAAGGATAAGCAGGCTGAGAAAGAAGTAAGAGAAATGATACCCTTCACGATAGCCACAAACCATATAAAGTATCTTGGCGTGACTCTAACCAAACAAGTGAAAGATCTGTATGACAAGAACTTCAAGTTTCTGAAGAAAGAAATCGAAGAAGACCTCAGAAGATGGAAAAATCTCCCATACTCATGGATTGGCAGGATTAATATAGTAAAAATGACCCTCTTGCCAAAAGCAATATACAGATTCAGTGCAATCCCCATCAAAATCCCAACTCAATTCTTCATAGAGTTAGAAAGAGCAATTCAAAAATTCATCTGGAATAACAGAAAACCCAGGATAGCTAAAACTATTCTCAAGAGTAAAAGAACCTCTGGGGGAATCAGTATCCTGGACCTCAAGCTGTATTACAGAGCAATAGTGTTAAAAACCACATGGTATTGGTACAGTGACAGGCATGTAGATCAATGGAACATAATTGAAGACCCAGAAATGAATCCACAATCCTATGGTCACTGATCTTTGACAAGGGAGCTAAAACCATCCAGTGGAAAAAAGATAGCCTTTTCAACAAATGGTGCTGGCTCAACTGGAGGTCAACATGCAGAAGAATGCAAATTGACCCATTCTTATCTCCTTGCACTAAGCTCAATTCCAAGTGGATCAAGGACCTCCACATAAAACAGACACACTGAAACTAATAGAAAGGAAACTAGGGAAGAACCTTGAACATATGGGCACAGGGGAGAATTTCCTGAATAGAACTCCAATAGCTTATGCTCTAAGATCAAGAATTGACAAATGGGACCTCATTAAATTGCAAAGTTTTTGCAAGGCAAAAGACACTGTCAAAAAGACAAAGCAGCAACCAACTAACTGGGAAATGATCTTTACCAATCCTACATCCGACAGAGGGCTAATATCCAATATATACAAAGAACTCAAGAAGTTAAACTCCAGAGAGGCAAGTAACCCTATTAAATAATGGGGTAGAGAGCTAAACAAAGAGTTCTCACCTGAAGAATATCTAATGGCTGAGAAGCCCCTAAAGAGATGTTCATCATCCTTAGTCATTAGGGAAATGCAAATCAAAACAACTCTGAGATTCCATCTCACACCAGTCAGAATGGCTAAGATCAAAAACACAAGAGACAGGAGTTGTTGGCGAGGATGTGGAGAAAGAGGAACACTCCTCCACTGCTGGTGGAATTGCAAGCTGGTACAACCACTCTGGAAAGCAGTCTGGCGGTTCCTCAGAAAACTGGGCATGACACTCCTGGAGGATCCGGCTATACCACTCCTGGGCATATACCCAGAGGCTTTACCTGCATGCAATAAGGACACATGCTCCACTATGTTCATAGCAGCCTTATTTATAATAGCCAGAAGCTGGAAAGAACCCAGATGTCCCTCAATGGAGGAATGGATTCAGAAGATGTGGTATATTTACACAATGGAATACTACTCTGCAATTAAAAACAATGAATTCACGAAATTCCTAGGCAAATGGTCAGAACTTGAAAATATCATCTTTAGTGAGGTAACCCAATCACAAAAGAACACACATGGTATGCAGTCACTGATAAGGGGATATTAACCCAGAATCTCGGAATACCCTAGACACAATCCGCATATCAATAGATTTCTAAAAAGATGGAAGGAGAGACCCCTGGTCCTGGAAAGACTGGATGTAGGGGAACGCCAGGACAGAGAAGCGAGAGGGGGTTGAATGGGGAAAAGAGGGAGGGAAGGGGGCTTATGGGACTTTCGGGGAGGGAGGAAACGGGAAAGGGGAAATGATTTTGAATGTAAATAAAAAAACTTAGAAAATAAAATTAAAAAAAAAAGAACACACGGTAAAATAAAAAGAAAAAAGAAATCCTACAAAATAAAGTGAGCTCTGATTTAATTAAGATACAATGTACACATACACCAAAGAATCACACTGTTTCAACCCAAACCTAAAATTTACATAAATAAATAATGTATACAGAAAACGGCTTTATTTAGTTCTCTCTTAAATAAGGTAAAGGGGTGGAGGGACTAATTTCTTACATTAAAATACTTTTGAGAATTAGATATTGAGGAACCATAGAAATGGCTCTGCAGTGAAGAGACTGGCTGCTTTTCTAGAGGACATTCAATTCTTAGCACCAGTTCGCGCAGAACCTTCTGAAACTCCAATTTCAAAGATCTGTTACACTCTTTTGGGCTCTGTAGGCCCATGCACACAAGTGGTGCACATACATACATGCAGGCAAAAATACTTTCACACATAAAATAAAGGTATCTTAAAAACCAACCAGGAATATACATGGGACAGTCTGAGGCCCCTGGCACACATACAGCAGAGGTCTGCCTGGTCAAGCCTCAGCGGGAGAAGTACTTATTCTTTGAGAGACTTGAGGCACCAGGGAAGGGAAGGCCTGATGGGGGTGGAGCACCCTCTTGGAGGCAAAGGGGAGGAGGAATGGGATGAGGAATGGATGGGTGGGAGGGGGGACTGAGTGGGGGCAACAACTGGAATGTTAATAAATAAAATAAAAAAAATGCAAAGAAATTATCGGGTAAAATAAACAACAAGTATTTACCTATGAGAAAATTAGTACCTATTAAAAGGTACTCATATTTCAAGGTATCTATATTTAAGGAAAAATTTTACAAGCTTATAATAAAAAATAATGAAAATGTATTTACCTGAATAATTTTCACGGGAAAATCTGGCTGGTACGTCTGAAGTCTAGGCACATAGTGAGCCAGCATGTGAAGCATGTTACAAGCTACATGTGCCACTGTTTTATTAGTAAACTGCAACAACAGAAATCATTGTTATAGAAACTTATTCATGCATATTCATCAATATTAGCTTCTGATAACTTAAACGCTTGTTTCTTTTTTATCATAAATTTCAGCAATTATACCATAAATCCCTCAAAGCTTGTATTTGCAGTTTTTATTCTGTTCTTCACTTTGCTAAGCAAAGTGCCTCAAACATAGCATACGATCAGAAATATCTGTCAATTAACTGGTATTATTCAAACGTGCTTACTATGTAAATTATATATTTAGTCTTAAACAGAGTGTATTAAAAGTTTGAAGACAAAAATAATAAACATTCTTCCATAACTAAAGATATATTCATATAAGCAGGGCATGATGGGGCATATTTGAAATTCTAACACTCATAATGCTAATGTAGGAAAATAAGTTCACTGACAGTCTGAGTATTCTACTGAATTAGGTTGAGCCTCACTAAATAGTTAAACTTTGTCTCAAGCAATAAAGAAAAACAAACAAATGAACAAAACCAAAAGCAACCAACCAACCAAAACACCCAAAATAATACCAAAATAGAATAAAAATTTAAAATTTAATTCAGACTTTCCAAATGACTAGATTATCACTATTTTTTTTTTTTAAATGAGTGGAGGTGTTCTGTCTGCATATGCACCATGTGTGTGCCTGGTACCCAAGGAAGCCAGAAGACGACACTGGGTATCTTGGAACTGGAGTTACAGGGTGTCCCGAGTTGCCATGTAGATGCTATGGAACTGAACTCAGGGTCCTCTGAAATAGTAGTAAGTGCTCATAACCACTGAGCCATAGTTTCAGCCCCCAGATTACTACTTCTGAACTAATTCTATTCTTGCTATAAAGAGGATATCATTAATAGTAAAACCAAAAGCCAAAAAACGTCAATAATTTAGGAAGATCAGAAAGTTAGTCACAAAAATTAGTTAAAAACCCAGAGTGCTGAGAAGGTGGTTCTGCTTGTGCCTACAGCCTGTGACTATGACGCTGCCCTCAACATAACATAGACACATCCACTCTCTCCCTCCATACTTCTCCCTCTCTACCCTACCACTCTCTCCTTCTCTTCCTCCCTCCCTCTCCTTCTCCCCTACTCCCCCACTAACACACACACACACACATGCACACACACTCACTCTCACCTCCCTCATATATATATATATATGCTTTCTTTTCTAAATGGCTGGTTTCTTTTTAAAGTGTCATTCACATATATTTTAGGGAAGAAATCAAATACAGAAACGTTCAAAATGAGCTCATTACACAAGTACCTTAGACTTAAGAGTGAGACCATTCTTAAGGTGAGTCAGAATCAAGAGGTAATGTACTAATAAATGATAAAAACGATCATTCAATGTCTGAGAAAAACCATGCCTTCTAAATGATCTCAATATATTTCATTATAGTCCTCTTACCTTTAATGAAACACAAATTACATTCAGTGCTTCTTTAATTTGAGGATGATGAGATTCGTGGACTAATTCTTCACAAATCCAAATACCTAAACTGCAAAGTGCTACACATCTGGAGGGAAAAGATAGCAATGACACGGGACAAACAAATAAAACAAAACAGTATATTCACTGTTTAAGAGAATCAAAGACTTTGTTACTCTATAAGTTAGTTGATGGTGATGAAGTTACTCTGTAAGATAGCTTTAGAAAAGTGGATTCATAGAATGAATTAGGTAGTGTTCCTTTTGTTTTTATTTTATTGAATAATTGGAGGAATATTAGTATTAGGTCTTCTTTGAAGGTCTGGCAGAATTCTGCACTAAAGCCATCTGGCCCTGGGCTTTTTTTGGTTAGGAGGTTTATAATGACTTTTATTTCCTTAGAGGATATGGGCATGTTTAGTTTACCTGCTCTTGATTTAACTTTAGTATGTGGTATCTGTCTAGAAAATCATCCATTTCATCTAGATGTTCCAGTTTTGTTGAGTATAGGCTTTTGCAGTAGGACCTGATGATCTTTTGAATTTCCTCAGTTTCTGTTGTTATGTTTCCTTTTTCATTTCTGATCTTGTTAATTTGGATACTGTCTCTGTGCCCTTTGGCTAAGGGATCAGTGAGAGACTCCATGAAATAAAGTGGAGAGAAATAAAGGACACCTGATGTCTTCCTTTAGCCTATGCACACGCATGCAGGAGCACCTGCATAGACATGTGTACACATTCGTGCACACATAGTCACAAGAAAAGGAAAGTATGAATCTTCTGATAGTCTATTAAAAATCAAGATCAAATAGGTGGCTATTAAAATATACTACTTCTTTAGATACATACACTTTCCATAATATAACTATTTTAATGAACACTGATGTCTACTGCTGCAATTCAAAGTACCTCATAAGGAATGAAATATGATGATTAAGCAAATGTACTTAAATAAGATTAAAACAAGTTATTTTAGTTATGGAGGATGAAAACTTTTAGAAGTCTGGAATAATTTGAAATGTAGTAATCAATTTTTACAAAATATCAAAAACAGTAGCTATATTAATTGTTAGGTTTAAGAATAACTGACTTACCGTGCAGGACCAGAGGGCTCATCTCTTGCTGAGCTTAATACAGTTTTAATTATAAGTTCCTAAAACAAGGAACAAAAGAATTAATGGATGAAAAAAAAGGGAAAAAGAGAAAAGAAACACAAGAAATGACTAAGATTTCATGTTCTAATTCAACAAATATTAGTTGGCCATTTTAGACCAGATAGTGCTCTGGGCAGTAGAAATAGAGTGGGTAAGTAAACAGTTTGATCTCAGCATTACTCTAAAAGGTAACTAACAAATCATGAGCTTTGTAACTAAATGACTTAGTCACAGAGTTAGTCACTGTGGCTCACATTGTGGGGCCCAGAGCCTTGACAGCAGCACTTTTCACGGCACTCCCCTCTATCTTGTTCTAAGAGGTATTGAGTACATAGGACTAAACACGTGATCGTGTCATATTTCCTCTTTAAACAGAGACTAACTTCTGCAGAGGCTCCAAACAACATTTTACTAGTTTTCTAACCAGGGTTTGCCGTCATGTCTGCTCCTGATGACTGTGCAGGGCTTTTAATGCTGCATGTATAGGAGACTGCCAATGCAAATAACAGAAAAGTTCTATCGCTTTGATAGAATTTATCAAGAAACAGAAAGTGGAAGTCAAAACATTTAGCTTTAGTTTGGCATCTCAATCTTAGAAGCTGTATTAGGAGCACAGGTCTTGGGCCACAGGCTATCTGAACACATATTCAGTGAGTGAAAGAATGTGATAAATAAAAAGGGATTAAAATGTTAAATCTGTCTTTAAGAAACAAGAACCAGGCTAGCTGGATTTTACCTTTTTATGGATATGAAAAAAACCCACTGTCCTTAGTATTTACTAACATTATAATTTATGTTAATATAAATCCTACAGTAAAAAGTGACTTCATGTTGTCTAAGGGACAGACATGTGAGTAGGTTCCATAATGAGAAAAGGTTTCAAAGCTTTTAAACCTGAAAAGGCTTTTGCTCATAGTAGACATTCTAGTTTGATGCCTGGAGCATTAACATTCTTTAATAACTAGATATCAAAAAGAAAAGGGAGAAGACTGATTACAACTTATTATGCTTTATCTTATTTCTTACCTTAACATCTGTAAATTGAGACACAGCAATATCAGGAATGTTGGGATGGAGAGCAGGCAGTTCACAATATAAGTTGGGAAAGCAAACTAAAGATCCCAGAAGAACTTGCGCTTCCACTCTTGGTGCCTATATATCAGATTTAAGCAATCTTTAAAATGCTGTTTAATTTTGTCCTTAAACTACCACTAAAATATTCTGCTATATAATTACATTACTCAGGGCAGTGAGAACATGAAGAGACTCAAAAAGGAAGGAGAATGCCACAGTTAGGTTTTCATCTAGAATTTCTAAAGAAAGTATGATCAATCTCAGTAAAAATTGGACAAATACAAAACTTTCTTGAAAAGCGATCAATAAACAGAAATCATCTGCAGGTAATGAATTTTAAATAGGAATATAAGCTGGTACCAGCATACCTGCAAACTAATTAAAGGAAAATGAATATTTTCTTTACTTATTGGGAGACAGTTACTTATTGCTATATAGGCCAGGCTGGTCCCAAACTTTGTAGCCCAGCCTCCCGAGTGCTGGGCCTATAGGCATGTGTAACCATGCCTAGCTAAATTATTTTAAATGTAATTCATACTTCTTTATCTATTGTTCAATGTTCACTACTATTCACTAGTTGATGACTTAGTGTCACTACTTTAGGATAAATAAAAAGGGATTAAATAGACTTGGATTTATAGGCCTTTTTCTATGATACCTTTAATTCTATAACAAAGTAAAATTCTGTATAATCTTTCATAACACCCCCTTTTATCATTTTATTAATTTAAATCTCCTCTGTGTCTTTTGATTAGCTGGCCAGTGATTTGTCAATTTTGTTGATTTTTTTCAAAAATTCAGTTCAGTTCATTGATTCTTTTTATTATTTGTTTGTTTATATTTCATTGCTTTCAGTTCTGAGTTTGATTATTTCTTCTCATGTACACCTTTGGGGTATTATTTCTTCTTGTTTTTCTAGAGCTTCCAAGTGTGTCACTGTTACTAATGGGATATCTTTAGCTATCCAACAAATGTACATTTATTTAGGTGTTCAAATTTTATTTATGTATGTGTTTATAAGTGTGCGTATGTACCCACATGCCTTATTTATGTATGTGTTTATAAGTGTGCGTATGTACCCACATGCCTTATTTATGTATGTGTTTATAAGTGTGCGTATGCACCCACATGCCTTATTTATGTATGTGTTTATAAGTGTGCGTATGCACCCACATGCCTTATTTATGTATGTGTTTATAAGTGTGCGTATGCACCCACATGCCTTATTTATGTATGTGTTTATAAGTGTGCGTATGCACCCACATGCCTTATTTATGTATGTGTTTATAAGTGTGCGTATGTACCCACATGCCTTATTTATGTATGTGTTTATAAGTGTGCGTATGTACCCACATGCCTTATTTATGTATGTGTTTATAAGTGTGCGTATGTACCCACATGCCTTATTTATGTATGTGTTTGTAAGTGTGCGTATGTACCCACATGCCTGGAGTGCTCTTGGGGAGCTGGTTCCTCTCCTCCCACTGAGGGTTCCAGTGATTGAACTCAGATTTTCAGGCTTGCACTGCAGGTGCATTTTACCTGGTGATCCATTTGTGACGGCTGAGTTTGTTGTTTGTGAGATAGAGATCCATTAATAGAAGGTGGCTTCAAACTTGGTATGAACTCATCCTCCTGCTTCTACCAGAGTTCTGAACTACTCACATTACGATCATTTCTGACTCAAATGTTTTTAATTTTTTCTGATTAAACCAAACCAGGGTTTTATGCAAGCTAAGTACTTTTCCCCTGAGTTATATTACCAGTTATTTAACAACTCTTATATTAAACCAACAATATGGTATAAAATGTTCCACGTGACTAGTCCTTATAAAATAATACTCATAGGTGAAGATATACCTATGAACTAATATAACTAATGAATGGCAAAGCCCAGATTTCAACCCAGGTAGATTAACTCTAGACTTCTTTTTGCTCCTTCTACTGAAGCCTGCAACTACATTCTTTCATTCTTTATTCATTAATACCCCAACTCTTCAACAGCAAACATTAGGTCCCTTAAGCACATACATATCAATTTTGTGTTCTACTCAAACGGAACACTATGGTTTGCATATAGTTTGCCTTCTCCCTCTCTTCCCCTGAAAGTTTAACTGGACAGAAGGCTGATATTTTTGTGACAATGAAAAAATACAGTGGGATCATTAGGAGGTAGTTAGGAAACCATGGGAATCTTGCATGCATTCTCACAAGACACCATCTATCAAGAGATGATGATGCATGGGCCTCCCAGACAGCTCAGAAGGTAAAGGCCTTTGATGCTGAGCCTGACAACCTGAGTTTGATCCCTGGGACATACACAGTGGAAGTAGATAACCAATTCTTGAAAGCTGTTAATATCTCTGTTCCTTGAACACAAACATGTATGACCTCTAAAAGAACACTATAACATGTGCACACACCCCCAATAAATGTAATAACTTTTCTTTTGAAAAAGTGGTGTGATATAGCCAAGGGACCTTTATCAGAGCCAGAACTATTTAGTTTGGACTTTCTACCTCCAAAATTAAATAAGGCACGTTGCCTTGGGTATTTATTATACACATACTAGAAAAAAAAACGAATAAATGAACACTTGTAAACAAGGAAGAAGACATTTTAAAACTACCAAAGGGCTAAGTGCAATGTTGAGCATATACTAGGAACTATTTAGTACATTTTCAGTCAGTATCTATTAAGTACTGCCCTGAGCTAGAGTCTGGAGATACCAAGATGTAAGCTACCACTGTTCTCCAGGAACTGTAGGAACGAAACAGGCTAGAAGTAGTCTTTTCTTTTTTATTTGCACATCTCTTCCAGGTATTCAGCTGTATCAAATTTCAGATCTTTAAAAATACTACTAAAGCATCTCTCTTGACCTCCTGACTTGTATATTTAATTATTTGATTGCCCTCTCATCAGTACCCTATACATACCTTATCCAATGCCACAAACAGTTCTTTTCTCTTTCAGTTTTGGTCTTTTGCAACATAGAAATAAAATAGTCTGTTCAAAGATGTACATGTTTTAAAATGGTACACAAGTCCTTTTCTCTTCCATATGCTCTAACCTTTTTCTAACAGGGCATTGAGAAAGTGATCTAAAATACACATTGGTCATGTTCCCAACTTGTCTCCTTAACTGATTACTTAGTCTTCCTTTATTTAGTACTGTGTCCATAGCTACTACCTTCCTAGTTAGTTCACCTCTGCTTCTTACAGAAGGATAGCATCTACCCTGGTTTCTGTGGCAATATAGACTTTTTATTCCTTCTTTTTAACATGTAAGGTTTACGTCGAGGGCATAGTTTTGGGTTGTGTCATAAATGTTGGTTCTTTATCCCATTCAAATATTTAGTTGTCAAATAAGAATTCTTGGTGAATAACATGATTTCATGCACACACAGAGTAAAGATCAGTTACTCTCTACTGTTTCTTACCTTAGCAATATCGTGCAACCCTTTCTTCACTCCCTGCCCTGTTTTCTTACATTTCCCAATTTTAAAACCTTTTTTGCCATGTTTTACAACATTGAGCCAGCTCATCAACTGATTTTATTGATTTCTTAACACATCAGAATGCCTGTCTTTTTACTGTGGGGAAGCCGTCAAGTCCCATTATGTGGTAGACTTTCTGGACACGAGTTTGCTATATTTTAGAGCAATAGCTCTCTCCTTCGCTTTGGAGTCTGGATAAATTATTTATCAATTTATAAGAACTAGAAATAAAGACTTACATTAAGAAAAGCTGAAGAAGCCACTCTCCCAGCTGCTATAATAAAATCCATAATAAGCATTGTGGCCCCAGGCAAACCAAGTGAAAAAAACTGAGGTGAGCAGTGCTTGATGATCGTATTGACTATGTCCTGAGAGGACGGAAGGGGAGAAAGAGGACACATATGTAATTGGGGTACCAGCTAACCAGTATCATTAACACAGGTCAAGTGTGAAATAAAAATATACTAGCTGTACTGGGTGATTTTGTGTGCCAACTTGACACAGGCTGGAGTTATCACAGAGAAAGGAGCCTCCCTTGAGGAAATGCCTCCATGAGATCCTGCTGTAATGCATTTTCTCAATTAGTGATCAAGGGGGAGGGCCCCTTGTGGGTGGTGCCATCCCTGGGCTGGTAGTCTTGGGTTCTATGAGAAAGCAACCTGAGCAAGCCAGGGGAAGCAAGTCAGTAAGGAACATCCCTCCATAGCCTCTGCATCAGCTCCTGCTTCCTGCCCTGCTTGAGTTCCAGTCCTGACTTCCTTTGGTGATGAACAGCAGCATGGAAGTGTACGCGGAATAAACCCTTTCCTCCCCTACTTGCTTCTTGGTCATGATGTTTGTGCAGGAATAGAAATCCTGACTAAGACAAACTGGTACCAGCATGGTGGGGTATTCCTGTGACAACCTGACCATATTTTGGGGAGGACTGTGGAAGGACTTTGGAACTTTGGGCTAGAAGATCCATTCGGTGTTAAGAGCTCTGTGGGATGTTGTATAGGAGCTTGGAAGATAATGTTGAGAACAGTGCAGAGGCCTGGCTTGTGAAATTTCAGATGTTACTTGACCTTTTTCCTTTACTGCTTTTAATATTCTTTCTTGTTCTGTACATTTAAAAGAACACTGAAATCTGTCCCTTAAGTACTTACCTCCCTTAAGTAGCATGTTTTCAATCACTTTTCAAGAATAAATAAGGTCATAAAGTGGAAGTGAATTATATATATATAAAATCACTACATATGAAGAACAGTTTTAATTCTAGATCTTAAAAAAAGCATGAATCAAACAGAATTGAAAACTGTTATCTTAGTTTCCTTTCCTGTTGTTATGATAAAATACTTTGACCAAAACAACTTTAACTCACAGCTCCAGGTTATAGTCTACCACTGCAGGGAATCAGCTCCAGGTTATAGTCTATCACTGCAGGGAATCAGCTCCAGGTTATAGTCTATCACTGCAGGGAATCAGCTCCAGGTTATAGTCTATCACTGCAGGGAATCAGCTCCAGGTTATAGTCTATCACTGCAGGGAATCAGCTCCAGGTTATACTCTATCACTGCAGGGAATCAGCTCCAGGTTATACTCTATCACTGCAGGGAAGTCATAATGAGAAGAGCAGTTGGTCACATTATATGCAGATAGAAGAGAGCAATGAATGTGTTCAGGGAGTTCTCAGCTTGCTCTCTCTACTCTTACACAGTCCAGGACCCTCTGTATAGGAAATGGAGCCCACTCACATTGGGCAGGTCTTCCTACCTCAATCAAGACAATTTTTCAGACATGCTTAGAGGCCAATCTCCTAGGTGATTCTAATTTTTGTAAACTTGAAAACTGACACTGTCACAACTGATAAAACGTTTTAGAAGGCACATTTTATATATATAAAAGGCACATATATTTACCTGGTCAATATGAAGCAATCCACAATGCATTATATTGTAGAAATGTGTTAAAAAATCTCTATTTGGAGATACATCTTGTCTTCTCTTCATTGTATTACAAATAAGTTTATATGCATGTAATTTACCTTGTTTATACTTATCAGTCAACATGGTTGCCTAAAATTAAGAAATCAATTTTAATACTAAAGCCAAATAATGTTTGTAAATATTCAAACAACTGAATATAATAAGCAATAGCTGTTCTCATATATTTCTATGTTGGTCCAATTTCATTAATGAACTAGAAGTCAGAACTAGGGAAGCCACTATTATCTGAAATGATTCAATGTACATATGAATAATCACAGATGTTTCACTTTTAAAAATAGACCAAACATTAAATAATAGTTAAAAAGGAATCTCTAGAAGTATAGTTCTCACTTTATTTTTATTTAAAATAATTATATACAATATGAATGTTATATAACTATTCTAGAGCTGTGGGTATAGCTCAGTGCTATAGCACTTGTTCAGCATAGGGAAGGCCATGGGTTAGCTCCTTAATAGGGGAAAAATGAATAAAAATAAGTAAATACATTTGAAAACATTTTAAGACATTTATTTTTGTTTAATTAAATAAGATAATTCTGCTATGCCCAACTCTCCTCTTTATGTAATACCTAACCATTTCTTAAAAACCAAATAATTAAATTGTTAAATTTCTATCAATGTTCAAAACCAACTTATTAAAGAAAGATATATTAATGTTTTATACATCAAGCCTACCTTAAAAAGCCAAGGTGTAAGAATTCTTAATGGAGGAATCAAAACAGGTGGAGAAGGTGAAGTCAGGTTATCGGCCGAAATGCCAAGATTATCTCTGATCTACAATTTTCAAATAATAGGTAAAATCTATTAAAACTATTTCCTCTTCCAGTTGTTTTACCTTAAACAGAAGTTGAATCCTGTCTCTACCATAATGACGTATTTCATTATGGCTAATTATGGCCAAATGCTGAACACTCTCTTAATTCAAAGCATGATCAAGTTGTAACAATGTTCTCAAAGGCCTCTTCTCTTTGGATGGTGGGATGGGGTGCAGGGGAGGTGCTTATTCTTGTTTCTTGAGACATGATAGACCAGGCTAGCCTGGAACCTGCTATGTAACCCGACATGGCTTCTACCTCATGATTCCCCTGCCTCAGTGTTCCAAGTGCTGTAATTAAAGGTGTTAAACCACCACATCTGGCCTACTACATACTAATACTTTTATTTTTTTCCCTTTAGAGCTTTTATTTTCTCCCTTACCTTGGCTAGATTCTGCCAAAGTTCACAGAGGTAATCAAAAACTTGAGCATGTATTTCAGGATCCATAATAGCATTGACATCTCCCAAAATGCCCAGCATTCTTCGCCACATAACAGTAGCAACATCAGCATGCCACCCAGTGAGAGTACCTCCTGCCATCACGCTACAACATTCAGATGGAAATTCACTGATTTCTATGGGAAAAAATAACACAATAGTGTCAGTACCTAAAAGAGCCAATGTAAGTGAATCATCTTTAATATGTACAAAAGTGGATACAAGAAATGTAAATGTAGGTATTTTTTGATAATATCCAATAACTTACCAATTCCTAATTTCCTATGTTGGTAATGATTTCTTATTGATAGGGTTTTTATTAAGATTTACTGAAGAAAAAATATTATGGAACTATCACTTATTGTGAAGCTGTCGAAAACAGAAATTAATTAATTAGTACATATGTGTGTGTGTGTGTGTGTGTGTGTGTGTGCATGTGTGCACACAGTCTGGCTTTTTCCCTATACTGTGGGTCCTGGGGATTGAATGCAGGTGCTGGGGCTTGTGCTACAAGTACTTTTATCAGCTGGGCCATCTTGCTATCCTGTGACAGAAAAATGTATGTTGGACATAAATATTAATTTTATAAGCACAGAGATATAAACCAGTAAAATGGTAACAGCCTGATAAAACTTATACGTGGATTTTTTTTAAAACTAGTCCTGTTAACTGCTTTGTAATTTAAATGTTTTCTTCTAAATTGAGGGAAAACTGAACATAAAAAAAATCTTAAAGGTCCCAACAGTTTACAAAGCAGAAACTTAAAGAGTTATATAACTGCACATTAAGGAATGAGCCCTTTACTATAGGGGGTATGCATGCACCTCCCTGAGAAGGAGACTTAAAATAGATTTTGCTGGTGGACTGGAGATCAGATGGTGGAATGAGAGTAGATGGAAGGGGAGATTGTGGGGAGAGACAGCTGGAATTAGGGGATATGGGGAGGGGGGCAGTGTGCAAACCTAGCACAGTGGAAACTTTTGAGGGTAAATCTAGTGAAGATTCCTGGAAATGAAGGATATGGATTCAGAACAGGCCATCTTTTGTAGCCAGGCAAGGCTTTCTTCCAGTGGTGGGACTGGGATGCATTCAGTTGAGTGGCTGGCTGAGGGAGGTCCTATGGAGATTCCTAAATAACCTAGGCTGATGCTAGGACAGAAGGTCACTGAAAACTGATGGCAGGACCCCACGAATGAGGATAGCATCCATATAGCTCATTGAATGCAGAGAGGTTGAACTGGTGCCTCCAAGGAGCTTGGATCTCTAGTATGTTCCAGTCTCTGTGGCATGAGAAAGTACTCTGCAGGCTACATAAAGAGAAACCTTGACACCAACCGACACACAAAACCCTCAACTTGCAAACTGTCCTGCCTGCCAAATGTACTGGAGCAATGGTGGCACACAACTTATGGGAATGGCCAACCAATGTTTGTGTTAACTTGAAGGCCACTCCATGAAAGGGAGCCCATGCCCTATACTGCCTAGATGGCCAGAAACAGGAGACTGGATAGCTCAGACCTATAGTAGAACCAAACATAACTGAAAAAAAGGATCAATGAAATGATTCCTAATGATATTCCGCAATTGGTACCCTGTCTAGCCATCATCAAAGAGGCTTCCTCTGACAACAGAAGGGAACAGTTGCAAAGACCCATAGACAGACCTTATATAGAGTCTAAACTGGAGGTCTCCACTGAGTTTCTCCCCTTAGAGATGAGGAGAAAAGATTGTAGAAGTCAGAAAAGGCAGAGGTCACCAGAATAACATGGTCCACTGAGTCAACTAAGCAGGGATCATAGGGCTCACAGAACTGAAGCACCAAGCATGGGGCCTGAACTGATTTACACTAGGTCCTTTGTGTGTACATTATGGTTGTGTTTTGGTGTTCTTGCAGGAATCCTAACAGTGGGTGCAGGTGTGTCTCTGACTCTTTTGCCTGCTCCTGGGACTCTTTTTCCTCCTATTAGGCTGCCTTGTCCAGCCTTGCTATGAGGGCTTTCGCCTTGTATCTTGTTTTGTCCTGTGTGGTTGTCTCTTGGAGGTCTGACGTTTCTGAAGGGAGAGTAGGTCTGGGGAAGAAGGTAAGGGGGAGAGCTGAGGGAAACTGTAGTTCGGGTGTATTTTATGAGAGAACAATCTATTTTCAACAACAATAAAAAGAATACCAAAAAAATATGGAAAAACAAAATAATTTCAGATATATAGAGAGGGCGGAAAAAGGAATAAGCCCTTTAAAGTAACCCAGGAGTTAAACACTTTCATTTCTTCTTTTGGTAAGGGTCAGTGTGATATGAATAATAAAAGTGGACCTTTAATATGACTTATAAATTTCTTGCCAACTATGACCTTGACAAATTTTAGAAACTTTGCCAAGTATTTATTTGACATATTTTATACCATGCAGGATTTCGGTTACATGCATTGAAAAAAAAATAGGTAAAATTACTAATGTGACAAAATTGTTTTACTGAAAAGTTTGACTGAGAAACAGTAATTATGCTACTTCCTCCTGTGAGTGAGAGACCTGAAGTATGGTGAGTGCACACAGAATCCCAGAACTGAGGAAACCAAGGCAGGAGAAGTAGGAGGTAGAGGCCAATCTGACTACAGACAAACACCTTTCTTTTACTCCCAGCAATTGTGAGGCAAAGGCAGAAGATCTCTGTGAGTTCCGGGCTAGACCAGCTAGGGCTACATAGTGAGCCCCTGCCTTGAAAAAAAGAAAAAAAAAAAAAGAAAGAAAAAAAAGTGAACGAAAGAGAGAGGGAGAGAAGAGGAGGGGAGGGGAAAAGGGAAATGGAAAGGAAGAGAATAAATATCATATCAATAAATAAAAATAAAATACAAAATAGTGTAATCACTTATTATACAGCTATAAAAATTATTGGGCTGGAGAGATAACTCAGTGGTTAAGAGCACTGACTGCTCTTCCGAGGGTCCTGAGTTCAAATCCCAGCAACCACATGGTGGCTCACAACCATCTGTAATGAGATCTGACACTCTCTTCTGGTGCATCTGAAGGCAGTTACAGTGTATTTAGATACAACAATAAATAAATCTTTAAAAAATTATGATAAAATATTAAAAAAGCAGTTATTTTAATAATAGCCATTTTAAGGGCAAGAAAAACAATGGAAGACTTAGAAAAGTCAAAGACTTAAAATAAGTATACATAATAACAGTAAACATTTTAATTATTTAAGTTCTTCTGACACTAGTACTCTTAAAGAACAGAAATATCAAACATTGCCTAGATCATCTGGTGTCTGAAGAACAGAGTGGTGGAGTTTCTCATCAAGCTGTAGATCCTTCTGTTCCATGTGATCTATATTTAGTGTAGAAGGGGAAGGCGTCTGTGACCTGGATCCCAGAGCTGAATGAACGGGGGAAGCACTTTCTGAACCTGTAAAGATAATTTCATACAATCACAGTGAAGAATGTATTCAGTATCCTACCTAAGACATAATATTTCAAATACTAATAAGACAATTTTAAAACATCAAAAGATAAAACAGGTTACATACTGTCCAAATGTGTCAACAAAATCACAATATCTGTCTAGCACTGAACTAACACAGGACCATTAGTGACACTGACAACTGGTATTCTTGGCCTCGCTATGGAAACTCTCATAGTCACTGCTGTTCTTTTACTCTCACAGGTATGTTGAAGTCAGTATGATAGTGGTATAATGTGAAGATATGAAAGTCAGCCAAGCCATATGATGGGGACTTAACAGTTAGTAGGTCAGAAGTAGGTTTCAGTGGAAAACAGTGTCTAGGCCAGTGGTTCTCACCCTTCATGATGCTGCGACCCTTTAATAAAGTTCCTCATGTTGTGGGCCCTCAACCATAACATTATTTTGTTGCTGTTTTATAACTGTAATTTTTCTACTGTTATGAGTCAATGTAAATATGGGAAAAAGTCAATAGCGAAGGGAATATTCATCTCTACTCTTTCCTACCAATGCATTCTTGTAAAACAACAAAAACTCATAAAAATGCAGTCTGATTATCTCCTCAGTTAAAATCCTTTAAAGGCAACACACATGCTTATAATCTAAGCACTGAGAGGTGTCAAGATCAGGAGCTTAAGGTTGTCATCCTTAGCTACATAACCAGTTCGAGGCTGAGCTGATCTTAATGAAACCTTGTCTTTCAAATATACACAAACAGGACAGAAATATGGCTCAGTCAGTTATACCCACTTGCTTACAAGGCTGACCACCGAGATCCCTAGAAGCTACATGGTAGGAAGGAGGAAGTGACTCTGGTAAATCATCCTCTGACCTTAATATGTACCATGGCCCACATATGCACACACATTTACAGCATAAACAATATGAAAAAATATATTCTAGAAAAACTGCCAAAGACAATGAGCAAAAAAGAAAAACTCTTGCAAATTGCTAGGTACGGTGGCATATGCTGTAATCCTATACATGGATAGCTAAGGCAGGATGAGCATGAATTCAAGGTTATCCTGGTCTACATACAGCCTAAGACTCTGTCCCTCAAACTAACATCATCCAAGTCTTCCCCTTGATCTTATCAAACTTTCCAATTTCATAGTGTTCAGGTGTCCTTGTTATTCTATTATATAACTCTACAATCTGCATACAATTTTTGTAATCTAGCCAAATAATTATATTTATATATAAATTATGATTTATATATAAATCATAATAATTTAGGCCTTTTTCATGTTTTTTTCTACTTTGAACAGAATTCTGATCAAATTTTTGTCTTGGTGGTTCTTAATTTATGAGTACTGACCCTTTTGGTGGCTGAACTAGCTTTTCATAAGGGTGACATATCAGATAGATATCCTGCATATCAGATATTTACATTATGACTCACAACAATAGAAAAATTACAGTTATAAAACAGCAACAAAATAATGTTATGGTTGAGGGCCCACAACATGAGGAACTTTATTAAAGGGTCGCAGCATCAGGAAGGGTGAGAACCACTGGCTTAGACACTGTTTTCCACTGAAACCTACTTCTGACCTACTAACTGTAAGTCCCCATCATATGGCTTGGCTGACTTTCATATCTTTCATGTACCATTATCATATTGACTTCAACATACCTGATCAGTTTGAAATACCCCTCTGTAGAGTACAAACATCCTTCTAAGCACAGGCTTTTTACTCCTTATACATTGCTGGACTGCTAGTGCCTACTAGTGTGTGACACACACCACGTGGTCCTGCTGGTCTGAGCAATGTGCTGCATACATTACCATACAGAATGCTCAATGGTAGCTACAGAATAGTATCCACTGGTACTAAACACACGTTATAATAATTTCATCTTCTCATGTTTAACTTCTTTCTAGCTCAGAAATAACAATGTTCTATACCTAATAATTGTAAACATCCCCTTTTACTTCTTTCTATATAGTAAAGCAAAAACCAATTCAAGTTACACATTTGTATTTATTTTCCAAAAGTGGGATTTCACATATCACTTGAGTAATTTTTAAAGTAGCACAATAAATGCCTAAAAAGATACATAAGGAACTATGGTATATGCATCATAATGCCATACACAAATCAGTACTATGATAATTATATATCAGAATAATAATAATTAGTTAACTAGTTAACCCTAGGTGGAGTTGTTAATTAGGTGGCATGTTCCTTTTATTTGAGATACAAGGAAAATTCCTATGATAAGACAGCTGCATAAACCTGAGGACTCTGAAGCTTAGTGTAAGCTCTGTCACACAAAGTCACCTGGGAAATCATCACCTGAACATTTACCAGAAACTTCAAACATGTGCTGAGACATCAATTTTTCATCAAATATTTTGAAATACAAACTTACTTGTACTTGTATACAAACCTACATCTCCATGTATTATCTTCCTTCATAAAAACACATTGAACATTTTAGATTTACTTTGTGTGTGTGGGGGGGGGGCAATGACCACAGGATATCACAGGATATGTGTGGTAGTTAAAGGACAACTTGCAGGAGTTGGTTCTCTTCTTCCACCATGGAAATTTCTGGGATCCAACCCAGGCTGTCAGGCTTGGCAGCAAGCATTTTTTCCCAATAAGCCATCTTACTATCACTTAATTTCCTTTTAAGATCTCAGATTTTAGAATCACTTTATATAGAGATGTATGACCACAGAGTATTGCCTTTAATTGTATTAACATGATTCAATAATGGCTGGTTTAAAGTTTGTCCCTGTTAAAAGAGCCTTTTAATGCAAAAGACCCCAACATTTTTATACTGATAGCCATATATCCCAAAACATGCATAAAGTGATTCTAAAATCCATCTATCTACTGTATGTAGTAAACTTTTAATACTTCTCACTAGGTTTTTTAGAGGTATCTGAAAACTTCCATATTAAACAGAAGGAAAGATTTTGGGCCAACTAGTATCTCTCTGATAAAACACAGTTATCAGTGTGATAATGCATGCAAACTAGAGAATTAGAAAATATGATATTCAACAGTTTTGTTGAGCATATGGAGTTATACTCACTGATGAATTTTATATTTGGGAACAAAAACATAGGTGTTTGTAACTACTCCTGTAGTGTTGGTGATTAAAATTAGTATTCCTAATAAAACCTCCCAATAGAATAACAGAATCAGTCATTCAATGCAGGACATTTAGGTTGTATACATATTAAAAATTATTAGACATTCAGTTACCATAGAAAAGATGACATAAATAAACAAAACCTAGGGGAATGCCAGGACAGAGAAGCGAGAGGGGGTTGAATGGGGAAAAGAGGGAGGGAAGGGGGCTTGTGGGACTTTCGGGGAGGGAGGAAACGGGAAAGGGGAAATGATTTGGAATGTAAATAAAAAAAACTTAGAAAATAAAAAAAAATAAACAAAACCTATTTCTCCATATTTAAGTTTTAAGTTTTAGATTTTTATTGGTTTGGAACTATTATTCATTCACTCATTCAACTGACTTGTTTACTTTTGTGTGTATTACATGTGTGTGCAGGTACACTCATCACTTTGGGATCATGGAAAGGTCAGATTGTTGATATTAGGGTGTCTTTTCCTACTGCTGTCCAGCTTTTAACTTGAGATAGCCACTCTCTCTCAGCTGGGAGCTTCGTGGTTTGGATAGCCTGGCTAGATCGCTTGTCTTAGTACTGCTGTAGTTAGGATTGGAAGAACACACTGACATGTCTGGCTTTTACTAGGGTTCTGGTATCCAAACTCAGATCTACATCCTTGCTCAACTAAGACTTTAACAATGGGATTATTTATCTCCCTAACTCTTGGAACTTTATTTTTGATAAATACAGAAACATAAGAAAAAAGTATAGTGACATTTTCTTTCACATTGGGATAACCTTTGAAAAACATAGTAGTTTTCCTAATATTGTGAATGAACTAGTGTTAGAATCAAGTTTGCATGGGGGAAATGGCTCCCTTTTAAAAGAGATTATGATGCTTAGAATCATGGCTACTACCTTGTTAACTAGAATGGCTAATCACTGAGTGAGCTACATTAGAGTGTAGCTGGAACCAGGTGGGCTAAGTTTACAACACACAGTACAACCTCCAAGTTCATTTTAATTTCTATACTACTCCTGCAATACATGACTCTGTATTTAATGTGACTCAAATTCCTGGACTCCACTTGCTATATTAAAGTTGGGTTTGGTCACATTTTAAAAAAGAAATTAAAAGAATGAAGAGAATCTGAAAAGGATAATTTTCTGTTTAACTAAAAAATTTCAGTATATTAACAAATATGTCTGATTGGCAGAGTGCTTTATATTTCCTGTAATAAATGTAAAACGGCTACCTTAACCATGAATGACAATGAAAAAAATATAGTGAGGTAATTTTTTCTTCTTTTAGATTACTATTTAATTACTGCTTCTGGTCTGGGCATATGCATAGGATGCACCAATGCTTACCTATATGTACTTCATACTGTCAAGAAACGGACTTGTTTTGTCCACTGTTCAAATAAAAAAACCCAACAATACAAACAAACAAACAAACAAAAAAACCCACCAAAACAGCAGTAGACCATACAAGCTGGAGAAATTTAGCCAGGCTCTTTGGAAGTTTAGAAGTCAAACTTCAGTAATATTTCCTTGAATTACTTTACCAGTAATGGTTGCAACTTCAGCAGAGAAGGCTTGCTGATTAAGGCTGCTTGTTTCTGAATCTAAATGAAGTGTTGTTAGGCTAGCCACTTCCTGCTCCTCAGTGTTTTGATGATGGCCAGAACCTGAATCCACATCAGCAGCAGATGGGATCTCAATTTCAGTCCCGAAGCCAAAGTCTGTAGGAAGAAGAAATGCTAGTTCCACAGCAACACTAACCACACATTCACATTCTCCCCAGTCTACTCTTTGCATTACGTTCTTACAAGTGTAAGAAGCAGTAAAACTTTGAAGATCTCAACTACAAACGTTTCTAAGATTGTCACAGCTAATCATTAATAATAATTATTATAAAATGGCATATGATATTCCATCACCACTCTATGTAGTTTCTGATAGCTGGTATACTTACTACTTTTAAAATATTTTATAAATCTGTCTCTCTTCTCATACACACACACACACACACACATGCACATACTTCTCTTCCTCCTCCTCCTCTTCCTCTTCTTCCACCTTCCACCCTCTTCTTCCTCCTCTCCTAATATCTGATCTGTTTGCACTATGGGTTAGTGTACACTAACCCATAAAGGAAGGAAACATACAATGTTCCAATGTACCTCCTCCTTGTTCTTCACAAACTTGATTTCCAAATTTTTGTTTCTAGTTTATTCTCTGAACATTAGGTGTAGAGAGAATTTCAGCAGCATAATGATATAGTGACATATGATATAAAGTAATAATTGTTGACAACTGAACATGAAGGAACAGTCAAGGAACAGTCTGGGTAGATAATGGATGTCAAATCCAAGTCCATTAAATAGCAGCATCTCATACTCATGTTGGCCCTTTAATATTAAATCATTTTTATTTTCACACTTTTTTGTCTTAAAAATGTAATTTATCTTATGATGGACAGTAGTTTTGGTTTCTTTAAATGCCCTTTGTTTAGCAAAATAAAATGGTCTTAACCTGAGATGATTCCCTAAAACTTTCTTCAGGATTTTACTAAAAAGTCAAATTAAAATATAAAGTAACAACTCCCTAATACAGGAGAACAAAGTGAAAGCTATGCCATCCACAAAGTCAGAAAGCAATCAACAGAAAACTTATACTCAAACAGGCAGAGATACTTGCTGTCAAATTTTCGTCCCTCACACTGGAAGGCACTGAAGGAATCCGAGTGACTATCTGAGCTCATGAGATCACTGCTCCCTGCACTGGCCGGAGAAGTCCATTCTGAGGGCACACCAGGGTCATCAACAGGACGCATCTGGTTCTGCTTGTTTAGAATATCAGGGAGGTCTTTTGGAATTTCAAGGCTGCCTGGACTACTTCCCCTTCTTGTCAGAGTCTAAAACAAGAAACATTTTACATTTAAAATATCTTTTAACCACCTGAAAGCGTTAGTTTTCAAGATAATCCCAGAATAAATTCTGATATTTAGGACCTCAGTTGGAAAGGGAAAACATGCTTATTGAAGTATCTAAATAGCATGTAATGACATGGCAATGCCGAAGCTACTGTAGTTCTATTTAAAGCAAAGACCCAGGTGAGATAGTGCTGGGTCTAAAGCTCTGAATCAGAAGAAAAATAATGTTTACAGTGGAACAACAAACGAACAGAAGAGACAATAAGTAACAAAACAGCAAAGATATCCATTTTATGATTCTAAAATAATTATTATTCAAAGAAAGGGAAATAAAAGGGAAATAGTGATAGACAAGTTAAAACCCAAATGGAGTATGACAGCTTTTAAAAAGCAAGTCTGCACCTAAGAATTAGAGATATATTAGCTTCTATTTTCATTTCATATTTACTATTTAAGGTAAAAGGCACATTTTAACATGGATTCTAGAGTTATCTAAATTGTTTAAACTATCAAATTACGGAAGTTGGGCCAAGTGCCTTCCATTGTTCTTTCCTACTGACAGTTAGCAAGTGGGACCAACCTAGGAAAGAGAGTAAGGGGACAAGACTAGAAGGCGATGGCTTACAGCTTCTGATAGATATTCCAGTATTTCTTGAGTTAAAGCTACAAGTCTCAATGTTTTATATCTTTTAATAAAAAATATGTTTTTAAATTTATACACACACCACACACACACACACACACACTCACACACACACTGGGATTTGACCTAAGGACTTGTAGACAGGCAAGCACTCTTACCACTGAGATATAGTCAGCTTGCTTTCTACTTTTTTATAAAACTGTGCCACATTAAGTTGTACAGGTTGGCTTGAAATTACACTGCACCTCAGGTAAGGCCTTGAACTAGTTATCCTCCTGCAGAAGTTTGTTCCACTGAGTTCAGCTTTACAAAGTTTGAAGGGCTAACAAGACAGCATGAAGGTGCTTACTGCAAAGGCTGACGGACAGGGTAAGGCAGAGAACAGGTTAACTCCCTAGCTATGGTGCACACGCACCTTCCATACACATATACAAAATAATGAGGTTAAATGTTTTAAGTACTTTACAAATTAGAGTTAAGTTTCAGGAAAAAATGAAGTTTGGAATAAAAATCTCCATATCTACATCATACACATCCTTTAGTTTTCTACTTTTATCTCAAAAACCATTAAATTAAGTTTGAGCTCACCGAGGCATTGCCACTTCGAAGTCGCTCTGCGATAAACTCATCCATCAGGTCAGGAACATTAGCGTTGTTGCCGCCAGTCTCACTATTAAGTGGAGGCAGTTTGGGGCTCGTGTCATCTTTATTTACTAGAAGCAAATAAAGAACTACATATAGTGGGCAACAACTTAACTGTATTTTCTAAATTTGAAACAAAAGTAATCCAAAATGAAAGTACCTCTGCCATATCAAGTATTTGCCAAACATGCACTAATAAATAATTTCCCTCCTTTAAGATTTAATTTTTAAGAATTAGTAAATTGTATTTACTTTATTTAACTAAGCAGGTGTTAGTCAATCTTCAGTATGACCTTAAACAGCAGAAAAGCTAGAGGTAAGCACTAGCTGAAGTCAGGTTAACATTGCCTATAAAGAAACTGGTATATTTCCTTCCTAGTCTATGCTGCTTTAGAGAATTCACATTCCCTTCTTTCCAGAGAACAATTGAAAAGGAATATATCCTTCCAATTCATGCAAATCTCAGTAAGACACAAACACACTTAAGTATGGATATAAAAAAAAAATCTCTTGATTTGATATAATTTTTTTTAGGGTTAGTCTAAAATCTAACCTCAATGCTTGAAGAAAAAAAAAGGTTCAATTTTCACGAGAATTAAGAACAAATAAAACCAAAATAGTTGTTTGATTTGCTTAACATTCCCACTGAAATATAATTTTATAGTAACAAGATTACTTTCACTTGATAAACTAACTCGTGGAACTTAGACATTTATGTCACTATCATACTGCTAAAAAAGTTTGCTTGTATGTAGAATAAAACTAGCGTTATTTATATTGCTACTGAATCACCAAGAATTTCAGACTGTTAAATACCATTATCTTTATATTACTGGCCAGGCTTTGCTAAGCTGTAATATACTGCCCTCAAGTGGCATTAATGGCTCAATGCAAGATGCATTATACAGCGTTGTTAATCATGCTAACAAAACCATGTTAAAACAAATGAAATCAAAACCTACCTTACTGCTGAAAGTTATGTTTCTATATCAGTAAAGTTGTTTTGATTTTGGAACAAGATAAAATGGTTACTACAATCTTGCTTCCTTTTGCTAATCTGTACATTTAGGTTTCATACTATAGTAAGTTAATCATGAAATTTTAATGCGCATTTAAAACCTCATAATAAAATTTTAAATATTTCAAAGATTCAACTTATACTCTATACATAAGAATGAAAAGCTAAAAGCCTACAGCATTTTTTTCAGAATGCCTTAAATGGAACGTGGCTAAATCATCTCTGAGATTAAAGAAAGAATTTCCTCTTCAATATAGTTAAGTATAATGTTGGTGCTGGTTGTAGAAGTCTGATTTCTGTTAACGTCTGATGTCAAAGTAACTGTCTACCAAGGAAACCAACAAAGTTAGCAGTAAGAATTCGCAAATTAGATTAGATAAAGATGATGCCCTTTTAGACATAAAGTAGTAGGGCAAGAAAAAGTACGGCCAACTCCTTAGTGAACTTCAAGACTCATGGTATACTCAGAAAAACACCTGACCTTTGAAAGGTCATTACATTTTTCCCTCTTAACTTCCCCTATTTTGTTGTTCAGCAGCAAAGAGGTTTAACTAAATGCCTCAAAAGGAAAATTAGTAATTTAAATAAATATGTATGCTGGGGAAAATATAGCTGGGGAAAGGCGCATGCATAACCAAACAGAGAGAAAGCAGTGACCATCCCAAAGCTTTTCGATTGCTTATAGCTTGCTTCAGCTGCAGTAAGCCAGACTGGTGCTGCCTTTCTCCTTTTGCGCTCTGCACACTGTTAGTGCTCACCTGCAGCTTTCCTTCCAAAATAGCCCATTACATGACTGTACAGATCCCTCAGTGGAGCCTCTGGTGGCATTCTGTTCTGCCTCTGTGGGGAAACATTTGCCTTCGGCTTCGAAAGAGCATGTACAACAGTTTTATAAACGCCACCCAGGGAGCCCTGCGGTAGTCCTGCCTCATGGCTTGATGACCTGACAGTACTGCGACTACCTGACTGGTTACTTGCCATTCCTTCTTTCTGCGATGTGGTTGTGAGAATCTCTGAGGATTCCTTCACTGCTTTGCTAACTGATGCTGCACCAATTGTATCTAGAGGTCTGTACACACCAGGTTTTACAAGGTCTGTACCACTAGTTGAGCTGGTTTGTGTGTTGCTGGTAGTGCTATTGCTACTACTGCTAAAGCCACTGAGCTTCCGTAGTCTCATCTTCCATGGAGCCTCTTTGTTTTCCAGAGGATTATAAAATTGGACAGACTCAGTAGACGGTCTAAAAGTAACATGAACACTATTTCGTTTCTTAGCAGCAATTTTCATGATTTTGGCCCTATGAGTTACTGTTTCAGACAAGCTCCTCTTAGTCGGAGAAAGCTTGCTAGTGTTTGAAACATGAGGCATTCTGCGGCTTACCGGTGTTTTTAATGCAGTTTTCTTGGCATGCATTGAATATGGCGTGATTTTCTCATTAACCTGTACACTCTTAAGCTTTTCAACTAGTGTCATATCTACACAGGTATCTACTTCTGTGGCTGTTTGTCTATACAGATGTTTCTTTTTTTCCTTATCACATGGGCTATCTGAGCTAGGATCCGATGACTGTTCATCAAGACTTAGTTGCTTAGCCTTTTCAGCAGTTTGTGATCTTGGATAGCTATCTGAATGGTTAGGTGCAAGAGTACTTGTGAAGACAGCTGGGCTTGGTTCTTTTTGAAATGGTGTATTTTCAGGAGTCCCAACAAAAGATATGAGATTTTCTGATTTTATTTCCTGACCTATGTATTCTAATTTATTTAAAGATGGTATTTCATCTCTAGTTACTTCAATAATCACTTCCTGAGAAGCTGTATCTTCACCTAGCTCATTTTTACTATGATTTTCCTGGTTTTCCTTAAAGTATTCTTTCAGAGAAGAAAGAAGATCATCATCTCCTTCAAGGTCAATGTACTGGATTTGATCGAAAGCTGCATCTGCAAGTTCTACTGGACCTATTAAATGGCAAAGATGGTCATATATGCTATCACCAACTTCCAGAGAAGACTCTCTACTATGAGTATCAGTGATGTAGCTTTCAGTGGATCTAGTTATTGACGAAGCCTCTGTGGAACTCTGCAAGCTTGGAGCATGACGGGATGAACTGTCAACGACAGGAACTGCACCTTTGGCTCGCTCAACAGTGAATGGGTCCAAGATGTCAGAAGTGCTGCTACTTCGAGGCAGTGGCTGTTCCTCATTCAAAGCACCAAAAACGTCATTTCCAGTATCTTCACTCTGTGAAAAATGTCTGACTCTGGTTGAGCGGGGAAGGATTTGAGCATCATCAATATCTGTAAAAAAAAAAATTATACAGAGTGGAAACTACATAAATACAAGAAATTATTTCACCCACAGCCTAAGCATATGCTTTCCAATAAAAATTTCTGAAAGTTTTTGCAAGTTCAATTAAAGAAAACCAGTTAAAAATATATAACTGAGGGTTTTTTTTTTTTTTGAAAATAACAAAAACGAAACAAAACAAAACATGATGGACCCAAGGCATGTGGTGTCAATGAATTAGAAAATGACCAAAATACATTTAAGATGTTAACATGCATACAAACAGTGAGGTGATGAAACATTTGGAAGTGCAATTTAAGATAGAGCTGTGCCAATAAATCAAGCAATTCAAACTTGTTAGTTTTTCCTATTCAAATAGGTTATAAGGAGGGAAGAAAAATAGATCTTAACACATAGAGCTGACCTAAGCATCCTACTGCAGGTATCTTAGAAACTCTTCTCTACTAGGCAGGAACAAGACATAACCTGTTCTTCAACCATTGCTATCAGGCTAATCACACATTAGAATGGAAATTGCCCCTTTCTTCCTTAAAATTCTCATCGGGACACCGTACGTTCTCTTTTGTTTTACTTTATTTACTATAAAAATAGTAACTGCATTGCAATAATCGCATTGCTGTTGTGTTAAGATTTATTTATTTTATTTATATGAGTACACTGTAGCTATCTTCAGACACACCAGAAGAGGGCATCAGATCCCATTACAGGTGGTTGCTGGGAATTAAACTCAGGACCTCTGGAAGACCTAACAGCTGAGCCATTTCTCCAGCCCTTTGCTAAAATCTTAAATTTTATTTTTTTACCATCAAGTATAATCAGTAAAATAAATCAAAATCAGTATACAATAAAAATATTTTTGTTTTTTGGTAAAAATATTTAAATCTTGTAAGTACATAAAGAAATTGTATGTACTTACAAGGGGCCCTTCTCATAAACAACCACTGTGCTGACTAGTTTTATGTCAACTTGACACAAGCTAGAGACACTTGGGAAAAGGGAACCTTAATTGAGAAAATGCCCTCACCAGACTGGCCAGTGGGCAAGCCCGGTGGTAAATTTTCTTGATTAATGGCTGCCGTGGGAGAGCCCAGCTCAGTGCCACTGCTGAGCAAGTGGGTCTGGGTGCCTTAAGAAGGCAGGCTGAGCAAACCAAGGGGAACAAGCTACTAAGTGTCACTCCTTCACAACCTCTGCAAAGTTCCTGTCTTTAGTTTATTGTCCTGATTTCTCTGGATAATAGACTACAAGCTATAAACTGAAATCATACATTTCTTCCACACACTGCCTTTGGTCATGGTGTTTTATCACAGCAAAAGAAACCCTAACTAAGACAACCACCAGATTCTAGAAACTATGACCTCTTATGTGTCTTTTTAAGAACTATAGATTCTTAAGTCAAAATAGAGATCTAGAGATTACCTAATTTAATTCTCTTACAGATGGGAAAGTTGAAACCCAGAGGGACTAAGTTTATTTTTCAAGTTTCAGAAGAAGTTTACAAAGTGCTTAGTATGTAAGTCCTCAAAAATATTTATGAAACCATAAATCACAAAATAAACACTGCTTATATATGTATATATATGTACATATATTATATAATTCTCAAAGTGTAATTGTGGACGTTAACACAATACCAATAAACTCATTATAAAGTCTACAGGAAGGAAAAATAATGTATCTCCCAACAAAATAAAAGTAGAAAGAATTTTGAGATTATCATTGCTAAATATTACTCTTGTAATGCAAATGCTAGAAGTAATAGAACTAAGCCTGGCATGGTGGGTGGCACAGAGATGGCATATCTTAGCACTTGGGAGACAGAGGGATGAGGATCTGAATTCAAATCTAGCCTATGCTACAAAAGTGAGACCCTGTCTCAAAAAACAAAAGTAACAGAATTATCACTGAGATATTGTAACTAATATCTAGATAGGAGTAAAGCTACCATTTATCCAAGAACACAAAGTAATTTAGATTTAAATCCTCTAGAAGGAAGTTTCCTTGTTTACAAAAGGTAAATTGTTATCCAATGTAATTCCAGAATTCATCACACAGCTAAAATGGTGGTCTTTCTGCTATCTTAAATAAACAAGAAAAAAAAATCCTAACCACTGAATCAACATTTCATGGAAGTCTACAATTATATTCAAGTCTTATTTTTCTGGATTTCCTTGGTAATGTTTAGCATTAAAGCATCGCAAATTATTTTCTGTATTAAAAGGTAATTTTTTTCTGGATATTATGTTTCAAAGGAAGGTCATTGGAAGGTAAATTGTGCCTTGATGTATTACTGTTAGCTTCTAGCATATAAGGGAAAAACCCTTCCATAAAATTTAGGTTTCTTGAAGATCTTAATGCTGTTCATATAATTATTCCCATTGCTTTTAAGAGTTTTATCATACAGAATATATTTAATACAGTAGAAGAAAAGCATCAATTACATAAAAATGCTGCTCACTAGGAGACTAGGTGACTAAATGCTGAGGAAAAAGGACCCGAATCTGGGTCCACAGTAGCCCGTGGCAGCCCACAGGAGCTGTCTGTAGCTCTAGCTCCAGGAGATCTGATTCCTTCTTCAGGCTTCTTTGAACAAGCGCACACACAAATGCACACAAGTAAACAAAAGTTAAAAAAAATAACAACTACTGTTTATTGGTAAAAATAATTCCTCAAGAACAGGAACTCTTAAATTAAAATACTAATAACCAACTTCATTTCTAAAAAGCTGTATCTCCAATTTTCTTTTAAAGAAGTTAAATCATTTTCGTAGTCAAGCATCTTATGGCTCTTGCATTTCAAAATGAATGATGTTAATTTATACAGAAATCAATGTCAGTATGAAACTCACGTTTTTTTCTTGATAATTACTAGATAGTTTTATAACTTTTTGCCGATTTTGGCAACAATATCAATATACCTTCATGGTAAGATGTACTAAGTAGATGTAGTACACCTATTTCAGCAAAACCACTGTATGTTATAAAAGATGAGGCGTCTCAGTGAGCAAAGTAGTGTGACATTATAGAATCGTAAGAAGACTTTTTTGCTTTTTTAAGACTCTAATAGTCACATATATATGTTTTATGTTTATGTGTGTTCATTCTCAGGTATGCATGTTCATATTTGTGTGTGCAGGTATGTGTACATGTTTGTTTAGATTATATAAGACTACAGTTTTGTTTACAAGCAGGCTATATATGGATTGCTTCTTTTATTTTTTCCTTTTCTGAAACAGGCTCTCACTTCTAAGTCAAGGCTAACTCACTACATTGCCCAAATGGTCTTCAAACTCACAAGTTTGAGATAATCTTCCTGTCTAGGCTCCTAATTGTTGGGATTAGAGGCAGAAGCTACTATTCCCACATCTACCAAGTGCCCTTTTAAATTATCATCAAATTTTACTTTGAAATTATTGATAAATGAAATAAGAGATTTTGGAGGCCGAGACTTAGGCACATGACTATAATCCCAGTATTCTTTAAGTAGAAGCAGGAAGATGAGGAATCCAAAGTCATCCTGTGCTCTACTAGTGAGTGCAGGGCCAAGACCTGAAGACAGAATTCAGAATTATGCTAACCATCATATTATAGGTGCAAAGAACTATCAAAGATGGATATGCTCTTACATATTGATGACAGAAAAAAAGGAAGTTTTTTCATTGCCAAAGAGGGACCTACAGGTTTAATTAGAAAGTTTTCATTCTTATTTGATAGTTTCAACAAAGAGGGGAGAAAGAAACCATCTTTCTTCTGACAGAAAACAAAATTACAAATAATAAATTGCCTCTATTGTTAAAAGATTTTATATCCCTTCTTTCATAAGGGTATTATTTTGGCAACAACAACAGATTAGATTAAGAAATTCCTTCGCAGGAAAATAAGCACTGCTAGTCATAGCAGCACACATCTACAATGTCAGCAACTGGGAGGTAGAGGCACAGGAAACCATGAAAAACATTGCTTTTCTTTATCTAGTTCTCATTTATTCTTTTGTGGGTTTGTAGGGTTTTTTAGTTTTTTTTTTTTAATAGAGCTTGGCATATAGCCCAGGTTAGCCTCATACAATTTCCCAAATGCTTCGATTAAGAACATGTGGCCACTATGCCCAGTTTATGCAGTTCACTTTTTAAAAAATTAATCATTGTATTTGTTTACATTTTAATCGTTATCCCTCTTCCCGTGCTCTCCTCCACCCACTCACCCCCTCTCTGCCTCTAAGAGGGTGCTCCCTCACCCCCCCCACTCCTCCCCTCCACAGCATCATCCTTCTATAGGGCATCTACCCTACACAGGACCAAGTACTTCCCCTCCCACTGATGCCAGATAAGGCAGTCCTTTGCTACATATGTAGTGGGAGCCATGAACTGGTCCATGTATACTCTATGGTTGGTGGTTTAGTCCCTGGGAGCTTTGAGGGATTCAGTTAATTGATATTGTTGTTCTTCTAATGGGGTTGCAATCCCCTTCAGCTCGTTCAGTCCTTCCCCTAACTCTTCCATTGGGGTCTCCAGGCTCAGTCCAATGGTTGGCTGTATCTGAATCTGTCTTAGTCAGGTGCTGGCAGAGCCTCTCAGAGGGTTGCCATACCAGACTACTGTCTGTAAGCACACCTTAGCACAACAGTATCGGGGTTTGGTGTCTGCAGATGGAACGGATCATATGGTAGGGAAGTCTCTGGATGGCCTTTCCTTCAGCCTCTGCTCCATTTCTGTCCTGGCATTTCCTTTAGACAGGGGCAATTCTGGATTAAAAGTTTTTAGATGAAGTTGATGACCCGATTCCTCAACTGGAGGCTATCTACTGGAGGTAGTCTCTTCAGGTTCTATTTCCCAGCTGTTGGGTATTTTGACTAAAGTCAAGTCCATTGGGTCCTGGGATCCTCTCCCATCCCTAGCGTCTGGGAATTTCTAGTGGTTCCCCACCAAGTCCTCCGTCGCCTCTCCCCACTGCTCCTTATTTCTATTTGTTCTCCTGGCCCTCTGGACTTCTCTGCTGTCTCTTCCCATATGTGGTCCTGTTCCCCTGTTCCCCTTCCCCTCTCCTACCAAGATCCCTCTCTCCCTCTGCCTCCTGTGATTATTTTGTTCCCCCTTCTAAGAAGGTTTGAAGAATCCACTTTGGCCTTCCTTCTTGTTAAGCTTCATATGGTCTTCGAGTTGTATTATGGGTATTCTGAGCTTTTGGGGCTAATAGTCACATATTAGTGAGTACATACCATGCATGTCCTTTTAAGGATGATATTGTCTAGTTCCATCCATTTGCCTACAAAGTTCCTGAAGTCATTTTTAATAGCTGAGTAGTACTCCACTGTGCAAATGTACCACATTTTCTGTATCCATTCTTCCATTGAGGGACATCTGGGTTGTTTCCAATTTTTGGCTATTACAAATAAAGCTGCTATGAACATAGTGGAGCACATGTCCTTGTTATGTGTTTGGAGCATCTTTTGGGTATATGTCCAGGAGTGGTATAGCTGGGTCTTCATGTAGAGCTATTCCCAATTTTCTGAGGAACCACCAGATTGATTTCCAAAGTGGTTGTAGCAGCTTGCAATCCTACCAGCAATGGAGGAGTATTCTTCTTTCTCTTCATCCTCGCCAGCATCTGCTGTCGCCTGAAGTCTTTTATCTTAGCCATTTTGATTGGTCTAAGGTAGAATATCAGGGTTGTTTTGATTTGCATTTCCCTGATGACTAAGGATGTTGAACATTTCTTTGGGTGTTTTTTGGCCATTCAAGATTCCTCAGTTGAGAATTGTTTAGTTCTGTACCCCATTTTTGAATTGGGTTATTTGGGAGTCTAACTTCTTGAGTTCTTTGTGTATTTTGGATACTAGCCCTCTATCAGATGTAGGAGTGATAAAGATCTTTTTCCAATCTGTAGGTTGCGGATTTGTCCTACTGACAGTGTCCTTTGCCTTACAGAAGCTTTTCAGTTTCATGAGGTCCCATTTGTCAATGGTTGATCTTAGAGCCTGAGCCATTTGTGTTCTGTTCAGGAAAATTTCCCCTTTGTTGATGTGTTCAAGGTTCTTTCCTAATTTCTTATATTAGATTCAGCATGTCTGGTTTTATGCGGCGGATCCTTGATCCACTTGGACTTGAACTTTATACAAGGAGATAAAACGGATCAATTTGCATTCTTCTACATGCAGACCACCAGTTAGACCAGCACTGTTAGTTGAAAATGTTGTCTTATTTCCCACTGGATAGTTTTGGCTTCTTTGTCAAAGAACAAGTAACCACAGGTGTGTGGGTTTATTTCTAGGCCTTCAATTTTATTCCATTGATCCGTCTGTCTGGCTCTGTACCTATACCATGTGTTTTTTTTGTTTGTTTGTTTGTTTTGCCACTGTTGCTCTGTAGTAGAGCTTGAGGTCAGGGATGGTGATTCCCTCAGAAGTTCTTTACTATCGAGAATTGTTTTTGCTATCCTCTTTTTTTTTTGTTATTCCAGATGAAGTTGAGAATTTCTCTATCTCTGTGAAAAATTGAGTTGGAATTTCGATGGGAATTGCATTGAATCTCTAGATTGCTTTTGGTAGGATGGCCATTTTTACTATATTAATTCTACCAATCGATGAGCATAGGAGATTGTTCCATCTTCTGAGGTCTTAGATTTCTTTCTTCAGAGACTTGAAGTTCTTGTCATACAGATCTTTCACTTGCTTGGTTAGAGTTACACCAAGAAACTTTATATTATTTGTGACTATTATGAAGAGTGTTGCTTCCTCAATTTCTCAGTCCATTCATCTTTTGTATAGAGAAAGGCTATTGATTTCTTTGAGTTAATTTTATATTCAGCCACTTTGCTGAAGTTGTTTATCAGGTGTAGGAGTTCTCTGGTAGAATTTTTGGGGTCACTTATGTATACTATCATATCATTTGCAAATAGTGATACCTTGGCTTCTTCCTTTCTGATTTGTATTCCCTTAATCTCTTTTTGTTGTCTAATTGCTCTAGCTAGAACTTCGAGTACTATATTGAATAGGGAGAGAGTGGACAGTCTTGTCTAGTCCCTGATTTTAGTGAGATTGCTTCAAGTTTCTCTCTATATAATTTGATGTTAACTGTTGGTTTGCTGTATATTGCTTTTATTATGTTTAGGTATGTGCCTTGAATTCCTGATCTTTCCAAGACTTTTAACATGAAGGGGTGTTGGATTTTGTCAAAGGCTTTTTCAGTATCTAATAAGATGATCACATGTAATTTTGTTTATATAGTAGTTTATATAGTTTGATCGTTTTTTGTTGGTTTTTTTTTTTTTTTTGAGACAGGGTTTCTCTGTGTAGCCTTGGCTGTCCTGGAACTCACTCTGTAGACCAGGCTGGCCTTGAACTCAGAAATCCTCCTGCCTCTGCCTCCCAAGTGCTGGGATTAAAGGCGTGCGCCACCACCACCCGGCCTCCTAGTTTGATCGTTTTGATGTGATCTTGAATTCAGTTTGCGTGAATTTTATTGAGTATTTTTGCATTGATATTCAAAAGCGAAATTGGTCTGAAATTCTCTTTCTTTGTTGGGTCTTTGTGTGGCTTAGGGATCAGTGTAACAGTGACTTCATAGAATGAATAATTCCCTCTGAATTATTATGTTTAAAGACATTTTTATACCCCCCAATCTTCCACTCCTGCCTCAGTTTCAGTGGTACTAGAATTTTGGACTTGCATCACTACTGCTGGCTTGGTTATAACTTGACTGTCCATCAATGTTTTTTTTAAATACATCAAACTATTCTAAAACTCAAACATTAGAAGAAACAAAAATAATTAACCAAATGGACTGGTTGAAGATTCAAACCATGATTTCCGCTTATTAACTCGGCACTAATTTTACATAACTCTACCATATATCTATCTCTTCTTTCTCCTCCACCTACCTCCACACCTTCAATCTGCTTCCATGAGTCACAAATGCAAAATCAAACAATAACTGAGATTCCTACAATAAAAATAAAATAATCTCATTTCATAGTGCAATTTTTTTTTCATTTAAAAGTTAATTCAGCCGGGCGGTGGTGGCGCACGCCTTTAATCCCAGCACTTGGGAGGCAGAGGCAGGAGGATTTCTGAGTTCGAAGGCCAGCCTGGTCTACAAAGTGAGTTCCAGGACAGCCAGGGCTACACAGAGAAACCCTGTCTTGAAAAACCAAAAAAAAAAAGAAAAAAGTTAATTCAGTGTCTTCTAAAAGTGTGCTCCATGGACCATAATTCTATTATTTATTAAATTGTCAAAAAGTTAGACAAAGTGTTTATGCTGAAATAAATGTGAAAATGAAGTTTTTATTTGTTAAGAGACTTCTAGAGTCCTTCAATAGGTCATCAAATACTACGAGTCTTTAATTCTTTCCTTTTTATATCTTAGAAAGTATTCTAAACCTTGAATGCATCAGCTTGCAAATAGGGACTTCATCTTAAGTCAGTTTTCAGGGAAATGAGGATTTGCTTGCCTCTTGTATGAGTTCTAAAAGAAAAATAATTTCTAATTGAAAGTGACTTTAATTATGCTTTGTCATTGTGTATGTGCATTTGCATAAACTATTGGTGCCAAAGTTATCTTATGAACAAATTGGTTTTAAAGAATTATGTGAGTTTGTTAAATGCACTTTCTGAGATAATCCACACTGTCTAAAATGACACTGGGCACAGGGAGCTCATGTCTGTAATCCTAATACTCAAAATGCTAAAGCAGGAGAATTGTCACGAGTTTGATGCTAGACTGAGCTACAGACTAAGACCATGCTCCAAAACAATAAATATAAATAAACATAATTCTGATAGTAAGATATAAAATGTTTGTTCTAATATGTTCTAGTATGTCAATATTATCTAAATATTTCTTATAGAAGGCATTTTATCTCAAATAAGGAAAATGAAAGCAAAAAACATAGCACTTGAGAAATCTTTTAAATACTATCTATAAATATTAAAAAGGTCTTTTAAAAAGATAATCTTTATGACTTATTTATAACAAAGCAAGAATTGTGACATAGAAGCTTAAGGCAACACTTGGAAATTTTTGAAAGAAACAACCTAGCCTGGGTCCAGTACTTGGCAGGCAGAGGCAGGAGGATCAAGGTCATCCTTCATTGCATATTTAGTTCAAGACCAGCCTGGGCTACATGAGACTGTCTCAATCAGCAGGGTGGGAGTGGAGAGCAATGAGGGACACTTCATTTCTCTTTTAGTTTTTACGGACGTACTTCTCAGAGGCTTCTGGTGCTGTTTGTGTGCTCCTTCAGTATGGACCTGGTGCCTCTTTTGTGGAACAACAGCACTTACTATGGCCAACGAGAAACCCAACCCAGTGAAGCAGTTCAGATCGAGAACAATGATCATATTAATTCGAAAGTGGCAGCAAATGGTGTAGTTTAAGAAGCAAACACCCCTTAGTGAGCCAATGAGAGCCAATTGCAAACGGCAGGGTTTGATGTTCAAGTAGAACAACTTATGGTTTGATGGGACACCAGTGAAATGAACGCACCTGCACAGGCGGAAGTGGAGGGAAAAGCTCTAATTGGTGTGTTCTAGCAGCAGACAGAAGGTATCTACAAACAGGGGCCCGCTACTTCACTCATGAGTTGTGTTATAGACCAAGACTAGATTCTCAACTAGAAAGCAGAGATTTGGTCCCAACACATCCTGCCTACTACAGTACAGATGTCTTTGTTTTTTGTTTCCCAATCCCATTTCTTTACTGTACAGAAATAACTGGTGTGAATACTAGAGAGTTGTTCCTTTAAGTCAAGCATCTTCTTAATTAAATAAAATTCTTGTATCTTTTAATTAGCATTAAGATAATTATTTGTCAAAATTTTAAAGTTTCAGGTGGGAAATTTTTGAAGTCCCAAAAGGTTATTATTATTATTTTAAAAAAATAATAATAATCTGACAGTTTTTAAAACAAGAGACTTACCTGATTCAATCCAAAATTTAAGAATTAGTGGCCAAACTCTTTTCAATTTTTCTAAAGTAAAAAATAGTTTATCTTACATGTGTTAAGTATGTATGCTTTTGAAATCCTTAATCAAAAGAATTTATCTGGTTACAATAACCTAGTTTTTTAATTATACCTAACTCAGTTATCAGTCAAGCTATGCTGTGTTTGCTAATTAAAGTAAATAAAGTATAGTTAGACATAAGCAGACAAAATCTGTGCTATTTGCCTAGGAAGGTACAGTGTTTAAATGAGCAATGAAAATACAAAATATTTATTTATAGCTAAGGACAAAATATTCATTATTGATTTATTTAGAATAATGGGCCATATTTAAGAAATTTATGTACCATTTTTCTCATCCATTAAAGTGTGTATTATTCCATCTCTATATTATCTAATTTTCCTACAGTTTTGCATTGGTAGCCTTAAAATTTACTCATTTATTATTCATCAAATACTTAAGGATCAGATGGACATGGTGTCACATGCCTTTAATCCCAGCACTCCCCAGGGCAAAAACAGGTGATCTCTGAGTTTGAGGCCAACCTGATCTACAGAGTGAGTAAACCCTGTCTCAAAAACAAAACAAATCAAGATGAAAGAAAAAAATCTCATGAATCAGCCAAGGTTTGCATTAAGGCCAAATTTCCTAATTTACTTTTGGCATTTAACTGCAAAATCAGACACCAATTTAATTATAAAGTATTTCTAATTTATAATATTATGGTTTCAAAATAATACTTATCTCCCAAATATACCATAATACGAGGGTGGGCATGGTGGCTTGCCTGCTCTCCCAGTACTTTCAAAGGCTGAGGTGCGAGGTTCACTGTGAATTTCAGGCCATCCTAAACTATGTAGATTTAGATTAGTCTGTGCTATAAAGTAAGATGCTGACTCAAAACAAGAACAACAGTATCAGAATACTATCCAGAAGTAAGACCATCAAACATAAAATATATTTAAATATATTTTTATACCTACATATAAGTAATTCTCAATTATTGTCACCCTGCTGCTAATTTAGAAATCTGATCTTAATGAGATTCCAGATGACAGAGGGATAGTCAATGAAAATAACATTAACACAAACACACCTTCTTTCACAGATCTTTCAAACCACTGGAAACTACAGATATGCTTCAAAAAGAAAAAATACAAAACCAAAAATCACTAGTACCTCTTCAAACCCAGTAATGTCACAGAAACACCCAAGCAAAGTGCTGGGAAGATACCTAATAATGTCCAGGTAAATCGAAATATCATAGTTTGCACAACAACTATACTCAACTAAAGCTTGTTTCTGTGATGAAGACAAGATATTGTTTAATGTTATAGATATACAAAATTATTGAAAGGCAATACTAACTGTGTTGGTGGAGTAGTAAAAAATGATTTGTGAAGGTGGGGAATGAGTGGTTACTGGCATAGTTAGTAACTAGGGAAATTTTAGGGCAATGGAAATGCTCTGTATTTTATATGGGTGATGTATGTATAATTTTTAAAACTCACTACACTGAGTCCATGCAAGCCAACTTGTACTGGATCTAATCAAGTCAAAAAGTTGAGCAGGTTTTTAAGTTCTTTGAGAATTGGGGCTACATGGAATCGCTTTAAAAGGAATTCATCCTTTGAATTATACATAGTGTTTTATCTAATATAAATCCCAAAGTAATTATTAGGTTATAAGTTTTCTCCAATGACTATATACTGTTACTTAGTTCCATAAATATAGAACTAAGGGGAGGAAATGATATTTAAAATTTACCATTTTGTTAATCAAAACAATTAAACATCAAAAGCCAACATGTCTCTTATGAGACATTTGTGATAAAAAATATTTTTAATCACCTGAAAGAAAAAAAATCAAACATAACAATTTGGTCATTTACCTTAAAAACTATAAGACATTGGCACAGCACTAACTTAGCACTTCCAGAATGAACTGCAAGAATAGCATAAGAGTTCAAATAACTCAAAATGTTGATTTCTCAATTATTTTCCAATTTCCCACCCTCCTCCCAAAAGAAATTAACTTTGAAGAGTTTATTTGATTTAGCAATTTTGAAAGCAGAGGATTAAAAAGTGAAAAGGGCGGTGCAGAAATTAGCAGAGGTGCACTACCTGAAAGCTCATCAGAAAGGGGAGTGAGAACAATATCAGGCAAGAAGGGTTTGCAAGTATGGATCAGAACAGGAGCGCTCTTAGCACTGCGAATATAGGCCGAGGGCAGAGCACATTCACCAATGGATCGGCTTCTCATGGCTTTAAAGGAAAAGAAAGAAGTGGGGAAGGAAAAAAGAAGAGTGACTATAATGAAAGGCTGTGTCACAGAAAAAGCAGCAACAGAGAAAACTAAAAGACTCAAAGGAAGGAAACTTTAAATTAAAACATTTCAGCACAGCAAATACTGGCAAGCTGTAAGAAGGAACCACAGCACACATTTTGAATGCAATTCTGCTGCTGTGAAGCAGGAAAATGCCTATTGTTAGCAATTACGATGGAACAGCATTAACCAGCAGACCCTTTAGTACATTTTCAAAAACAAAAACAAACAAAAAAAACAAGAAATGAGAAATTTATCAAGTAGAAACCTTGAGAAATACTTAGTATCATTAATCCAAAGCAATTCCAGTACCATATCTGGTAGTTTCTCTGAGCAATTCTTCTTAAGGAAGCTGAATTTGACTAATAAATCATTTCTATTTTCATATTTTTACCCAAATAAAACTTCCTAATTACTAACAGGTCCTTTTATGAAACTTTGTCATAATTTACTCGTGTTTAGTAGTTGTTCCAGGTGAGAGAATACTTAATAAAACAAGTATCTCACATTTATACTAAAGTACAGTAGTGCAATTTTAAAGTTTTAATTAGAAACATTTATAGAAAACAGAAGTGACAGAGAACAAGCATTAAGAATCACATCCGTGAGTCAGGCATGGCTACGCTCCTGCTATTTCAGCACTAGGATGAGCAAAGCAGGAGGATTACAAGTTCAAGGTCATTTTCAACTGCACAATGAGTTCTAGGCCAATACAACATCCTGTCTTTAAAAACAAAAACAAGTATACAACACTAACAACAACAACAAACACAAAATCAGATTCTTAAGAAAAATATATAATTTGAGTTCATTCAAATCATAAACATATATAAATTTCAAAGTATCTTTTGAAAAACAAAAACTGTGGGCTTCTTTCCAAAATTAGTATATTCTGTTACATTTTATAATTTCATAAAAGAGTTACTAGATCACAGAGATAGAAATTTTTGTAGTTTATGTAGTAATAGTGACTTAAACTTCCTAATAATTTTAGCTTCAGTTTAGAGACTACTGATTAAATGAATTTATAAATTCAGGTACTGCTATATAAGAACATAATGCTTAAACTATATTGCATAGTACTCTATGTAAATAATAGAAGCAAAACAAAGAAAGAAAAGAAAGTTCTCCCTCCCTTCCGACTTCAGAGCTTTCACACTTTCCTGTAACCAGAATGTACTTCCTATAGATCTTAGCCATATTCTTTCGCTTACTCAAATATATGTTCTTACATCACATGATAAAGAATCCTGTCTTGATCTAGAAGTCTTACTCTCCACTTCTGCTATTTACTAAGCCATTATCGTGCCTTAATTTTCTTTGTAATGTACTAGTACCTGTTAAAGTTTACTGGATCTGTAAGCTCAACTTCAAAACTATAAGTGCCAGTGATCACTTCCCAATCTTTTTTTTTTTTCTTTTTTGGTGTGTTACTTTGCCTGTTTGTTTCTTCCTTTTCTTCTTTTTTTTTTTTATAAATTAATTAATTCCTTTTTCCACCCTCCAACTATTCCACATCCCATACCTCCTCCCCACCCCTTGTCTCCACGTGGACGTCCCCACCCTCTACCCCACCTGACCAGGGTTAAGTGCTTCATCTCTGAATGAACACAGACTGGGCAGTCCTCTATTGTATGTGTGTTGGGGGCCCCCACATCAGCTGGTGTATGCTGCCTGGTTGGTGGTCCAGTGTTCGAGAGATCTCAGGGGTCCAGATTAATTGAGACTACTGGTCCTCCTACGGGCTGCACTTCTCCTCAGCTTCTTTCAGCCCTCCCTAATTCAACAACAAGGGTCAGCTGCTTCTGTCCATTGGGTGGGTGCAAATACCTGCATCTGACTCAGCTGATTGTTGGGCCTTCCCAATCTTTTAACCAAGATCAAGTACTCATTCTTAATTATATCTTTAATGTTTAGAACTGAATATTTAACCTTTTTCCGTTCAAATATGTAAGATCAGCTGTGGCTAGTCCACATTCACTTAAGCACAGTACACAGGCAATGTGTTCTAGGCCTCTATGTGTATAAAGGGTCTTCAGAAGATGTATAAGAAACTGCTAAGAGGGTCTGTCTGCCTCTAGTGAAGTAAACTGAGAGGATGAGGAGGAGAAGGATGGGAGGGCTATGTATGTCCTTTTTCAGACTCAAATCTTAAGCACATTCATTCACCTTGGTTACAAAAAAGTAATTTTAAAAATTAAGAAATTAACCAGTCATGGTAGATCACATTAGTAATCCTAGTACTCAAGAAGTTATGACAAAATACTTTCAAGTTCAAGGTCAGTGAGTTTCAAGGCAGCCCAGGGTTCACTCTAATACCCTGTCTCAGAGAACAAGGCACAACCCAACAAGCAAGATCAAACAATATTTTAATTTGAATTTTCAAAGAATTTTCCAACTTTGCACATGTATCTTTCTTAGCAAAACTTTTAATGCTTTAGTTTTGTTTGGTGTACATGAAACCTGAAATGATATCAAGCAACTCTGTTTCAGGCAGGAGAAGTATTACCACTGCCACTAAACAAATGAAGCACTTAAAACCTAGAGAGCGGAGACAGTGAGATGCTCAAACATCACAACCTGAATTCAGTCCTGGAACCTACCTGGTACAAACAGAGGACCAGCTCAAACCAGTTGTCCTCAGACCTCTATATGCATAAGGTGGGAACATGCATACGCGTACATACAACCTAATTAAAAAATTAAAGCCTAGAAAGTTTTAGTAAACTGTCCAAGGTTACCTACCTATTTAGTGAGAAAAAAAAGAGTAAGAAAGAACTTAGGACATAAGGCCTCATTATACTTCTTTCCAGTACTATATTCTCTACTATACTTCAGCCAAATTACATGGCTCTGAGAGGAAAATAGGAGAGTTTCCAGTTCTTTATTATGTTGTGTTGGCTTAAGTCTACAAGTGCTTCCCAAGTGTTCCTACACCGCTTTTTACATTAGAGAAATTGGTTTTGTTGTTGTTGTTGTTGTTGTTTTTGGGAAAAAAAAGCATAGATTTCTTCTTGACCTCAGTTGCCTGCCAGTAGAGGATATGAATTAATTTCCTGTTGTCCTATTGGAAGTTCCTAGGGCCAATAAGACTACATAATTGTAACACTGAAAGTTTGCTATCATCTCCATGTTTGTGAATATATTTACTTAATAAAAAATGTATACCAGCTCATGCTTGAGTTCTGCATTTTGAATCCAAGTTCTATAAGATTTTGAATTCTGTAAGATGTCAATTTGGAAACAAAGAAATCTATAATAAACTACATAAACACGGAGTGCATATATTAACGGCACAAAGGCATGTTATTGGGCTATAAGGATTACTGAGGGAGGGGAGGAAGTTTTCTATAGAAGATTCTCATCTCCCAAAAGAAAGCAAAATGCACGCTCGCTGCATCTATCTAATTCCCACGGTCTTAAACTACATACCAACAGTCTTTTGCCGTACTATACTCCTGGCCTTCTCAGTTCCCGGGGAGCCAGTGGTCGTTGCACTTCTCTGTCTCATGGGTGCCTGGCCAGGCTGATCACGACTCCATCCTCTAGAGAATGACTTGTCAACTGAAACTTTCTGAAATTCATGTCCAACTCCTAGAAATGCAATATTAGTATATAGTATATGGATAACCTGGTGGTTACCTTTAAATGATCAGGAATGCCATTGTGGGTTCTAGGGCTCCTGCACAGTGCATTAGAAAGTAACTATAAGAATTGAGTTTCGTTTTATGTAAAAATTATATTCAAAACTTAGGAAGACTTAAAATTACACTATATCACTAATACTAACCCATTATAATTCTCTACTATCTAAAGGTAAGAAACGAGGTGAATGGAAGTCATCTTGCAGTAACAGTTTCTAATTTCTAACTACCAATAATAGCCACTTGAGAAATAAATGATGCAGAAAAGGTAGTATAGGCATAAACTTAAGTATCATGGACAAACAGGTAAATATGAAATAGGACTTAAATATAATTCCTAGCTAGAAACTTACTCTTAAAATGCAAAATACTATACAAAGCACATGGTAATGATGTAATAATTACGCTACTGCTTCACCTTAATTTAACATTATGCAACTATTACTTCACACTTAGAGAATATTTACTTGTAGTTTAAACTAATAAAATGCTTTCAAGAGAATTTTCCAAGTAATTCTTTATCATATATTTAAAAATAGAATAAAATTAAGTTATCCTGTTATATCTAAAGACTACTTATGCAAAAAGTAAATAAATTTTATGAACTCTGACTTGGGTTAATCATTTAAAATAAAAGATTCTATATTGTTTAATTAAATATAAGACTAACCATAATATACACAGAGAACATTCTTTATTTTACCAAAATTGTTATTGATCTTAAAATAATAGTGTATTTCCACATTTCATTGTTGGAAATCTTAAACCTCCAGGATAAATGAAAGAAGATTAGACAAAATGTCTCGCCCCCAGCACTCTTCCTGTCCTGGTTTCTCCAACTCAATTATTTAAACAGATTCCTATGGAAAAATCTTTGAACAATTCTTACCTTTCCCTTTGTGCTTTTTTTGTTTCTGTTCACTGAGCTTATCCAATGGCAAATCACTGAGATCCAAACTATATAAATTTCTAGCTAAAACTTTAGTTAGTGTCTCCATGGTCAGTGACCACTCAGTGGCCAATTCTTCCCAATAGGTCAACGATGACAATACTGAAAGTAAGTCATCCCAAAGTTCTCGAGAAATGTATACATTTAGATTTGCTTTGATCCAGGCAACGATGAGCGTCTACAAAGACAAATATTCAGAAATAATAACTAGATTTATTTGGTGTGTGACTTCAAATCAATTGTTCAATTATTTTTATCTCAAAAGCAGAAAAAATTTAAATCATATAATATCCATTACTATATGTTGTAAAGGTAATACATGCCATTATTGCTACCTGATAAGAATTTCAGCTAAGTTCCTAGTACTCAAGGAATACAGACTGAACAGGAACCCTAATACATAACTTTCATGCCGCACTGCATTACTGCTAAGTAAAAGCTATATAAAGAGATGTTTCCATATTATTTCATGTTGAAATTGAGTTCTTATATGAAAAACTTCAGAATACACTGCGAAATGAAAGACGGAAGGACTATACGCTTTGGAAGTTTGTATCACCACTACAAAGGGAGGAGGCAGTCCTAGCGAGGAACTTAACTTTAGTGTACTCATACAAGTACAATAAATAAATCATTTTAAAGATACAATAGCAATTAGGAGCATTTTGTAATAAATCCAATAGAAAGATCAAAAGCTTACTTATAAGAGGGCAGAAAATACTGATTACCCAGTACTCTTTGAGGTTTTGTGGACTGCTATTAAATATATACCGTTGTTGAAGAAATAAGTCAAGAATTTTAACTTCATGAATTTTGCTAAGGAAGTATTATAAATTCAGAAGTGAAATATAAAGATAAAATTAATTGAATTAATGTTCAAACTACAAAAAAGTTATTTTGCACAACAAGCTAAAATTTATCTTTCTGGAGATCCAATCATTGGGTTAACTATGAAAACTGGGAATTTTCTGAAAGTTTAGATAACGCATGTATCTGTTTTAAAAGTTAATTTAGCATCAGCAGAGAATTTTAGGTAAGAGATTAAGACCTGCAAAAGGCCAACATAAACAGTTACACTTATGGCCAAGAATATGAAATAGCCTTTACCTCTGACATTAAGAATCATCCTAATTGGGGGCTGGAGAGATGGCTCAGTGGTTATGAGCACTGACTGCTCTTCCAGAGGTCCTGAGTTCAAATCCCAGCAACCACATGGTGGCTCACAACTATCTGTAATGGGATCCAATGCCCTCTTCTGGTGTGTCTGAAGACAGCTACAGTGTACTCATATACATAAAATAAATAATAAATTAGAAAATCAAAAAAAAGAGAATCATCCTAACCATGTAATTTCATTTAATGTGTCATCATAAGAATATTTACTATTTCAGAGTTTATAGTACCTTTAAAGTCAGCACATAACTTCATGCTGAAATAATATGTAATTTCTGTATGATTAAAAATATCACTGACACTTAAATTCTAGAAGGGAGAACAATAAAGTCTGTGGGGCAGCTTGATTATGCACTACATTTTAATTACTACGGAACCAGCTGAAATGCTTTTCCTAATAACGTGGCTGATAAAACACTTGGGCATCATTCCTGGAGTCCTCTGCCAGCTTTCTGAGCCACACGCATGCTATACTAGAGGTAAAATAAGCACCCTGTGACTCATTACAACATTTCTCTTCCATTAGGTTGTGAGTCTGTGTGTAAGGGTATTTAGAGTGACTGTGATTAATTTAGCTCTATAAAAGATCCTTTAACATGAACTGGCTTGTGACTTAAAGCATTTTCTCCTACTTTAACATGCTTAGCTTTAGTGAATCTTTAAATATGAAACACATCTCTATCCATCTATTTATGTTTATTGCCTGAAAAAGTGGTCCTGCAAGTCGACCTGCCAGGGTCATGTTTTTTTTCCCCTGGAACTGCAGAAAAGCTTGTGACGACATCTTCAGCACAGACTCCGTGACTCTGAGCAACACGAGTAGCATCTGTTCCCTTAAAGGAAGAAAATTTGTTAATGTTTCTTCTTGCTTTGGGTTAATAATCAATTTTCATATTAATTTGTTGTAAAAATAACATTATTGTTGGAATAATTTGAATATTCAATCTTTGAAAGACTATTAAGTGTTTAGAATTCTTTAAATATTAAAATTAATAATTGAAGTTTGTAAGAACAATACCTTCAGGTACAAATTGTTTTATGTTTTTAATAATGGACATTCAGGAAAAGAGAAAAGGTAGAGATACTGCTTCTCTTGCTCCCGCCCTCCTATCTGTCTCCTAAGACAGGGTCTCATGAAGCTAGGCTGGTCCCCACTAGCCAAGGATGACCCCCAACTCCATCTTTGCAGCACTAGGATTACAGAAGCCTGCCCCCATGTCCTTTCCTCTCTTTTAGTTTCAGTGATTAAAAAATTACTTATATGCAATATGTAAATATGCATTTATATAGAAATATATGTGTGTATGCATACTGTGTATCTGTGTGAGTATACTCCATGTGTGTGCAGGCACCTGAAGAAGTCAGAATAGGGGCATCAGATTCCCTGGAGCTGGAGTTACCAGCAAGTTATAGGCTGCCCAATAGAGGTGCTGAGAAAAGAACTCAGATCCTCTGAAAGGGCATAAAGTGCTCTTAGCTGCTGAGCCATCTCTCTAGCCACATTTGACAATTTTAAAATCTTTTGTTCTATATACGTATCAGAAACAGAACCAATTCTAATATTATCCTTACCTTAACTTTCTCCTAGAGGCTTCTTACTCACACAATAAAACCACACCTCATATTTGAAGAACAAATTTACCAACATACCAACAAATGAGACTAATAGCTGGGCATATTGGAATGCACCTGCAGTCTCTGGGTGACTGAGGAAGGAGGGTGGTACATTTGCGACCAGCCTGGGATACCCAGTAAGACCTTGTCTCTCCCCTCCCACCCCCACCCCCCAAAAAAAGAAAGAAAGGAAAAAAAGAAACAAGAAAAAAACAAAAGGGAAGAGGAGCCGCTAAGAGAATTTTAGTTAGTAAGTGTACGGGCAAGTTAGAGCTCAAGTTCCTATCAGTCTTCTCCTTAAAGGTCACTCTGCAGTCCCTATCTAGACACAGCTTTAAGGGTGGTCACTGTAAGAAATATGGATAAAGCAGTAATATGTCTCAGATCTAGATGCCACTTGGGTGAAGAAGTGAACACAGAATCAAATAAAGATTATCACTCAGATAAAAAAAAATATCTTGAGGGGTAGAGAGATAATTCAGCAGTTAAGAGCACTGGCTGCTCTTCTAGAGGATCTGGGTTCAATTCCTAGTACCCAAATGATAGCTCACAATTGTCTATAATTCCAATTCCAGGTGATCTGGCACCCTCACGCATATAATAGTAGGCAAAACACCAATGTAGATACAATAAAATAAATAAATCATTTAAAAAATATATCCTGAGGCTAGAGGTATAGTTCAGTAGCAGAGTACTTGCCTATAGTACGTAAAGTAATCTCCCGTACAATTAAAAACAAAAACAAAAAAATACACATATAGAACAAAAGATTTAATAATTGTCAAATGGGGCTAGAGAGAGATGGTTCAGCAGTTAAGCAGTTAAGAGAATTTTATGCCCTTCCAGCGGATCTGAGTTCATTTCCCAGCACACCACAAACATAATCATTATTCACAGAATAAAAACCTTAAGTATCATACTTCTTACCTTGGGCTTCTAGCTTAGCTGTATGAAATGAAAGTATAACTACATGGCACAGTTCATAAATAAGCCTCATCTTATTACAGTCTAACTTTAGCTCACTCATAAATATATCAGGTGACTCTTATAAGTTGTAATACAAAAGGAATAACTTTAATCAATACAGAAAAAAAATCTCATAAAGTCACTATAAATATGTGGGTGATTGCCTTGGGAATTATGACTTCAGCTTTAAAGGAACTTAAAAGAATTATGAGGGCCAAAGAGATAACTCAGCAGTTGAGAGCATGGGCTGTTCTTCCAGCAGACCCAGATTCAATACCCAGTATCCACAGGGCAAACTCACATCTGCCTGTAACTCCAGTCCAAGGAGATCCAATATCTTCTTCTGGCCTCTGCCAGCACCAGGCATGCATGTGGTATACAGACATACATGCAGGTAAAATATTCATATACATAAGAATAAAATTTATATGTTTCAATTAAAAATATGGAATAAACTCTAAAAATATGTTTCATGGCAAGACTCCTGGCTCATCATTGATACAAAACTTATAGAAAGAAAAATAAAGAACCAAAAAAAAAAAAAAAAACAAAGAGACTACTTCAATTTGTTATGATTTTCTGGTTTTGTTTTCTGAGAGAGTCTAGCTGTATGTAGCCCAGGTGAGCCTCAAATTTTCAATCATCCTGCCTCTTCTCCCCAAAGGCTGCATTACCAATGTATACCTTTTTAAAAAGAGGAAGACCATAATTCAAAATCTGCTTACCATTATCACAGTTGTATAAAGAAAGACCAGTCACTTAATATGCTTGTGATTAACTCAAGGAGACACACATTATTAATGAAAAATGTGATTAGTATGCATGTGAAATCTTAGAGACATCCTCAGCATCATCATGTCCCAAATATGTTAATAAATGTTTCTCTATATAATTTGTATATACTTCTAGTAAAGGATTTTTTTTTTTAAGCTAGAGGGCTAAGAGACGGTCCAGCAGTTTAAGAGCACTTACTGCTCTTGCAGAGAAGCCAGGTTCAATGCCCAGTACCCACACAGAGGCTCACAACCCACTATAACTCCAATTCCAGGGATCTTGAGAGAGAGGTCCTCTTCTGGCCTCCAAAGAAACTAGGCATGCATATAGTATAGTTATATACATGGAGACAGAACACTCATACACATATAAATATTTAAAGCTGTTTCCTCCTAAGTAGCAAACATAAATTAAGCACATCCTTTAACAAGTATTCCCACTTTGTTGTTCTTTTTTGATTTTGGAGCTTTTTGCTAGTTTGTATTTTGCTGTTGTTGTTTGGGTTTTTTTTTTCTTTTTTTCTTTTTTTATGAGGATTTTTCTGTGGAGCTCTGGCTGTCCTGAAACTGAAACTCACTATGTAGTCCAGGCTGGCCTCTGTAGTCCAGGCTGGCCTCAAACTCAGAGGTCCATCTGCCTCTGCCTCTTGAGAGCTGGGATTAAAGGCATGTGCTACCACTGCTCATCTGGGTTCCCATTTTTTAAAATAACTCAAAAGAAAAAAAAATTAATACATGTAAGGATGTTCATTGTCCTCTACTCCCTACACCCTAAAATTAAATATATATATAATAAATATATATATACCTAAATATAATATATGTTGGTTAGGTTAGTTCTAGGCTTGAATCCAGCAACTAAGGAGGCTGAGGCAGGAAAACAATAAATTTAAGGTCCCTCTGAGCTACAGAGCGAGGTCAAGGCCAAGATGGACAACTTAAAGAGACCTTGTCTCAAAATCAGTAAGTTGTGGTAGCTTACAATTGCAATCCCAGCACTCAGGAGGCTACAGTAGGAGAGTTAAGAGTCCCAGGCCACAGACTGGAGAGATGGCTCACAGAGGTTCTAGCAGCTGCATGGTGGCTCAAGTCTATTTATAACGAGATCTGGTAGGGCCCTCTTCTGACCTGCAGGCATACACGTGGTACAGAATGCTGTAGACAGACAGACAGACAGACAGACACACACACACACACACACACACACACACACACACACACACACACACACACGGTACAAAACACTGTATAAATAGATAAGTCTTCAAAAAACGTTCCAGGCCATCTTGGGCTACATAGATAGCAAGACCATTTCTGAAAAACAAACAAAAAAACAAAAACAAACAAGCAACACCAAAGTGAACAAAAAATAAAAACTAAAAGGATTGAAGGAGCATATAGCTATTGTTGAGGTTTGGTCTTTTGCTATGTATTGTAATGCTAAGTGTGGGCCCCCAAGACCTGGTTGCCCCAGAGAGCAGAGTCCCCACAGACCCAAGTGATGTACGTGATCTTGCCTCCAAGTTATTTCTGATTGGTGAATAAGGCCGATAGCCAATATCCATGCAGAAAAGACATAGGCGGGGGTTTAGTGTTCCAGGGCTTAATATAGGGAAGAATTCAAGGGAGAAAAGAAAGTGACTGGAGGAAGCAGCCACCATGGGTTAGGTTAGTCATGGAATAATGGCCATGTGGGTTGGCTAGCTAGAGTTAAGAGCAGCCCAGATGAAACATGGCAAATTATATAATGGGATTATTGGCTGAGACATACACAGAATAATATAGAGGATAGATACCTGCCCAGCTCTTGCACTGATTAATGCTTATTGTAAATAATAAATGTTGTATGTCTTTTATCTGGGAACTAAATGTTCAGTTCCCAGGGGGAGAAACCCTGGATTGGGATTAAACACTTCTACAACAGCTATTTATTGATTGTGTGTCAGAGAACTTCTTAGTATGTGCAAGGCCATGATTAAATACTTAATACTGAAAAAGTACAATAAAATTATTCCTCACATGCTACATATTTTGCAATCACATGTGTGATTTAATCAGTCAAATATTTACAAAAGGACAAACATCTCAAGAGAATGGGCTATACTTATAATTTCTCTTGTTTTTTAATTTGATTATAACCATGTATAATTCTAACACAAGCTATAGAACTGTTCTTCCTCAAAGGTCTACTTTTCAATTTAATTTACCAAGTATATAAAGAATATAATGTATTATACCAAGTAAGTAAGCAGTACAAAATTAAGACAGCCTTTATTATTCTTGGTGGTTCAGTTATTCAGTTACTATTCAGGCTCTAATTCAACAGCCATTAATACAAATAATTTAGGAATAGAGACGATTTTGAGAAGAACTATACAAGAGTATCCATTTAGTATAAAAGGAAATAAAGAAAAAAATATATAGAAGGGAAATACAGAAAGAGTAAGGTGGACGCTTAATCTTCTACTCAAAGGTTTACTAGTAGCTAGTGTTAGAATAATACATGGTTATAATCAAATTAAAAAACAAAAAAATTATACATTATAAGTATAGCCCATTCTCTTGAGGTGTTTGTCCTTTTGTAAACATCTGACTTATTAAATTACACATGCAATGGCATAGTAATGTAGCTTTGGTGACCACAGAAAAAGATGGTGGATATTCTAAAACAAAATTCAGAATACACTCAGGATAAAGCAAGCTGACAATGCTGGGAAGCACGCAAGGTAGAGGTTAGATTTAAGAGACCAAAATGGACAGAGAAGTAGGAATGGACCTGATAGCAAGGGCTTTGGTGGCCAAAGGAAAGAGCAAGACTTTAGAAGTTTCGTCAATCATCTAGTAACATCTGCAATCATCCACACAAGCAGAAATTAATTTTTGTGTATGTATTCATAACCAGGAGAAAAGGTGACAATTATGCACCTTTAGACAGTCTGAGGGGTGTTTTAGAAGCTTGATCAAGGATGTTTGAAATAAAATGAGACAGTCTACTATAAGCATGATTACTATATAAAATATTTGTATTCATTCAATAGTAACAGGACTCTAATACTGTAACACATCCTATTCATAGACACTATTCCTTGAAAATTACTATACTTATACAGAGAACAAAAACCAAAAGGATATAGAATTGTTACCAGGTCTTTTTGTCCATTGATACTTGCACAACCATGTATCGATAAATGTTAAGAATACGTTTACACATATCTGTGTGTTCATCCAGAAGATTTTTTATTTCATTTGCAGGTTCAAGAAGAAATATGTTTGATGAGTTTATAATGAACACCTATAATAGGAGAAATCATTAGTTATTCATGACAAAATCTCAATGGTAAATTCCTTTTTTTGTTTTTTTTTAAATATTTATTTATTTATTTTATGTATATGAGTACATCATTGGTCTCTTCAGAAACACTGGAAGAGAGCATCAGATCCCATTATATATGGTTGGGAGCCACCATGTGGTTGCTGGGAATTGAACTCAGGACCTCTGGAAGAGCAGTCAGTGCTCTTAACCTCTGAGTTAAGAGTTAAGTCTCGTATCCAGTCTGCTAGTCTATGTCTTTTGGAATCAGTATCCCGGACCTCAAGCTGTACTACAGAGCAACAGTGTTAAAAACCGCATGGTATTGGTACAGTAACAGACATGTAGATCAATGGAACAGAATTGAAGACCCAGAAATGAATCCACACTCCTATGGTCACTTGATCTTTGACAAAGGAGCTAAAACCACCCAGTGGAAAAAAGATAGCCTTTTCAATAAATGGTGCTGGCTCAGCTGGAGGTCAACATGCAGAAGAATGCAAATTGACCCCTTCTTATCTCCTTGCACTAAGCTCAATTCTAAGTGGATCAAAGATCTCCACATAAAACCAGACACACTGAAACTAATAGAAAGGAAACTAGGGAAGAACCTTGAACATATGGGCACAGGGGAGAATTTCCTGAACAGAACTCCAATAGCTTATGCTCTAAGATCAAGAATAGACAAATGGGACCTCATTAAATTACAAAGTTTTTGCAAGGCAAAAGACACTGTCAAAAAGACAAAGTGGCAACCAACTAACTGGGAAATGATCTTTACCAACCCTACATCCAACAGAGGGCTAATATCCAATATATACAAAGAACTCAAGAAGTTAAACTCCAGAGAGGCAAGTAACCCTATTAAAAAATGGGGTACAGAGTTAAACAAAGAGTTCTCACCTGAAGAATATCTAATGGCTGAGAAGCACCTAAAGAGATGTTCATCATCCTTAGTCATTAGGGAAATGCAAATCAAAACAACCCTGAGATTCCATCTCACACCAGTCAGAATGGCTAAGATCAGAAACACAGGAGACAGCAGTTGTTGGCAAGGATGTGGAGAAAGAGGAACACTCCTCCACTGCTGGTGGAATTGCAAGCTGGTACAACCACTCTGGAAAGCAGTCTGGCGGTTCCTCAGAAAACTGGGCATGACACTCCGGAGGATCCGGCTATACCTCTCCTGGGCATATACCCAGAGGCTTTACCTGCATGCAATAAGGACACATGCTCCACTATGTTCATAGCAGCCTTATTTATAATAGCCAGAAGCTGGAAAGAACCCAGATGTCCCTCGACGGAGGAATGGATTCAAAAGATGTGGTATATCTACACAATGGAATACTACTCTGCAATTAAAAACAATGAATTCACGAAATTCCTAGGCAAATGGTCAGATCTTGAAAATATCATCCTTAGTGAGGTAACCCAATCACAAAAGAACACACATGGTATGCAGTCACTGATAAGGGGATATTGACCCAGAATCTCGGAATACCCTAGACACAATTCGCATATCAATCGATTTCTAAGAAGATGGAAGGAGAGACCCCTGGTCCTGGAAAGACTGGATGTAGGGGAATGCCAGGACAAAGAAGCAAAAGGGGGTTGAATGGGGAAAAGAGGGAGGGAAGGGGGCTTATGGGACTTTCGGGGAGGGAGGAAACGGGGAAGGGGAAATGATTTGGAATGTAAATTAAAAAAAGTAAAATAAAATAAATAAATAATTAAAAAGAGTTAAGTCTCTCCGGCTCCTTGTTTGTTTTCCCTTTGAGACAGGATCTCACTCTGTAGCCCTGGCTGGCCTGAAATCCACTATGTAGACCAGAAGAATAAGCTGGATTCTGTTGAAATTCTGTTGTTGTTGCCTCTCAAGTGCTAGGACTATAAGCATGAGCAATTGTATTAGGCTCGGTGGAAAATATCTTATTTAATGAAAAAAATAGTCTACCATGTTCATGCCTGTAATCCCAGAACTCAGAAGGCTTTATTCTAGGGTGTCAGGTCACCCTAGAATAAAGAATGAGACTCTTATCTGTATGTATGTATAGTTCTCTCTCTCTCTCTCTCTCTCTCTCTCTCTCTCTCTCACACACACACACACACACACACACACACACACACACACAGAGAGAGAGAGAGAGAGAGAGAGAGAGACAGACAGACAGACAGACAGACAGACAGAAAAAGAAATAAACACTGATCACTGGGTGATCAAATGTAAATTTGAAATCACCATGGATTAGTTAATACTCATATTTCTACTACTATTTTAGCATCAGCTATTTAAGATCATTAACACTCAAACACTCTTATATATTGTTCCATATATAAAAACAGCATTTCTAAGGTAAGAACTTTCTAAGCATAGCCATGGAAAAAAGAAAGTACAAAAGGCTTACAGTAAAAGATAACCATTAAATCGGGAAATATTTCTATAAGTTATAGACCTTATTTATTTTCATCTGTGTCCATCTGTTCTTGTAATAACAGCTTACATAAGGGTAATTTATGAGAATTCATTAGTGTATATCATTAAATTTTATCACTCAGTGTAAGCTGTGATTCCCTTCTGAATGATGCTATAAAGACAAATCTAATGCAACAGTTACATACAGAAGATACCAACACTTTGTTTTGCTTCATTTCTGTTACGTTCTGTTTTACTTTTTAGATAGGCTCTTATATAGACAAGGCTGGCCTCAAATTTACCATGTACCCAAGGCTAATCTTAGACACACTAGAAGATTTGAACATTCCATCTATAAATTCTGTCCATTTATCGTTCCTATTCACATCTGCTCTCTTCTAGAAGTACTATGTTGCCATATGAAATGTACAGTCATATGGAAAAACAATTAAGCACATATTTAAGAGTGAAAAGAGCAGATTCTGGAAACCTAGCCTAGCAGCCTTAAACCAACAAAAGCAAGAGAAAGGAGTAAGCATTAGGAATAAAATAAGGTACAGCAGAGAATTTTTAAAAGGGTAATTCAGTTACTGCATGACAATATAAGTTTAACTGAAATGGAATGTGGTAGTTTTAATTAAAATGGCCCCTTTAGGTCCACAGGGAGTGCTACTAATAGGAAAGGTAGCCTTGCTGGAGGAAGTGTGTCACTCTCTTTTCTGGAAGCCTGTAGATCCAGATGTAGAACTCTCAGCTCCTCCAGCACCATGTCTGCCTGCACACTACCACATTTCCTACCATGATGAACTAACTAAACCTCTGAAACTGTAAGCTAGCCCCAATTAAATGTTTTCCTTTATAAGGGCTGCTATGGTTCTGGTGTCTCTTCACAGCGATAGAAACCCTAAGACAAAAGTTGGTACCAGGAACTGAGGTACTGTTGTGATAGGCCTGACCATGATTATGTTTGAAGGAATGTGGACTTTGTCACTGTAGATGGAAAACAGTGGTACTGCAGGTAATCTGAACTGTCGGTGGCCAGCTCAAGGTTTTGGAAGAGAAGAATGCTCCTATGTCGCCTAGAGATTGCTCTTCTGATATTTTGGTGAAGAATGTAGGTGCTTTCTGCCTTTGTCCAGAAAATCTGACTGGTACTAAACTGAAGAGTTTTGGATTAGCTGCATTGGAAGAAAAAATTTCAAAACATTTTAGTATTGACTCTATTGTACAGTTACTAGGGATTATTCTTATGAAGATCTATAATGAAAAGAAGCAAGCTGAGCAAGGAAAAATACAAAATGTACATTTCAAGGAGAAAAGGGGCACCAGAAAGAAGACTGGAGCTAAACAGATTAAAAGATTAAAGAAAGGCTTGATGTTAAATGGAATAAACGGAGTGCTGACCTCAGACCAAGATCTCAGCCAGCTAAACTTCCAACTTGTGAAAAGGAATTTTAAAAAAGCTTAGAGCTGCTGTAATGGGGTAGGTTTTTAATTCCAGCCTTACAGAGGCAGGCAGATAGATCTCTGAGTCTGAGGCCAGCCTGGTCTACAAAGTGAGTTCAAAGACAGCCAAGCTTAGGCAGTGAAGGAAACCATCAAACCCAGAAAGGTGGTGAGACATAACTGAATGAGGGGGCCGGGCCATATTCTAGCCCCAGCAAACAGTAGAATTTAGCAGCTTTGGCCACACGGTTCTGGTTTTAGAGTCAAGGATAAAAGAAAGGAATTATGGAATCTTCCTTTATAGCTAAGGAATGCTGCTGAGGCCAGGCATGTGTAAGGGTGTCTCTGAGTGGAGTTCCAGAAAAGTCATTGTATGAAGCGGGGAAGATGGGACCTAAATTCCCTTGTAGACACCAAGATGTTAGAAGATGCCAGAGCATGGAGATATCTGTCGAGGAAAACTGTTAACAGGGAGTGGAACAAGCCAAAGAGAAAGAAGTGTGTTGTAGTCAACAAAGCTGAAAGTAGTTGGAGATCTGAAGAGTGCTTTGACATCAGACATAGAGACTCAGAATTTAGAGTTTGCCCAGCTGGTTTTTGCTCTTCCTTTGGTCCAGTATTTTCTCACTACGCTCCTTTTCTGCCCTTTTGGAATGATAATGCATATCCTGGGCAATTATATGTTGGAAGTATGTGATATACTTTTTGATTTTGATTTTTATAGGAGATTGTAGTTAAGAGATTGCATGAATCTCAGAAGGACTTTGAACTTTTAAACAATGTTGATATTGTGATGGACAATAGGGACATTTGAAGTTGGACTAAATGCATTTTGCATTGTGATATGGTTACAACCCAGTGGGGGCCAGGGAATAAAACGTGGTGGATTAAATAAAATGGTTCCTATAGGTCCACAGGAAATGGCATTAGGAGGTGTGGCCTTTTTGCAGTATGTATGATGTTGTTGGAGGAAGTGTATCTCTTCTGCTGCCTATGGATCAATATGCAGAGCTCTCAGCTCCTTCTCCAGGACCACCCCTGTCTGCATGCTGCCATGCTTCCTGCCATGATGATAATGGACTAAGCCTTTAAAACTGAAAGTTAGCCCCAATTAAATGCTTTCTAGAGTTGCCATGGTCATGGTGTCTCTTCACAGCAACAGAAAGCCTAACTAAGACATAGACTATTTTAGAAAAAGTACAAGTTGCCAAAAGTGACTTAAGAAAATGGAAAGGATGCATATATTAAGAGGATAAAAGAAATGGAAGTAGTAATACAGGCCTCTCTGGTCCATCACTGAACTGCAACAGGTCTAGAAAACTAGCTCTGAGCAGTCTTGCTCCACCTTCATGAGAGATGATCCTTATGTTTGTTCAGGGGCGAAGAAGGAACAAAACCACCCAATTTACTAAATAAAAATATAATGACGAGAGCAGTTGGGACCTCCAGGCGCAGTGATAACTGAGCATAATATTGCTTGGGACACAGCCAGCTTTTGTGTTCCCTGCACCCAAGAGCTGGGGAGTTCTGTGGTCATCTTCACACCAGCTCGGCTGTGGGACATCTGCACTGCAGAGGGACCCGCACCGGGAGAGAGTGCACCAGCCTCCCCTTAGCCACCTCTGCTACGGGGATTGACTACACTGAGTCTCCAGGTACGCAGGGACTCCCCAAGTATAACATCACTTGGGGCAAGGCACATCAGGGCTCCAAAGTCACTCAGGAGCAGGGCAGCCCCTCAGCAATCGGTGCCAGGGGAAACCCGGTCATCCATGAGGGCAGAAATAGCCTTGCAGGCTCACAGGAGGTCCAACCAACAGCCAGTGACAGCAGGACCAACTAACACCAGAGATAACCAGATGGCAAAAGGCAAACGCAGGAACGTTACTAACAGAAATCAAGGCAATATGGAACCATCCGAACCCAACTCTCTGACAGCAGCAAGTCCTGGATACCCCATCACACTCAAAAGGCAAGATCTGGATTTAAAATCACTTTTCATGATGCTATTAGAGGATTTCAAGAAGGACGTAAATAAATCTCATAAAGAAATACAGGAGAACATGAATCAATGGGTAGAAGCCCTTATAAAGGAAACACAAAAATCACTTAAAGAAATGCAGGAGAATATGGGTGAACAAATGGAGGCCCAAAAGGAGGCAACACAAAAATCACTTAAAGAAATACAGGAAAAAAAGAATCAAAGGGACGATGCCCTTACAAAGGAAACACAAAAATCGCTTAAAGAAATACAGAACTTGGGTCAACAGGCAGAAATCCTGAAAGAGAAAATGCAAAAATTCCTTAAAGAAATACAGGAAAATACAAATAAACAAGTGAAGGATCTCAGCAAATCCATCCAGAATCTAAAAAAGGAAGTAGAAACAACTAAAAAATCACAAAGGGAGACAACTTTGGAGATAGAAAACCTTGGGAAGAAATCAGGAGTCATAGATGCAAACATCAACAACAGAATACAAGAGATGGAAGAAAGAATCTCAGGTGCTGAAGATACCATAGAAAGCATCGACTCAACAGTCAAAGAAAATGCAAAATGCAAAGAACGTGTAACCCAAAATATCCAGGAAATCCAGGACACAATGAGAAGACCAAACCTAAGGATTATAGGTATAGATGAGAGTGAAGATTTGCAACTTAAAGGGCCAGTAAACATCTTCAACAAAATTATGGAGGAAAACTTCCCTAACCTAGAGAGAGAGATGCCGATGAATGTACAAGAAGCCTACAGAACTCCAAACAGACTGGACCAGAACAGAAATACCTCCCGTCACATAATAATCAAAACACCAAATGTACTAAACAAACAAAGAATATTAAAAGTAGTAAGAGAAAAAGGCAATTAACATATAAAGGAAGACCTATCCAAATCACATCAGACTTCTCACCAGAGATTATGAAAGCCAGAAGATCCTGGGCAGATCTCATGCAGACTCTAAGAGAACACAAATGCCAGCCTAGACTACTATACCCAGCAAAACTCTCAATCACCATAGATGGAGAGAACAAGATATTCCATGATAAAACCAAATAAACACAATATCTTTCCACAAACCCAGCCCTGCAAAGGATAATAGGTGGAAACCACCAATACAAAGAGAGAAACCACAGCCTAGAAAAAACGAGAGAGTAACCTTCTTGCATCAAACCCAAAAGTAGATCACCACTCAAACATAAAGATAGCGTCAAGAAAAGCAGGTGGCAATAATCACTATTCCTTAATCTCTCTTAATATCAATGGTCTCAATTCCCCAATAAAAAGACATAGACTAACAAACTGGATACATAAACAGGACCCAGAATTTTGCTGCGTGCAGGAAACTTACCTCAGTGTCAAAGACAAACACTACCTCAGAGTAAAAGGCTGGAAAACAATTTTACAAGCAAATGGTCCCAGGAAACGAGCCGGAGTAGCCATCCTAATATCAGATAAAATTGACTTTCAACCTAAAGTCATCAAAAAATAAACAGAAGGACACTACATACTGATCAAAGGAAAAATCCACCAAGAAGAACTCTCAATTCCGAATATCTATGCTCCAAACACAACGGCACCCTCATTCGTAAAAGGAACTTTACTAAAGTTCAAAGCACACATCGCACCTCACACAATAATAGTGGGTTACTTCAACACACTGCTCTCTGAAGTGGATCGTTCAGGAAAGCAGAAACTAAACAGGGACACAGTGAATCTAATTGAAGCCTTGGACCAAATGGAACTAACAGATATATATAGAACATTTCATTCTAAAGCAAAAGAATACACCTTCTTCTCAGCACCTCATGGTACCTTCTCCAAAATCGACCATATAATTGGTCACAAAACAGACCTCAACAGATATAAGAAGATAGAACTAATCCCATGCCTGCTATCAGATCACTATGGAATAAGGGTGGTCTTCAATGGCAACAAAAACAACAGAAAACCCACATACACATGGAGGCTGAACAATGCTCTACTCAATGATAACTTGGTCAATGTGGAAATAAAGAAATCAAAGACTTTTTGAAATTTAATGAAAATGAAGGCACAACATACCCTAATTTATGGGACACAATGAAAGCAGTGCTAAGAGGAAAATTCATAGCCCTGAGAGCCTCCAAAAAGAAACGGGAGACAGCATACACTAGCAGCTTAATGGCACACCTGAAAGTCCTGGAACAGAAAGAACTAAATACACCCAAGAGGAGTAGAAGGCAGGAAATCATCAAACTCAGGGCTGAAATCAATCAAGTAGAAACAAATAAAACCATACAAAGAATCAACAAAACTAGGAGTTGGTTCTTTGAGAAAATCAACAAGATAGATAAGCCCTTAGCCAGACTAGCCAGAGGGCACAGAGACAGTATCCAAATTAGCAAAATCAGAAATGAAAAGGGAGAGATAACAACAGAAACTGAGGAAATTCAAAAAATCATCAGATCCTACTACAAAAACCTGTATTCAACACAACTAGAAAATCTCGAGGAAATGGACAATTTCCTAGACAGATATCAAAGACCAAAATTAAATCAGGATCAAATAGACCAACTAAACTGTCCTATAACCCCTGAAGAAATAGAAGTGGTCATTGGAAGTCTTCCAACCAAAAAAAGCACAGGTCCAGATGGTTTTAGTGCAGAATTCTATCAGACCTTCAAAGAAGACCTAACACCAACACTCTTCAAACTGTTCCACAAAATTGAAAGAGAAGGAATACTACCCAACTCATTCTATGAAGCCACAATTACGCTAATACCAAAGGAATACAAAGATCCGACAAAGAAAGAGAATCTCAGGGCAATCTCTCTTATGAATATCGATGCAAAAATACTCAATAAAATTCTTGCCAACCGAATCCAAGAACACAGCAAAATGATCATTCACCACGATCATGTAGGCTTCATCCCAGGGATGCAGCTATGGTTCAATATAAGGAAATCCATCAATGTAATCCACTATATAAACACTCTCAAAGAAAAAAACCACATGATAATTTCATTAGATGCTGAGAAAGCATTTGACAAAATTCAGCATCCTTTCATGTTAAAAGTCTTGGAAAGATCAGGAATTTGAGCCCCATATCTAAACATAGTAAAAGGAATTTACAGCAAACTGGTAGCCAACATCAATCTAAATGGAGAGAAACTTGAAGCAATCCCACTAAAATCAGGGACTAGACAAGGCTGCCCTCTCTCTCCATATCTTTTCAATATAGTACTTGAAGTTCTAGCTAGAGCAATTAGACAACAAAAGGAGGGCAAAGGGATACAAATTGGAAAGGAAGAAGTCAAACTATCACTATTTGCAGACGATATGATAGTATACTTAAGCGACCCAAAAAACTCCACCAGAGAACTCCTACAGCTGATAAACAACTTCAGCAAAGTGGCCGGATATAAAATCAACTCACGCAAGTCAGTAGCCTTCCTATACTCAAAGGATAAGCAGGCTGAGAAAGAAGTAAGAGAAATGATACCCTTCACGATAGCCACAAACCATATAAAGTATCTTGGTGTGACTCTAACCAAACAAGTGAAAGATCTGTATGACAAGAACTTCAAGTCTCTGAAGAAAGAAATTGAAGAAGACCTCAGAAGATGGAAAAATCTGCCATGCTCATGGATTGGCAGGATTAATATAGTCAAAATGACCATCTTGCCAAAAGCAATATACAGATTCAATGCAATCCCCATCAAAATCCCAACTCAATTCTTCATAGAGTTACAAAGAGCAATTCAAAAATTCATCTGGAATAACAGAAAACCCAGGATAGTTAAAACTATTCTCAAGAGTAAAAGAACCTCTCGGGGAATCAATATCCCGGACCTCAAGCTGTACTACAGAGCAATAGTGTTAAAAACTGCATGGTATTGGTACAGTGACAGGCATGTAGATCAATGGAACAGAATTGAAGACCCAGAAATGAATCCACACTCCTATGGTCACTTGATCTTTGACAAAGGAGCTAAAACCATCCAGTGGAAAAAAGATAGCCTTTTCAACAAATGGTGCTGGCTCAACTGGAGGTCAACATGCAGAAGAATGCAAATTGATCCATTCTTATCTCCTTGCACTAAGCTCAATTCCAAGTGGATCAAGGACCTCCACATAAAACCAGACACACTGAAACTAACAGAAGGGAAACTAGGGAAGAACCTTGAACATATGGGCACAGGGGAGAATTTCCTGAACAGAACTCCAATAGCTTATGCTCTAAGATCAAGAATTGACAAATGGGACCTCATAAAATTACAAAGTTTCTGTAAGGCAAAAGACACTGTCAAAAGGACAAAGCGGCAATCAACTAATTGGGAAATGATCTTTACCAACCCTACATCCGACAGAGGGCTAATATCCAATATATACAAAGAACTCAAGAAGTTAGACTCCAGAGAGGCAAATAACCCTATTAAAAAATGGGGTAGAGAGCTAAACAAAGAATTCTCACCTGAAGAATATCTAATGGCTGAGAAGCACCTAAAGAGATGTTCATCATCCTTAGTCATTAGGGAAATGCAAATCAAAACAACCCTGAGATTCCATCTCACACCAGTCAGAATGGCTAAGATCAAAAACACAGGAGACAGCAGTTGTTGGCGAGGATATGGAGAAAGAGGAACACTCCTCCACTGCTGGTGGGATTGCAAGCTGGTACAACCACTCTGGAAAGCAGTCTGGCGGTTCCTCAGAAAACTGGGCATGACACTCCCGGAGGATCCGGCTATACCACTCCTGGGCATATACCCAGAGGCTTTACCTGCATGCAATAAGGACACATGCTCCACTATGTTCATAGTAGCCTTATTTATAATAGCCAGAAGCTGGAAAGAACCCAGATGTCCCTCAATGGAGGAATGGATTCAGAAGATGTGGTATATTTACACAATGGAATACTACTCTGCAATTAAAAACAATGAATTTATGAAATTCCTAGGCAAATGGTCAGAACTTGAAAATATCATCACTAGTGAGGTTACCCAATCACAAAAGAACACACATGGTATGCAGTCACTGATAAGGGGATATTAATCCAGAATCTTGGAATACCCTAGACACAATTCGCATATCAATAGATTTCCAAGAAGATGGAAGGAGAGACCCCTGGTCCTGGAAAGACTGGATGTAAGGGAACGCCAGGCCAGAGAAACGAGAGGGGGTTGAATGGGGAACAGAGGGAGGAAGGGGGCTTATGGGACTTTCGGGGAGGGAGGAAAAGGGAAAGGGGAAATCATTTGGAATGTAAATAAAAACATATAGAAAATAAAAAATTAAAATATACATAGAAAATAAATTAAAAAAAAACCATAATGTTGTTAGTAAGAACTACATTTTAAAGAACTATAAGCTGGGCGGTGGTGGTACACGCCTTTAATCCCAGCACTTGGGAGGCAGAGGCAGGAGGATTTCTGAGTTCGAGGCCAGCCTGGTCTATAAAGTGAGTTCCAGGACAGCCAGGGGCTACACAGAGAAACCCTGTCTCAAAAAACCAAAAAAAAAAAAAGAACTATATAGAAAGCTAATATCTTTGTGGACACAACAGATTAAAATCTTAAACTATTAACAATCCAAACAAAACAAAATACAGAATTTTATCACGAAGTAGAGTTTACTCCAGAAATGTAAGGGTGCCTTAACATAGAAAAATCTAGTACTATAACTTCTATCAATAAATTAAAGTAGAAAATAAAAGTATGCTTGTTTCAATATACACAAGAAAAGAATTTGGCATGCAATTCATTACTTTAAAAAAGTTAAACTAAGAAAAAACAGAAAATACCATAATCTAAAAACAAGCATTTACAAAAAGTCTAACAATTGTATATACACAGCGAAAGTACTTGAGAAGCACCAAGAAAAGACCAGAATAAATGCTGTGCTCTTTCCTGAAAGAAGAGGCCTGAATCTGAAAGAGCAACAATGAGCATATAGGAAGGCTTGGAGGGAGAAAAGAGAAATGGGAAATGATGTAACTATATTATAGTCTCAAACAACAAAAGAATACTTTTTAAAGATAAGAACAAAGGTGCTTCCTGTCACCTCAATGTCCTGGAAGTCTAATAAGCACAAAAGGAGGGGGAATAAAAACAAGTTATGTAGTTATCTGAGAAAAATATTCAGACAAGTAAAAGCAAGTTCAAAGGTCATAAGGTAAGAGCTTGCCTTGTATGCTTGAGGAATACTAACAAGTATAGAATGAAGTGAGTCAGAGGGAAAACAATGGGGGATTTTCTTTAAAAGAAGAAGAGAAAGAAAGAAAAAGAAAAGCCAAGGCATTAAGAACAGAATTCTTCCCATCATCAACAGAGAGAACAGGTGCTCCTTTACCTTTTATAGATCAATTCCACCATAAAGCACCGTTTTTAAAAAAGAATAGGAAAAAAGGATGAATAGATAATCCAAATTTTAAGAGAATTAAGAAATGTTAAATGGCTTAACTTTAACATCCTTATTTTGTAATTACCCTGTGGGCCAGGGTGTGAAGCACTCTCGAGAGCAATGGTGCAAAGCTTGTAGACTGTAACAGAGAACTGATTATGAAAAGCTACAGGAAGGCGTTCACCAGAGAAGCATATGATCTGACTTATGTGGACAGAATCCTGCTGTCCAGCATTGAGAGCATATTAGAGGTTAAGAAAAGAAACAGACTAGGAGTTTCCTGAGAAGGTTTAGTGTCAAGGCTTTGAGTACTAAGCTGTAAGAGAGTCTATAGATTCTTAAGATAGAGTGGAGGAATTCAAAATACACATGAAAGACAAGAAACAATACACCCAGGAATTTAGAAAACAGAGAAGCCATGAAATAATACAAAGAATCCCAATCTATATTCAAAGACTCTGCCTCCAAAAACCAAAATCAAACAAAGGAAAGATTTTATTTTAGATTTGACAAGATAGAGGTTAAAAGTAACTTTGACAAGGAAACAGACTGGAAAAAAGCACAGCTCAATGGCAGGATGCTGAAGTAGTGTCTGGGGCCTGGGGTTCTGTCTCGAGCACCATAAACAGAGAAGCAGAAAAGGAAGGAGAAGGAAAAGAAGAAAAGAAACCTAGGAAATTCTGCAAATCCTTGAGTCATAGAGTGGTAGAAAGGCATACCGCAGCTCACAGCAATTTACATGAGACATACAGATGGGAGACTCAGAGTTCATGAATTCCTTCTTCTGTACATCCCCCCCCTAATACATGAGTTATGAGATTGTAATTTTTCACTGTCTATAAGGGATGGGAAATGTTTTTAAAACTTTTGAGGCCAGTGCCATGATTTAGACAGTAAAGGGCCTCAACATCAAGCCTGAAGACTCAAGTAGGAGAGAATATACTCTGACAAGTTTTCTTCTAACCTCTACATGACAACTATAGACCCACTCCCCTATATACACACTAAATGTAAAAACAAAATCAAGTATATTTTCCAAATTCAATTTATTTTTCTTTTATCAGTCTTAAATTTGAGCATCTTTTCTCATCTGAACTAATTGAAATGTTTCAGTATACATTTTATGAGAACAAATATGGCATAATTGCAACTCACAGATATGTAAAAACATACATATATACATATATATAAATTTATTATGTTTAAATTTGAGCATCTTTTCTCATGTGTAAACTAACTGCAATGTTTGTCATTGCAGTTGTATTTTATGAAAAGCAAATGTGGTATAGTGACAACTTGAAGATGTGAAAAGTAAACACACACATACACACACACACACATACACACACACACACACACACACACACACACACACACGCACACGGATTTAGTATATATGGAATTCCAAAGTATGAGCATTTGAAATACCTGATGACTATTTTATTTTTTTAAGCTAAAGACCTAGATAGGCAACACACTGGTAGAGAGCTTGCCTAGCATGCCACAGAGCTCCAGGTTCAATCCTAGGAGCTATAAACACTCACACAAACAAATAGTAAGTATAAAGCCACCGACCTGCAAAACGGCCTGAGTACCAGCTTGAATATTTTGTTCTGTGGCTTCTTCAGAGACATGAAAAGCTTCTTGATAGGAACCATTTTTTGTCCAACTAGAATTTCGAACATGTTCAGAAATATTGGTCCCATTTTCCTGAAGCAAAATATCAAGCTTTTACTATTTCATCAGTGAGAATGCTGCAATGAGTCAGTACACGTAAAGGAAAGGGTCTTTAAGACTACTAGACCACACTACTAAACTGGTTTATTTACTCAAAAGATTATTTTAGGAGCCTGGAAAGATGACTCAGTGGTTAAGAGCACTTGCTTCTCTTCCAGAGGACCCGAGTTCAGTCCCTGGCACCTACACTGCTGGCTTACAGCTGTCTGTAGTTCCAGTTCCACAGGACTCCGATGCTTCCGAGCATACCTATGCTCATGAGCACATAACTACCTGCAGACACAAAGACCTATGCAAAACTAAAACTAAAAATAAATCACGAGATAAAGATTTTAACTCATTACACAAGTAATATATATTCATGATAAAAATTCTTACTAACAAAAGCAAAGTAAAAAATTACGATGACTAGCCAATTAAAAATCAATTCATATATAGTCATTTTTCTGTGTATATTCTCATATATTCTACAATCATTTTATACTACTCACAGCTTTGTAAAAGATGAATTCTGTTCTATATTAAATGTCAGAATTTATATAACTTGAAAACGGATTCTTAACAGTAAAATTCTTATAATTTAAAAATAACAAAAACAGTGCTTCAAACAATTACTGAAGCTTTCTGAGTTTTGATGCTGTTTGGTATTACAGACTACAAGTTACCTCACTTAAAAGCCTGTTGTGTTGTGTTGTAGGCTGTGTGTGCATGTCATATGCATGTGTGTGCACAGGTGTATATGGGCACTTCTACCCATGTGTGGTTGTACGTACTCGATCTACTGAGCCGCCCCCAGCCACTGCTACTTTTGAACATTAAAAATATCTTCATTTTTCTCCCTCCTTTCCTGGTAGGTTCAAATTCTATAGCCCAATTTGGCCTTGAACTATCAACAATCTCTCTGCTTCAGTCTCCCAAGGGCTAGAATTATCAGTGTGAGCCATGATGCCTGCTCCTGCCCCTCTGTGATTCTAAGGATCCAACTCAGGGCCTTCCATATGCTATGCAAGCAGTCTACCACAGTGGCATTCCCAGCCCTTTGTCACCAATATTTTCAAAGAGCTGCCTTTTTACAGCTTATACAGAGTTATACCTATAACATACAAGCAGTCTTGTCCAACCTCTGTCATAACTAGAAACTGAACCAGGAACTGAGCTCTGTGAGGAGCTAATACAATACTCCATGCTCTAGCCCAGCCATTCTCTTCAGCTGTCGCTACAATATGTCTTCTAAAGTTTTTCTATATAATAATATAGACTATAAAGATAAGATTCTTATCCACAAACTCCCCTTTCTCCCTCCTCCAGCCACATTAGCCACCATCAACAAATCTGCACTTTTCAGTTTCCATTTTCCATGAGTGGCAATTACACTTGTAAAAGAAGGCAACTTAGGACCTCTCCCCGCCAACTGATCATCAAGATGTGTGGGCTTTACAAACCAAGCGACTAACATATGTATGTGCTCTCTTATAGTCACTTGCAAGTGCCACTATCCTATCTCACAAGTAGTCCCCATCTCACTCTGGACTTTGCTAACACTTCCTAATGGTCTGCTTGACCCAGACTGGCTTCCAGTCTACTCTCTAGTTGCTCTTGTACAATCCTTCTAAAATATTTAACTATTCATGCTACTTTCAGGTTTTTCAAAGTCTGGAAAATAATCAAAGTGCACTGAACATATGACAAGTTATTGAACAGAGCTTAACCCTTGCCTATCGCATACATCACTCTCTCCTAACTACTCTTACCTAAAGCCAAAGAAGAATACTTTCAAAGTCCCTTTACACCTTTGTAGATGTTATTTATTACCCTATGGTTCCTTTCCCATTAATCTATCTGATTTTCATACTGTATTACCATCTCCAGGCAAAATATATTGTCTTTCATGCTGTAGGATCATAGCAGTAACATGGTTTTATAATATGTACTTTGATTTAGAGGACATTCTGAACATTTGGGGGTACTTTATTGAAAAATGCCATGGGGATTTAATGACATGAGCTAGGAAATGCCTATCGTCCTACAAGGTGCATGACAGTACTGAATACTCACAGAAAAACAGCCTCATGTCTTCTAAACATGTTAAATTCTATATGAAATAAAAACCCACTCATAATTACAAATCTCTACTCCTATTTTTAAGTGTAACACCACAATTTTAAACAACTGTAATATATATTGAACTTATCAGATGCCAATGGAATGATTATATTGTTTAATAACCTTCTAAGAGCTGCTGGAATTTTGAAAATTCACACTGGTAATGACCAATATTGATGTGAGTAACTGACATAAGATGAACCCATTGAGATATCTGTATTAGCAACTCATCTTCCCCACTCCAGTCATTACTTCTTTCTAATATTTGTTTTTGTTTGTTAGTTTTATCTGTGGTTTTGCTTGGTTGTTTGTTTTGTTGTTGTTGAGACAGAGTTTCACTATGTAGCTCAACTCTCCTGGAACTACGTAGACCACACTGGTCTCAAACTCAGAAATCCACCTGCATCTGCGTCCTTTGTGCTTGAATTAAAGGCATGCACCACCATATCTGGCCCCTGTATATGATTTATTCTATTTCTATATAAATGATTTATTCTATTTCTAATAAATTTCTATAAACCTATTTCTATAGGCTGAGTGTACACAGGCACAGTATGAGTCTATCCTGATTGAACTCTTCTTGATGAGGTTAAATTAACCACTAAAATAAACACATACTACCCAAATGTTTTTCTCCTGATTCAAAGGACATTGTACGGTATAAAAGCAAATCAGATAAATACAGTCTTTTATACTCCTAATCTCATTTCAGTTTCTAGTTCCTGTGGAGTCTGACATATGACAGGAGTTGAACAATGAAAGGATGAAAACTTGCTCAAATCAAAGAATAAGGTGAATGGGTCAGTCACCCAGTGTCGCTGCTATACCCTGTTCTTTCTGCGCTGGGAATAAATTCCAGGCATTCTGATCACCAGCAACACATTTTACCATGTCAGGAAAGTTTGAATTCTGCAGTTTAGCTTTAATGTAAAAAAAGTCTAGGGAAGAATTTCAAGCATTCTGGTTTGTAGAGGGCAGCCATTCATAGCAGAAGCAGTCAATATTTCAAGAAAAGAAGGAACAATAATTTGACAATCATCACACACAAAATATGCCCTCTAACATCAACTTTGATTTTAAAGTACCTTAAAAATATGATAGCCTCTCTCTCTCTCTCTCTGATATGTACCCCAATTTCTTAAGCATGAATTGCATAAATGACTGTGGAATAAGTGAACAATTTAGCAACACTGAAAAGTTTCTGAATGTACAACAGAAAATTACAATCAAATGCATAATGAATCTGAGCTGTTTCTGGCACTCTGGCCTGTACTACATTTCATGAATGGACTAGTCTTGGCTGAATACACAATATACACGATCTGTACTGAGCATGTGTTCATACCACAAAACATCAATGAATGCTGATCAGATTCAGGACTGCAGTATTTAAAAATTGTGCTGCTTTTACTATACAGGGAAAGATTCCTGATCTTAGAAGATAAAATAGCATAGTTATGAAACACAAAGACAGTATTTTCATATTGCCTTTCCCCAGCAAGCAAGTATCAAATTAGTATTTCTTTGGATTGGAGTGTCAGAATATTTGATTTTTAATTCATTATTAAGCTTCTAACTTGAATAGCATTTTTTTAAAAAAATGAATTTTAGTTTGACATTTTTATTTATTACTATTACATTTTTAAAATTATTTTATATACTCCATATTTTATTCCCCACCCCATCAACCCCTGTCTACCCTCTGACTGTTCCACATCTCATACCTCCTCCCCTCCCCGTCTCCATGTGGATGTCCCTACCCCACACCCCACCTGACCTCTAAACACACTGGGGCCTCCAGTCTCTTGAGGGTTAGGTGCATCATCTCTGAATGAACACAGACCTGGCAGTCCTCTACTGTATGTGTGTTGGGGGCCTCAGATCAGCTGGTGCATGCTGACTGTTTGGTGGTCCAGTGTTTGAGAGATCCCAGAGGAAGGAGGAGCCAGATTAATTGAGACTTCTGGTCCTCCTACAGGGCTGCTCTCAGCTTCATTCAGCCTTCCCTAATTCAACCACAGGGGTCAGCTGCTTCTGTCTATTGGTTGGGTGCAAATATCTGCACCTGGCTCTTTCAGCTGCTTGTTGGGTCATCTGGAATGCTGTCATGCTAGGTCCCTTTTTGTGAGTGCTCCATAGCCTCAGTAATAGTTTCAGGCAAACTTCCCAACCAAAAAAGGCCCAGGACCAGATGGATTTAGTGCAGAATTCTACCAGACCTTCAAAGAAGACCTGATACCAATTTTCTTCAAATTATTGCATAAAATATAAAGAGAAGGAACACTACCTAACCCATTCTATGAAGCCACAATTACTCTGATACCTAAACCACACAAGGACCCAACCAAAAAAGAGAACCTCAGACCAATCTCACTTATGAATATTGATGCAAAAATAAAATTCTTGCAAACGGAATCCAAGAGTACATCAAAACCATCGTTTACCATGATCAAGTAGGCTTCATCCCAGGGATGCAAGGTTGGTTTAATATACGAAAATCCATTAACCTAATCCACTATATAAACAAACTCAAAGGAAAAAAAAATCACATGATCATCTCCTTAGATGCAGAAAAAGCATTTGAAAAAATACAACACCCCTTCATGTTAAAAGTACTGGAGAGATCAGGAATTCAAAGCCCATACCTAAACATAGTTTGACATTAAGACAGAATTTCCAACAATTTTTTAAATGGTCTTAAAGATACTTCCAACAGTTTACACTACATATTTATCCAAAGTGGCACAATTAGCACTGATGAGTATAAAATAAAATATCGATTAATGTAAAAACGCTGAACATGCTCATGTCCTCCGGAATCAAATACCCATCAAAGTCTGATTTCTTTAAGTAAAAGTCAGTTTTTATATCCATTTTGTTAGTGCTTTTGTCTTTACTAAATAATATTTTATATGTATCAAAAATTGTTTATGATTATTAATGAATGATTCAAATTGTTTTTGAGGCTATGTAGAATTTGCTGGCCTGGAACAACTTATGTAGACAAGACTGGCTCAAACTCGCAGAAATCTGCTTTCTGAATACTGGGATTAAAAGTGTGAGCCACCTTACTTAAATTTGAGACCTTTTAAAAAACTGATATACAAAGTAGTTGTATAAAAATTTACCAGTTAAAAAAGGTCACTGGTAAGAAAAACTTACAATGCCCTGGTCTATCCATACAACAGAACCTCAATATTGTTGTTGTTACTTGCTTTTAAATTGGGAGATAAAAATAAAAATAAAATAAAGTTGTAACATCACAGAGCTTTGCAAAAGAGTACTGAGATAACTACTATGATATAAAATTCAAAACATAAAGTATCTAACTTTTTAAACATATTCATACTAACACATTATTATACTTTTGAAAAATGATCTACTGAACTTACATTAGAACATATATATCGACAATTCCACATGTACATTCTCTCTCTGGTAGATGTGAACACAGTCTCTTTCTCTTTTTTTCACATACCAAACACACACACAAATAAACAAAACACGAAATAAAATAAAAATCTTTAAAGACAGATAAAAAAGAACACATATCTCAAAACTTCACCTCTTCTCTTTTTTCTCCATCTTCTACTGAAATATCATGGTCTGTGACATTTTCACTGCAGGGTATATCTGAAGAAGTGATCACATTTTCTTCAGGCTCTTGCATAAACAAAGGTTTTTCCTCTTGTTGTATCCATTCTTGATACACTTTTACCACTTTTCTCATAGCTGCTGCTTCACAAATTGGTAATAAAAATGCCTAGCAAGTAAAAGAAAAAAGAAAAAAAATACCTTTTCTTTTGCCACAAATATATTAATATATTTTCATTTCACACAATAGGAGATAAGAACAATTTCACAAACTCAATCAACTCATTAACTATTCATCAACTCAGAGAAAGCCTTTGGAGAGTCTATTGTGGGTAAACATTGCTTTCTAACTGAAGTTGATGGTCACTCCACAAGAGAAAATTTACGCCTAGCATTGTAATCCATTCAAATGCCTAGGTTAGGAAAATCACAGACACCAATGAGGAAGCTATGAATGTCATTTTGCTAAGCAGATGTGTCTATTAAACTATCTTTTGTTTCTTCACCGCCCCCCCCCCCCGGTTTTGAGACAGGGTCTCACTAGACCAGGCTGGTATCAAACTCGGAGGGATCCACCTGCTGCTGGATTTCCAGCCAGCCTCTGCCTTTTGAGTTCTGTGATTAAGGCATAAACCACCACACCTGGTCCTCAAATTACTCTTTAACTATGCTCAGACCCATAGATTAATGCTATTGTAAGGGATAGTCAGAAACACTTCTTTGTGCAGAGGTCGGCAATGACAGCAAAGATTCATAACTAGTACAGAGAATAACCTGACAGGGTACAATGGGAATCCATAGTACCCCTTCCAAAAACGCACAGGAAGAGAGGGCAGACATGTAAGAGGGAAGCAGGAGGCAGAGAGCTGTGGAACACTGACTTGCCATGATTTTCAGACTCCTGAACTCTCAGCAGCTCTGATTAGCTGTTCAAGATCTAAACAAGATTGGGCTGATCAAAATCCTGACATGGAACAGGGAAAGATACACGGGCCCCAACCACATTCTTAAGATTTATACATAATGAAGGATTAATGGGGGAGGGAAGAGACATTCTCCTCAGTGGTCTAGCCACTGGTAAGGTACTCACACTCCTTTAAACAAATAACCCTAAAGAAACTCATTCAGACATGGGGAGGAGGAGAGCTAGTTGGGAAGAGTTAAAGGGGTTAGCAGAAGTGAATATGACTGAAATGTCTATGTACATGTATGAAAATGCCATATATGAAAATGTCATAGCTTTTATTTTAGCTTACCACTCCAGGTTATAATCCACTATTGTTAGGGAAGTCACAAGAGCACTTAGTCACATCCACAGTCAGGGGCAGAGAGAACAGAAAGCATGCACCCTTCTAGTACTTAGTTCCCTTTCTGCACTCGTATATGGTTCAGCATATCGAGCCCAGAGAATCATGTTGTCCACACTGGCTGGTTGTTCCCATATCATTTAATTATAATTAAAACAATTCCCCGTGCCCACAGGCCTGATACAGACTGTTCCTCAGATTCTCTTCCAGATAAGTCCAGGTTGTGTCACATTGACACTTTAACTGTCACAGTGTGCTGACCAGTTTTGTGCTGACACACACCAAAGTCATTTGGGAAGGACCCTCAATTGAGAAAATATCTGTACAAAACCAGTCTGTGAATAAAGACTGTGTTGCAGTTTCTGGTTGATAATTGATGTGGGAGGGCACAGCTCCACACCTGTGGGCAGTACCGCCCCTGGGTGCTATAAGCAAACAGGTTGAGCAGAAGAGGAGGAGCAAGTGAGTGAGCAGCGCCCCTCCAGAGCCTCTGCATTCAGAGTCCTGCTTTGAGCTTCAGCCCTGACTTATCTGAATGATGAGTCCAACAAGCTGTAAACAAACCCTTTCCTCCCCAGGTTAACTTGGTGTCATGGAGTTTTGTTACAGCAACAGAAGTCCTAACTAAGAAACACATTGAACAAGTATAAACTGTTTGGATAACATAAGGAATATGAAGGGAGGAAAAAGAAAGAAAGAGGGTGTAAGTGAGTCCAGTAGAGCATGTGTTAGCAAGCACAAAGCTCTGTGCTTCATTTGGAGAGGAAAACAACAGCCAGGAAACAGGAGGATGCATGGAAAATGTTAAAGGGTTTTTATATAAGTTTACAAAACTTAAAGTTAACTTTAAAAATTTTCATAAGGAATCTATTTGAAAGGGCTAAAAACCAATATATGCAATAATTTTATTATAATCTAAAAATGTTGAAAGTATTTTACCTGACGAAATATCTCTGTGACAAAGTTCACATTGCTTCTCTTAGATGAAAACACTCTGCGAACAATTTCAATGTCTGTGAGGTGTTCTTCGTCGATGCTACAGAGACTGGAAGAGCTAGGCTCCCGCTCTGTGAGAGTGCTTGTGTTGGAGTGAGACTGCTCGGGCTCTGCGGTTTTGTCTGCTTTATCAACAGTATCATTCTTGCTTTCTTCTCTGGATACCAAACTAGCAGCTGCTCTCTAAAATTAAAACAAAAGACAAAGAATATCATTTATCACTCAAATTAATGTTTTGTTTTTAGCATATATTAGCAGACCCCACGGCCACATCCAACACTGCTTAAAAGCCAGATATCTAACTACACTTAGAAGCCATTCTGAATAATTAGGCAGAATGCAAATAACATCTTAACATCTAAGTGATACAGAAAACCTCAAATGTTTAGTAGCAAGTCATCTACTCACTTGTAATTAAACTGAAGCAAGTCAATAGTTATCAATCAAGCCTATATGAAAAACCTCCGACACATAGGTACAGAGTCAGGTCAGGTCTTCAAGAATGAGTAAAAACATAAGAAAACAGCAGCAGGCTATTTACTTCACAATGCTAAAGATTTAAAACTTTCTGAAGCAAAAGCAGAAGAAGAGGAGGAGCAGAGAAAGGATGAGGAAAAGGAAACAAAATGCCAGACAGCAAACAAAGATAAAAGTAAGAGAAAAATCTTAGGATTTTTGAGGAGATGCTATACACTGTAATAACAGAATATTTGTCAAGACTGAAGACCAAGCCTAACTGTGATCAAATCGGAATCGGCCTCTTCCCAGGGACACAAAGACAGTTCTATATATACAAATAAACAAACAAACATAATTCAATAAAAAAAATACACTAAAAGCCAAAACCATGTGATTGTCCTATCAAAAAAGGTCTGTTACAAAATCCAATATTACTTCATAATTAAAGACTTGGAGATGTGAAGGGATATAAGGGACATACTTCAAAATAATAAAGGCAATTTATAGCAGTCAACATCAAACCAAATGGGAGAAACCCAAAGCATTTCCACTAAAATCAGGAACAAGACAAGGATGTTTACTCTTTCCATGCCCATTTAATAGCTAGAGCAATAAAACAACTGCAGGAGACCAAGGGGATACTAATAGAAAAGGGAAAAGATCAACTGTCTTTATTTGCAGATGATAGGACCCTAAGGAAAGACCCTAAGAAATTTACCAGAAACTCCTACAGCTGCTAAACACTTTCAGCAAAGTAGGATACAAAAATTAACACACACACACACACACACACTTAGTCTTCCCATACATAAATTAGAAATACACTGAACAAGAAATAAGAGAAATAGTATCTTTACAGCAGTCTCAAAAATATATATTGGAATAACTTTAACCAAGCAAGTGAAAGACTTCTATACTAAAAATGTTAAGACATTGAAGAAATTGAAGATGGAAAGGTATCCCATGTTCATAGAGCCATGGGATTGATATTGTGAAAATGGCCATCCTACCAAAAGCAATTTATAGATGCATTGGAATCTTCATCAAAATTCAATACAATTCTTCACAGAAATTAAAACTGCACATAGAAACATAAAAAAAATCCAAGATAGCTAAAATAATCATGCAAACAAAAGAACTGGCAGAAGTACCACTAACCCAATTTCAAGTTGTTTTGCAGAGCTACAGTAACAGACCCAGCAAGGGACTGGCATAAAACATACACATTGATCAAAGGAACTGAACCGAAGACCTAGACAAACCAATACACCTATGGACACCTGACTTTAACAAAGCCAAAAATACACACTGGATGACTAAATGCCAAATTGAATTCAAATAGATCTCTATTTATCAACCTGCACAAAACTCAACTCCAGATGGATCACGGTTATCAACATATGACCAGATACCCTGAATCTGACAGAGACAAAGTACGGAATATGTTCAAGCTCATTGGCACAAGAAAGGGCTTTCTCAACAAGACAGTGATAGCATTAAGATCAACAAGTAAACAACAGGACCTCGAGGAAGCTAAAAAGCTCGAGTACAGAAAAACACATCATCATTTCAGCAAAATAGCACTCTAGAGAATGAGAAAACATCTGAGGATTAGTATTTAAATATACATAGAGAACTTGAAAATCTAAACATAAAAAAGAATTTAAAATGAGCTACAGAACTGAGGAGTTCTTAAAAGATAAAACACAAATGGCTGAGAAACACTTAAAGAAATTATCAACACTCTTAAACCATCAGAGAAACGCAAATCAGAACTGCTTTAAGATTTCACCTTAGAAAAGAATGGCCAAGGTAAATAACACAAATCAGATCTCATGCTGGTGGGGATGGGGGAGGGAGGGATAGGGGAACTCTTATTCATTGTTAGTGGGAGTGCAAACTGGTAAAGGCACTATTGAAATCAGTGTGGCAGTCTTCAAAAAGCTGGAAATCTATCAATGTCAAGACCCAGCTATACCAGTCTTGGGCATAAGTCTTTTGGATACAAAGGGCTCTATATCCTACTATAGAGATACTTGCTTATCCATGTCCATTGCTGCTTTATGCATAATAGCCAGAAATTAGAAACAGCCTAAATGTACATCAACTAATGAATGGACAATGAAAATATGGTATAGATTTATGCAATGGAATTCAGCTGTTAGAAAGAAGGAAGGAAGAAAGGGAAGGGAAGGGAAGGAAGGAAAGGAAGGAAGGAAGGAAGGAAGGAAGGAAGGAAGGAAGGAAGAAAAGAAAGTCACAGGTGAATTGATGGAAGTAAAAAAAAAAATCATCCTGAGTAAGGTAACTGAGACCAAAAAAGAAAAATATTGCATGTCTTCTCTTATTTGTAGTGGCTAGTTTTCAAACCTTTGATGTGTGTGCTACAATCCCTACAGAGGTTAAGTACTTAATACGGTGGGATAAGATTATGGAGCAATAAGGAAAAACTAGAATAGGAAGATTATACTGGGAGAGTGATAAAAGAGGATAAAGGAGAGGAACAACAAACACTAAAGGTCATTTGAAAAACCATATGGGAATCTCCTGCAGAAGCTTCCTACAATCTATACATATATGACGGAATCTAAATTAACTCACCAAATAATAAGAGACAAAGCCCTGACTAAACATCTTATGCCACTGAGTAAAACCTCCAGTGCCAGAAATGGATTGGATCTTGTTTAGCTATTGGCCCAAGGGATCCAATGGAAATATCCAAATGTCACAGACAACTGGCAAGGCTATTGGTCACTCTCCCTCTCCACCTGATGATAAGACCCTACTGCTGAAGCCACTTACTTATGTCATCAAACATGGAGAAATCAAACTGGTCCCTAATTAGAAACTTCAACCCTACTATAGTCATCAGAATCACTCAGCTACAATTCCTGTTACCAACAACGGCCTATAAATGTCATGGGAGCAACCATTTTCTGACTGGATTTAAGGTCCATTGAATGAGATGGTACCCATTTCTGGCACTGCTCAAGTGGCTAAGAAGTTGAGACTAGAGACTTCATGCTTCTAGGGGAAAACCTGATATGATTCTGCTAAAGGAGCATAGCAATAATAGTTCTAATGACAGTGACATAGTACTCTACCCACATGTCAGAACCTCACTCAGCCCTCATCTGAGATACTTTTTCAGGAAACGGGAACTAAAATGACCCACAACTGAACAATGCATAGAGAAAGAGAGACTTTAGGGAGTATTCCATCTAAATAGGATTTATTCATAAAACCTTTCCTCTCAAGGCTCAGGGATCTATTTGGAAGAGGAGGCAGAAAAAAGAGCTAGAGAGAACAGATGACGCCAAAGAAGCCATATCTTCAATACGTAACAGGACTGATGCAGATCTGAACCCAGCTACTGTGAAAGGACGCACTATACTTGACACCAATTCAAGACAGACTGGATCCCAGCACTGTGAGGTGGATGTAGACATGGGATCCCACCTGTAATCAAGATGCTAGCAGCAATTGATACCCACTGGCAAAGGGAAAAAAGTCATTTTCTCTAATGGAATCTTACTGGTTGTATTAACCACACCTCAGGGAAGGCTCCACAGCAAGGACTAGATGGCCAACACAAGACAAACTCAATGGAGCTTTGGTAGACTCTTTGTCACATTTTGTTTTGTCTGGACATTTTATTTTATTTTTTAATTTTAATTTTTATTATATTCAACACAATATATATTTATATACCAATCATAAAAATGATGGGCATGTTATTAAATGAAAATAAAAAGATAAAATATTTTTGTTTGTTTTGTTTTTAGTAGAGCTTAAAATCTTAGCTCTTACTGTGGTACAAACCCAAAGAACAATTTTTAGCCATTGGAGTTCATTGTGATAAGGCTGTACTTCAATGTCCCTCACAGCACCAAAGGATTTTACCTCCATAGTAGCTAAGCTAAGAGTTGACAGTTCTGCTGCACCAAGGAATGAACTGTAGGCACAATTATTTGGATACAGATTTCCTGCTTTGGTCAAAGCTATTTGACTCGAGTGATTGTCATCATTCTCAGCCCACAGGGACCAGGTTACATTCATTTAAGAAATGGTGTGTGTATTAAGATGGTCTATCCATGAAGTCATTCATCAACTGTTTCGAAGAACAATGGTTCTGCTTGGAGGGTGGCACAGACATTAGGTAAGGGTAAGATTCTGGTTCACCAGCTGTGATGATTTTGAAAAACATTCATCTCAGAAAAAGAGTAAATATAAAGTCATCTTCTAAATTGATACAATAATTATAAATATCAAGCAAAACATTCAGTCTCACTTTTTGTTGTTCTCTTACAAGCCACCTCCCAAATTGTCTATATTTCTTTTGGCTGTATAAATAATTTTGAAATATGTAAGCTGTTCTGAAAAACCATAGTACAGTGTAAAAACATCAAGTAAACAATCCTACTTATAGAGAGGCTAAGATAGCAGAAGCATGATTTCAAGACCATTATGTGGTACACTGACATTATGTGGACACTGATACATACAAACAAACAGAAACTGTATATGGATTCTACAATACTGAACATATTTCTCCAATTACCAAATTAGAGATAACACTGGGTGACAGCCAACAAACTTCCAATTCCTCATATTTTTTAATTTAAATCGATTAGGATACGTTGGTAATATTAATTTTCATATTAAGAGATATTAAGGAAAAGTGATTGTTACTTCCTGTTATTTTTGTTGTTAGAGGTGGAACTATGTTTGTGTGGGTTTGTTGAAAGATTACTTTCTTGCTTTTTCTAGGATGTAGTTGCCCTCCTTGTTGTTTTCCATCTATTATCCTTTGTAGGACTGGATTTGTGGGAAGATATTGTGTAAATTTGGTTTTATCATGGAATATCTTGTTTTCTTCGTCTATGGTAATTGACAGTTTTGTTGGGTATAGCCTGGGCTGGCATTTATGTTCTCTTAGGGTCTGTACGAGATCTGCCCAGGATCTTCTAGCTTTCATCATCTCAGGTGAGAAGTCTGTTGTAATTCTGATAGGTCTGCCTTTATATGTTACTTTCCCTTTTTCCCTTACTGCATTTACTATTCTTTCTTTGTTTAGTGCATTTGCTGTTTTCATTATTATGTGATGAGAGGAATTTCTTTTCTGGTCCAGTCTATTTGGAGTTCTGTAGGTTTCTTGTATGTTCGTGGGCATCTCTTTCTTTAGGTTAGGGAAGTTTTCTTCTATAATTTTGTTGAAGATATTTACTGGCCCTTTAAGTTGGAAATCTTTGCTCTCTTCTATACCTAATATCCTTAGGTTTGGTCTTCTCATTGTATCCTGGATTTCCTGGATGTTTTGGGTTAGGAGCTTTTTGCTTTTTGCATTTCCTTTGACTGTTGTGTCAATGTTTTCTGTGGTATCTTCTGCACTTTAGATTCTCTCTTCTATCTCTTGTATTCTGTTGGTGATGCTTGTTTCTATGACTCTTGATCTCTTCCTAGGTTTTCTAGCTCCAGGGTTGTCTCACTTGTGATTTCTTTATTGTTTCTAGTTCCATTTTTAGATCCTGGGTGGTTTTGTTCAGTTCCTTCACATGTTTGATTACGTTTTCCTATAATTCTTTAAGGGATTTTTGTGTTTCCTCTTTAAGGGCTTCTAGCTGTTTATCTGTGTTCTCCTGTATTTCTTTAAGAGAGTTATTTATGTACTTCTTAAAGTCCTCTATCATCATCATGAGAAGTGATTTTTAGATTCGAATCTTGCTTTTCTGGTGTGATTATGTATCCAGGACTTGCTATGGTAGGAGAATTGGGTTCTGATGATGCCAAGTGACCTTGGTGTCTGTTGCTTATGTTCTTATGCTTTTGTCCAGCCATCTGGTTATCTCTAGTGCTACCTGCCCTCGCTATATCTGACTGGAACCTGTCCTTCCTGTGATCCTGGTTGTGTCAGAACTCCTCAGAGTCAAGCTGTCTCTGTGATCCTGTGATTCTGGGATCCTATGATCCTGAGATCCTGGATGTGTCTGAGCTCCTGGAAGTCAAGCTGCCTCTAGGACCCTGAGATCCTGGTGTGACCAAGCTCCTGGATCTTGGGATCCTGTGATCCGGTGATCCTGTGTGTATAAAAGTGCCTGGGAGTGGATCTTCCAATAGGTATTGTGGGATTGGCTGCAGAGTTTGCACCCAAGGTCTGCTCAAAGCACTGGCCCAGACAGACTGGAAGGAACCTGTACCACTGGTCCGGTGGAGTTCCTGCGTTCCTAGGTCCTGCTGGTCCTAGTAATTCCCAGTGTTGGGACAGATGATATCTCCTCCTCACCTATGATCCTAAGATCCTGGGTGTGTTAAAGCACCTGGAAGTGGAGCTTCTTCTGGGTGTTGTAGAACTGCGGACATTTTATTTTTATTACTATTTTTCTACTTGTTTTTTAAATTTTCCTTTGTGTAGGTGTGTATGTTTTTTGTTTGGGATTGTTTGTTTGTTTGTTTTAAAGAGAAAGAAAAAGAACATAAAATTGGGCGGATAGAGAGGTAGGAAGGATCTGAGGGAAAAATCGAAATATATATTTTCAATAAAAAAGTATTTTAAATTCATAGAAAATAAGGATTTGATATTTTAAGTATGTGTCAACTCAGAAAAATGGCATCACTAAGTAACACACACACACACACAAACACACACACATACACACACGTAGGGAAAACACAATATTAGGGGAAAAGAGAACCAGAAAAAAGTATGAAGAAGAGATAAACTATTCAATTTAAAACAAGCAAACATATCATTTAAAATACTGTTTCTCGATTTGCAGCAGGGAACCAGGCAGTTCCACAGCCTTCTGTGCTTAGTCTGCCAGGAGAGAGTGATCTCCCAGCAGCAATTTCACTTCTGAGCACAGAGGTGAGATCTCCACCTTCTCTCTGGAGGGGTACAGCTAGGAGCACACAAGGCATATGATCATTGGAATAGCTGGGACAGGAGTCTTCCCTTCCGGTCGCCATTTGCTGCAGGGAACCAGACAGCTTCACAGCCTTCTGTGCACAGACCCTGCCAGAAGAGAGTTGGTCTCCCAGGAGTACAGATACAGGCTTACAGGCCCATAGGAGGGGCAAGCTCCAGCCAGAGACAACAAGACCAACTAACACCAGAGTTAACCAGACGGCGAAAGGCAAGCGCAAGAACCCTACCAACAGAAACCAAGGCTACTTGGCAACATCAGAGCCCAGTTCTCCCACCACAGCAAGTCCCGGATGACCCAGCACACCGGAAAAGCAAGAGTTGGATTTAAAGTCTCTTCTCATGATGCTGTTAGAGGACATCAAGAAGGACATAAATAACTCCCTTAAAGAAAAACAGGAGAACATGGGTCAAATGGTAAAGGCCCTTAAAGAGGAAACACAAAAATCCCTGAAAGAATTACAGGAGAACACAAGCAAACAAGTGAAGGAAATGAACAAAACCATCCAAGATCTAAAAATGGAAGTAGAAACAGTAAAGAAATCACAAAGTGGGACATCTCTAGAGATAGAAAATCTTGGAAAGAATTCAGGAGTCATAGATGCAAGCATCAACAACAGAATACAAGAGATAGAAGAAAGAATCTCAGGAGCTGAAGATACCATAGAAAACATTGACTCAACAGTTAAAGAAAATGCAAAATGCAAAAAGCTCCTGAGCCAAAACATCCAGGAAATCCAGGACACAATGAGAAGACCAAACCTAAGGATTATAGGTATAGAAGAAAGCGAAGATTTCCAACTTAAAGGGCCAGTAAATATCTTCAACAAAATTATAGAAGAAAACTTCCCTAACCTAAAAAAAGAGGTGTCCATGAACATACAAGAAGCCTACAGAACTCCAAACAGACTGGACCAGACCAGAAAGTCCTCCAGGCACATGATAATCAAAACACCAAATGCACTAAACAAAGAAAGAATATTAAAAGCAGTAAGAGAAAAAGGTCAAGTAACCTATAAAGGCAGGCCTATCAGAATTAAACCAGACTTCTCACCTGAGACGATGAAAGTCAGAAGATTCTGGGCAGATTTCATACAGACCCTGAGAGAACACAAATGCCAGCCCAAACTACTATACTCAGCAAAACTCTCAATTACCATAGACGAAGAAAACAAGATATTCCATGATAAAACTAAATTTACACAATATCTTTCCACAAATCCAGCCCTACAAAGGATAATAGATAGAAGACGCCAACACGAGGGAAACTACACCCTACAAAAGCAAGAAAGTAATCTTTTTCCAACAAACGCAAGAAAGTAACCACACAAACATAAAAAGAACATCAAAAATAACAGGAAGCAACAATCACTATTCCTTAATATCTTATAATGTCAATAGACTCAATTCCCCAACAAAAAACATTCTAACAGAGATGTTTTTCATGTGGATCTTCGATTTTATCAGAAAATGTCTGTGACTCCTCTTTCAACTCAGTAATGCTTTTTGTGTCTACCATTTTGACTGTATTATTTTCCATGATAATCTTTAATTTTAACATTTTTTCTGTGTATTTCTTTGATTTTGTTGGAGGTGTTTTTCATGTAGATCTTTGGTTTTGTCTGTGGGGGGGTGGTATTTGCAGTTCCACTTTCAATCAATTTAGGAATGTTTTTGTGCCTACCATTTTGTTGGTATAATTGTCCATGATAATCTTCAATTTTAACGTTTCTCTGTATTTTTCTTCAATTTTGTCAGAAGTATTTTCCATGTGGATCTTCAGTTTTATCAGACAATGTCTATAATTTTACTTTCAATCAACTTAGGGATATTTTTATCCCTTCCATTTTATCTGTATAATTTTCCATGAAATAGTCAGTTTTAACGTGTTTTTCTATATATTTCTTGAATTTTTTCAGGAATATTTTCCTTGTAGATCTTCAATTTTATCAGAAAGTATTTATAATTCATTCCACTTCCTAAAAACATAGGAATATTTTTATGCCTACCATTTTAACTGTATAATTTTTCCATGAAGTACTCAATCTTAATGCATTTTTTATATATTTCTTCAATTTTATCAGAGATATTTTCCATGTAAATGAATTTTATCATAAAATGTTTATAATTTCACTTTCAATCAACTTAGAAATATTTTTATGCCTACCATCTTATCTGCATAATTTTTCATGATAATCTTCAATTTTAATGTTTTTCCATATTTTTTCAATTTTATCAGAAATATTTTCCATGTAAATCTTCAATTTTATCAGAAAATGGTTATAATTCTACTTTCAATCAACTTAGGAATGTTTTAATTCCTACCAATTTATCTGTATAAATTTCTTCAATTTTATCAGAGATATTTTCCATGTAAATCTTCAATTTTATCAGAAAATGTTTTTACTTCTACTTTCAATCAATTTAGGAATATTTTTATGCCTACTATCTTATCTGCATATTTTTTCAAGAAATAGTCAGTTTTAACGTGTTTTTCTATATATTTCTTGAATTTTTTCAGAAATATTTTCCTTGTAGATTTTCAATTTTATCAGAAAATGTTTATAATTCTACTTTCAATCAACTTAGGAATATTTTTATGCCTACCATTTTATCTGTATAATTTTTCCATGAAATAGTCAATCTTAACATGTTTTTCTATAGATATCTTCAATTTTATCAGAGATATTTTCCATGTATATTTACACAATGGAATACTACTTACCAATTAAAAACAATGAATTCATGAAATTCTTAGGCAAATGGGGAACAGGGGGAGGGAAGAGGACTTATGGGACTTTCGGGGAGGGGGAACTGGGAAAGGGGAAATCATTTGGAATGTAATTAAAAAATATAGAAATAAAATAATAAGGATAATAAAAATAAAATAAAATGCTGTTTCTCTGCTTTATAGTTACGTAACATCCTATTTTATTTTTAGATACTATTTTCAGTATCTATTGATAATTGGAGGGATTTGGGTCTGATTTCACATTTGTATTCTGTGACTGTTTAGAAACTAAAAAGGATAAGGTCAGAGGATAAGGCAGTAGGGAAATGAACTGATTGTCATGCAACCATGAGAACCAGAATGAAACTAAAAGTTATCATGAACTAAATAGGGGAAACATCATACAAAGGACCATACTATCTGCAGTCTCAGTAATCTCCAATGTATTCTCAGTGAATAAAAGAGACTATTATTCCATTACTACTGAGCTAAACTGGAACCTGAGACTAATATATGGCTAAAATCATCTTCTGCATCTCTTAAGCTTTCTTTTTTAAAAAAGTATTATTACACAAATTTTATTTTCTATTAAGAAAATACATACTAGTTCTACAATGAAAGTTAAAGTTTGAGTTCTGAGATAGATTTATTCAAATAAACCATCACTAGCATTCATTCTAAATATGCAGTATACCTAAGGCATGTAAACTCAGGAAGCCACTTAACCTTGCTTCATTTATACATTACCTGAATATTCTTTGGCAAGACTTCACCTTCCATCCCAGGAATATTAGGTCCTGAATGTGGTTTTGGCTCCAGCCAGAAAGAAACCAACCAACGAATGACAATAACCCGAGCCTGGATGAAAGGCTCTTTTGTACAATATATTGTTTCATTGGTTTCAGCATCCTTCTTTATCATCACATAATGAGGCTTTGGTCTGATCTGAGGGATATCTATAGAAAAATGGAAAACAAAATATGAAAAACACAATTATCCCTAGCTAAGCCTACATTTTAAAAGTCTTCAGAAGATAATGTGACACTCACTGTTTTTAGGAGTGTTAACAAAAATATAAATAATTCTATAATGATAGATGCTACCTAAGAACGTAGATGAACCATGTATTAGGCTAATATAAAACAAAACAAAAACATATCTTTTCCAAAATTCTACCCCATTCCCCCCCGAAAAAAACCCCAAAAAACAAAACAAACAAACAAACAAAAAACGTGTCTTTTACAAAACTCAATCAATCTAGCATTTGGGAAGCAGAGGCAGGAGGATCTCTGAGTTTGAGGCTAGCCTTGTCTACAGAGTGAGTACTAGGACAGCCAGGGTTACCCAGAGAAATCATGTCTTGAAACAAAAGCAAAAACAAAAGCAAACAAGCAAACAAAAACATTCAATGAGGTAGCCATGATGGCAATACCCGAGCTTGTTAGTTGCCTGAAGATGTCCTATGAGGAACATCTTTCTTCAAAATAGGTCTTCTACATACAGATTTATCTCTTCCTTTTATATAAGACCCAGGTCTGTCTCTAAAGCAGATTTGTAAAAAAGTCTCTGCCAAGGTCATTTTGCAAAAACACTAAAAATTGGACAAGAAATGATAAAAAAGATAAAATAATTTAACTATTTATGCAATTTGATTAAGAGTTAATTGAACTCTTGCGAAATCATGGGGGGATGTATAGTTGAAGGTCAGGCATGGTGGTACATACCTGTAATCCCAGCACTTAGGAGTCTGAGACAGAAAAATCACAAGTTTGAGACCAGTTGGGCTATGTACCAAGATCCAAGCCAACCTAGGTGATACCAACTCTCTGCCTCAAAATTTAAAAAAGTGAATATACACACATCATAGAAAATGGATATATACAGATCATAGAAACATTAGAATTCAAGTTAAACTACTAACTATTGGATGAGACCCAAAGAACAACTTGTTAGCGAAATCTTTCCATTCTCAGTAAAAATGTATTACTATAAATACACTTTTGTTATAAATCTGGGTATAGCATCAATACAAATAGTAGATATGGTCAGTGTTCTGTAAGTAACAAATGCCATTGACATTTTACTCTTAAGTGTAAATTGTAAAATTCTAAATTATACCTACCAAGTACAGGATGATACAAACTATTCTCCTTGCAGATGTTTGGGAAAATATAAGGCAAGTAAAACTTCTTAAAATGTGAAAACAGAAATGAAAATCCCCTTTCTTGGTTTTCTTTGTTCTTCCATTCTAAACTTTTTACCTAAAAATAAACAATATTATTACAATCACCCCAGGAAAGCAGAATCTCTTAAATATAATTTAGCTGCTATAAACAAGCTTATAAAAGTTATAATATACTGAATCTTTAGACTACAAAGATCACAACAAGTAGCAAAAGTTCCATTCTTTATTTTTATTAGCATATATAATGTACATATAGATTTCACTACACATTTTGATACATACACATATAATGTACATTGATTATATCATCCATTCTTTAAAACTGGTCTAATATACAAACATATTACATATATTTTTAAAATCTTACACTAAATTGTAAAATTATGAAAATGATTCATTTGACTGTATTAATGACAAATATATTTTTTTCCTATCCCTACCTGAATAACTGTAATCAAAAGCACTCACAGTGGTAAGTAGGCAAGAGCAGATACCAAAGTCCAACATAAAAGACAGCAGAACAGTACCAACTTTGAGCTTGAGATGTATACAGAGAATGTTCATGGAGTATGGAGTAAAGGAACAGGAGGACACAGAATACTACTACTATTCTATTGTGGAATTCCATCTAAATGAGAATGATACCTAAGAAAGAGATTTTCAAAGGCCTAGGTGAGTTATCAGAACCCAGTCAAGGAAAATGTCTGCAGAGCATGGGGATGGTGATTTGGGTAAATATGATCACTTTCAAGAAGGTTAAATAAATAATATATTGAGAATGTGAGACAAGTTTATCACAAAGAAAAGAATGGAGCATGGGGGACAGATGTGTATATACATATTTATTGTTCAGTTTTAGTCACTCAGAGCAGGAATAGCAACACTCAGTATTAATAGTAATGAGCTTCCCAAGTGCCTAGATATTGGATTCTAAACACAATTCTCCAGAGAGGGTCAAAGAAAGTACAAGATGAAACTGCAACAATAAAGAATTACATTGGAGAAGGCTTTAGTGGTGCACACTTTTAATCCCAGCACTCAGGCAAAAGTAAGTGGAACACTGAGAATTTGAGAACAGCCAGGTCTACATATGAGTTCCAAGAAAGCAGGACTAGGTAGAAAGACCCTGATTCAAACAAACTTAAAAAAAAATCCAACAACAACAGAAGAATAATATTTAGGAACAGCAAGATGGCTCAGTGGGTAAAGGCACTTTCCATCAACCCTGACAACCTAAGGTCAATCCTCCAGGACACAGATGGTAGAAGGAAAGAATCAACCCCTACAAGCTGTTCTCTGACTTCCATATTTGCACCAAACATACCTTGCCCCTTCTCCTAATTAAATGAAAAAAATGTAATAAATTTTTAAAAGAATTTTATTGGATATAATTCAAAATGCATATAAATAATCTTGAAGTCACAAAAATCCAACAACCTATGTTGAGATAAATAAGTATATGAATAAATAAATAGGAAGGGGTGAAAACTTTTGCAGATAATTCCAGGCCTACGTTGCCACAACAGGATTATTTTTCAATGCTGGATAAAAAGAGGAAAAATTCAAATATCTCACTAATTTGAGTAAAAATTTGAAGAGGAGGTTACACAATGCATTTCCCCCAAATATTTATCGATTATAAAAAGAAAAACATTATTGCCACATTGAATACACACTTGGCATATAATTAATTTTATTAATTAGTTGACATAGTTAATTAATAAAAAGAAAGAACTGATTATACTACAACATGAGTGAATTTTTAAAGCATGTACTAAGTAAAAGAAGCCAACCAAAAAAGAATACACTGTTGAGTCTATTTTGACTTCACTAAATGACTTCATTTATTTGAAATGTTCAGCTTAGCATATATAGATTAGTGTTTCCCCAGGGCAGCAGATGGAGTGACTCTGGAGTACAAAGACTCTTAATTGGACTTAGATTTCCTATGAGAGGAAACTAAATTATTTCAAAAATTATCTGTACCTACAGCAGCACAGTTCTTAAAAACATCTATTAAACTACATTCTATGTGACAGCCAGTCTGCATGTATATAACAGCTCAATAAAACTGTCTGTCAACAATTATTGGTTGGCAACATCATAGTAAAAATTCAGAAAGAAGTCTTCAAAATATTAAACTATTTGAGTAAAAATTTGAAGAGGAGGTTACACAATGCATTTCCCCCAAATATTTATCGATTATAAAAAGAAAAACATTATTGCCACATTGAAAAGGCCTGGCAAACATCTTAATCAGAGCATAAAGATATACACTACAGATATATAAAAAGTCACTCTTAATCATCATCAGAAAAGCTTTTTCTTCCAGTGAGTCATGGTTAATACAGAAACTCCTATACAGAAACTAGTCAGAATGCTGATAATAAATGACTGTGAATGCTTAGCCAGTGATGGGTCAAAATATATCCCCATTCAAGGTTTGCAGAACATCACAGAAGAAGGAATAGAAAGAATGTAAAAGCCAAAGATGGGGAAGGAAAGTTGTGAAATGCTATTTTCAGGACATCACATTGGCTGCTGCACAAATCAACTCACAGTAGCTGTGGCTGCTTGCATAAGATCAGCCAAAAGTCCAGGATGGATGGGACAGGCTGTCAAGGACCAGTCCTGGCAAATGAGCTACAGGCAGTTGAGCTGCTGAGGAAAGTTTAGTCACTTTTCTCTGGGAATGTGGCTTCTAGTAGGTTGTCCACCCCAGCAGAGGGCCCCATACCCATGAATGATACCCTGTTCAACACTCAACTGGATTCAGGGGGATAATGATGAAGAAGAGAGAGGAGAAGAAGAAAAATCAGAATGGAGACAGGCAGGGTGTCCTGAGGAGAGCTAGAAGGAGGTGGTAATAATAAAAATATAATGTATGCATACATGAAAATTTTCGAAGAATAAATTTCTAAAAAAGTAAAGCAAAATATCCACAGGAGTGTGGATGATTCCTGAATTGATTCCCGAAATAATGACGCTAAGATGCCTGGATAAAAATGGATACATATGAGTCAGCGCACAAGAAATATGATGAAAATCACATTAATAGTTGCTTGGGAGGGGTTGCAAAGGATGCATTGTAAAGAGATCAACAATTAAAAACAGCTTCAAAGGCTGAATTACGGTGTCATGTAACAAGATTCCATAAACGGTGATTGGGTATTGAATCGTGACTAAGCTGCAACCTCAGCATCTCAGAGGCTCAGTTGGGAGGATTATAATTTGATGCCAGCCTGGATTGGGCGATATACATAGTTCTAAGGTAGCACAAGGCTACAAAAGGAAGGAAGGGAGGGAGGGTGAAAAAGAATGGACAAAAAGAAAGATCCAGCAAATGATAAAACCTAATGTCAAAATTAATTCTATAAACAGTTACAGCTCAACCTACGAGAATTTTAAAAATTTATATGAAGCATAACCTTCTGAAAAGCAAAATGATGGCAGTTAATAGTGCCCATTACCTAAAACTTACTGTGTGCTATGCCTTTTCACTCTTAGCATTTTGCACTCTTTAAGGCTCAAGTGGAATACACAGTATTTTATAAATGAGGAAAACTAAATGGAGAATGGTTAGATAATTTGCCAAAGGGTGAACTGCTAGTCAAAAGTAGAATCCTTATTTTAAATACTGTTAATCTGGCTCAGGATCCACACTGATAGGACAGTGTTTGTTTCTCAGATAAAAGAATATAAATAAGCATTAAGTATATAAAAAGGTGTTTTCATCAACTAAAACACTCATATTTTACATATAGAGATGAACAGCTTACCTTATTATTTAAGTGTTTACCTGTAAATTATTTTTCCTGATTCCTACCCTGCCAGTCACCCTCCTGATAATCTTGAGAGATTGATCCTAAATCAAACAGCTATTCATTTTTCACTAAGCACCAGAGCTGCTGGTTATAATGAAAGGATTAGAAAATAAAACTGGCTCATATAAGGTTATACACATCAAGAGTCTATTCACAGCAGGGGGGAGGTACACACCTGTAATCCCAGCACTTTGGAGGCAGAGGCAAGTAGATCTCTATGAGTGCCAGGTCAGCCAGAGCTACATAGCAAGTTCAGTACAGCCAGAGATACATAGTAAGACTGTGTGTCAAAAAAGAATACAAAAAGATCTACTTCGTGGGTCTGGAAAGATGGCTCAGGAGGTAAAGTGTCTGCTGTGTAAGCAAGGAAACCTGAATTTGGATCCTAGGTACCCAAGTAAAAACCATGCTCTGTGGCTTGCACCTATGAAAGCATAGATAGAAGCAGGGAAGGATATCCCCAAAGCTCAGTAACCAGCCAGCTTGGCTGATCTGATGAGGCACAGTGACGGACCAACAGACCCTATTTCAAAAAAACAAGGTGAAGAAATTGAAGGATACAACTGATGACAATCTCTGGACTCCATACAGATTTGTGCACGTGTGCACACGCACACACACACACACGCACACGCACACACACACACACACACACACACACGAGTCTACTTCATATGCATTTCTCTTTTCAGCTCTATGGCAATTTATAAGAATGATCCCATTAGGCTTATGTATTTGACATGTAGTCCCTACTTGCTGGTGGTGTTTGGGGAAGTTTAGATGTACCCTTGTTGAAGGAAGAGTGTCACTGGAGACAGACATTGAGAATTTAAAGACTTGTCATTTCCAATTCATTCTCTCTGCTTCATGTTCAAGGTAACTTATGTGAGCCCTCGACTTCCTGCTCCTGCTGCCATGCTTCCCCACCTCAATCAATTCTTTTGTAAGTTGTCTTGGTCATGATGTTTTATCACAGCAACCAAAAGGTAACAAACACAGTTCTCTGAAAGCTTCATAATCTTCTAATGATTTTTAACAAAATAATAGTAACATATTTTCAAGTAAAACTTTGTTGCTCTTCTAGAAAATAAGCAAATATCTACTATAACAAAGTAATGGTAAGAGACAGAAAAGTTATCCAGACAGGTCAGCAAGGGAGAATATCTTTTTATGAGAAGAAAAAAGAACAGACACCAGAAGGCTCTAGGCATGCATGCAGACAGAGAAAAAGCCACGTGCCCATGCAATGGGAAGATGGTAACATACCTGAATTACTATGTATTTTAAAAGTGCTTCAAGAAAATAGCTTGTGAGGTCTTCTTGTCCTTTATCTCCTGACTGCGGGGGAACAAGAGGGGTGACTTCCTCTATAGTTACTTGAGCTAGCCAAAGACAAGAGAATTGTATAATCAAAAGACAAATTCTATTCTACAAAATATGACTAAATAAAATTTAGCAAAACAGATATGCAATAAAAACTACTTTTAAATTTTTCTAAAAATTACATCTTGAAATAAATCTGAGATCATCCTGACAGTCCATAATTATCATAAACTTGAAAATTGGCTGTTTTGTGAATTCCTGATTGAAAGGAAATGGAAGAAGGATAAGTAGATATGCAGTGACTGGGGGTGCATGGACCTCACTAGAGTGATGAACATTCAGAGTGTCAAATTACAAGATGCCAAAATATGATGAGAAGTATTAGTGCAAGGTGCTTATCACCAAATTAGCATTCTGACTGTACCTGAGAAATGTTTTCTACTTTTCAGATATTAATTCACTGTGACAAATGGTGATGCAAAAAAAAAAAAAAATCAACCCATAGTCAGCAGCACAACCAGTAACTGGTTATACTGCTCAGATAAGTAAACCCACAAGGGTATTTTTCAACTCTGAAATAATATTCAGTATGTTATTTCTAACACCCACTTTACAACTTAATAGCCAACCTTTATCATTTGCATCCCATCCTCATAGAGTAGTGCCAGTGCTTTGTTTTGCAAAGCTATAAACTCCCATTTAAGACCCAAAAACTTCTTAGTAGCTATAGAGTACCACAGATAAGTTTGTATTTTCTATGCCCTGTAAAGTAAATAGCAAAACTTCTACTCTTGGGGCTGGCGAGAGGACTAAGCATTTTATGATAAGTACTGCTCTCATCTGTCCCAGGTTCAGTTCCCTGTATCCACACCACGTGGCTCGTAAACTAGTGGAAATTCCAGTTCCAGGAGATCTGAAACCTTTTTCTGGACTCTGTGAAAATATGCATGCATGTTGTACATAGACAGACAAGTAGGCACACAAATGCACATATAAAAAATTTACAGGAAAGTTTAAATTTTGTTCTCAGAAAGAGAATGCAAAAGTTGGTCAAAGGCATTTGAAACTAATCAAAAATGAAAGCTAATTCTAAAAATGGATACAGAAAGAGAATGTCAGGGATCCAAAAGAAAATGTGTTCATGAAACACTAGTAACTCTTCCAGGTGTTATGTAAATAAGTAGACATGAGGACTTAAACTGGAACATTTAAAGATTCTATGTGAACTTGTTTTGTATTTTAAAGTTTTATGCTACAAGTATAGTTTGCTTTGCTACAAAAATCTGTAATTCTAGAAATATGTGTTACAATAAGATGAAAAAGCCACTAGAGTACAGGTCATGAACTGAATATGGACTCCTAAAATCCATATGCTGGAACACAAATCCTCAATGCGAGCGACTGTATCTAAACAGAGCATGTGAGGTTACAATGATGTTATTAGGGCTCAGCCCTAAGTGTACAGAATTGTATATAAACAGAGAAGAAACACCAGAGGGCCTGTGTACACAAGCATACAAGTACACAAATAAAGGATTACGTGAGCAGACAATGAGAAGGTGATGCCTGCAAACTGAAAAAAGGCTCCTCAGAAACTGGACCCGACAGCATCTGATTATGCACTCTGAAGAATACACTGTGCACTATAAGAAATGCACTTCTGCCATGGAGCCACGTAAGTCTGTGTTGTTACAGAAGCCCTAGTCAACTAATACAACACTATAGATTACAAATGCTAACTAGGAAAAGAAGAATATGTTTAACTAAAAGAAAAATCACTTTGTTATTTAAACAGAATAATACAAGGAAAAAACTAAAAGGCAAAGAAAACTAACATTAGAAAGTCTGAGGGCTAAAAAGTGCAAAGATTTACTAGTTTAAAAACAGTTAAATAACATTTCCAAAAATTACAAAGTAAATTTAAAATGAAAATACAATTTTAGATGTATAAAATTTTATATTCATTTTATATAGTTACTGCACAAAGAAAAACACTTCTATTTCTGTGTACATTTATACTAATTCAAGCATAAAATGAAATAGAAATTAAAGATATATTAAAACCAGTAGTGTCCAATACCTCCCAGCAAGAGGATCTCATGTTCAAGGTCATCCTTTTCTACACAATAATAAATTTAAGGCCAGCCTGAGATATATGAGACACTGTCTCAAAAAACAAAAACAAACAAATAAACAAACAAAAACCCCCCACAAAAGTGGAAAGAACAAAACAAAACCTGAAGTGAAGTGGTCTATAGCAACCCTAATATGATTTAGATGCTCTGACATTTGGGACTTGGCTAGTCAGAGATAATGTCCTTACCAGGGTTGTCCAATTCTTAGAGGTAATAATTGACTAACTGGCTAATAGTAATGCTCATACAGGAACCACTCCATCTAGAATCCACACCCCCAGGGAGTTCTCCTATACTCAGATTCAAGGCTACTATTCCCCTGTTCTGATCACTACAGGCTCAAGGTCTAGACAAGTAGGGACAATCTTTTTGTACTGTTGTCAACTGAATTACACTAGCTGATTTTTACTTGCTCTCACTGAGTTGCCACTTCCTTCCTATGAAACCACAATAAAGGCTCCTGCCTACAATAACTCACACACTTCCCTTTCCTCTGTCTTCTGACTAACCCTGATCACATAGACAGCGAGACATACACATTGTCTACACAGGCCTGTAGCATGGGGTATGCTTCTTCTTAGAATGTAAGTAGCAAAGTACTATTTCCAACAGTTATCTTAATCTGTTGGCCTCACCAAGCCAAAGTACTACTAAAACCTACCTTTATAAACACTATCTCAGAATCATGAAATAACTGTATAAAGAGCTAACAGTAAAGACAAGCAAAAATCTTCACAGAAGAGTACAGAGAGTAGGTAAAGTGCCTACTAAACAAACAGGAAAGCCTGAGATCAATCACCAGCACCCATACAAAAATATGGGAATGGCCTTGAATGCCTGTAACCCCAGGGCTATGGGGCAATAACAAGTAGATTTGAGGAAGGGGGTGTTGCTTGCTATCTAGTGCAGTTAGAACAGTGAACTTAAGGGGTTCTACCTCGAATATAACAGTAATATGAAGAAACAACTGAGGAAGAAGCCCTGGTGTCAGTGTCTGGCCTCCATATGGTGAGCATGGGAAAGCACACCTGGACACACATGCACATACTACAAACATGTTTGTGTACACACAAAGTGTATATATAAACGAACACATTTTTAAAAAGAAACTCTATAGAAAACATACTGATACACAATATCCCATCAATCTTACTTTCTTGAAGGTTGAGTGGAGGATTAATAAGATTATCTAAAGTTCGAGGTCCATATTCGGATTGTGGTGCTGAAAATCCAGGGATCAAGCATGAGAACATCCAGAGCTGTTCTTTGCTACAGTTATCTTGAAGAGCTTGCAACCATAACAAGAAGAGACGAACACCTTCGCGTCTGATCTAAAATAAAATAAGATGCAGATTTCTTCATGGACAGAATGATATTTTGTAGAAGAAAGAGAAAGACAAGATAGAGAGTGAAGACAGTCCATGTCCAGAGCATCTATACAACTCCCATATTTTGAAATCTACGTTCATAACTTGTAAGAATAAATGTGGGCTAAGGCTATGGCTCAGTGGTAGCATATGCAAGGCCGAGTTCAATCCACAGCACTGGGGAGTAAACTCAGCCATGCCTGATAAAATCCTAAGAATAAACTATTTAATATAATAATTTCTTTTGAAAACAATTCAAAAGCAGTTTCTTCTCCCTCTGCTTTGCTAGGACCCATCACCACCAAACTAACCCAGAGAGCAGTGACTGACAGTGACAGAACCTGCCTGGAGAGGGGTTAGTGAGCAGGGACATTCGTCATAGAGATGCTGCCTAGCGACTGCCTGTCCCTTGAAAGTTCTCAAGTTATTCAAATTATAAAAATGAATTTATTTAAACAACTATTGAAAATATTACTTAAAATCTCCCTGAAATTATCTCATTTACTACATTGTTTGTGTCCTAGCTACAGGTGTGGAAGGAACTCTGGCATAACTACTGTGCCCAATGACCTAAAACAATCCCTATATACAAAAAACAAAAAACACATGATTCAATGAATGAATGCTGTCCCAGAAAGAGAACAGAAAAGAGAAAGTTCACTGACAAGCACTGAGTTCTTCTCAGTGACTTTTCTCAAATGAATTGAAGACAATTAATTCAACAAACTTAGGGGGAAAAAAATCAAGGTGGGAGAAGTATAGGTGGTAGGTATGTAGCTTTATTGCTTTGGTTTGTTGATTTGTCTTGAGACAGGGTCTCAGGGAAGACTAGGCTGGCTTCAACTATGCAGTTGAAGATGACCTTGAAGATGATCCTCCTGCTTCCATCTCCTTAGTGCTGGGATTCCAGTTGTGTGCCATCACCCCAGCTCATACAGTCTGCGGGCTGAATCTACAACCCTGAACATATTTAACGAGCACTCTGGACCACCCCACCCCTATAATCAGTTTGTTCTTAAGTCATAGAAATAAATATAATTATATACCTTTAAGGAGTTTCCTGTGTGCAGTAGTTTCTTTAAAATCAACCCTGAAAAGAAAAACATGATTGTAAACATCCCCATCTTCCTATCTGTATATAAATGTCAGAGTTCTCGGTCAGACTTGAAAACACTTTTGAACAAGTCCTTGGCAATCTCTAAATTGTTCTTGGTGACCTTCATAACCCTTTGATCAAAACTGCGGTCAGAGGGACATATAAAAAAGCCACCTTTCAACACAGTTAAATATTATTACTTTACTGATAAAACTTGGTCCAAAAATTGTGTTTAATACAACAATCTATTGCATCTGCTATTTACATTGAAAATATAAATAAAATATTTTACCACAAATACAAAAGGACTATTGTAAAAGGTTTGAATCAACCAAAAGAACATTCATTAAGTTCAATATTTCCTATTATTTTTATTACTATAACATCCAGAGGCACATCATTCACTGTTGAACAAATCTAAATATGACATTATATTTGCTTTGATTTAAACCTATTGTTTTACTTTTAATTAAGCATACAATAATACATTGAGGCTTAAATAATTTTTTTCCTTTCTTCTCTAGAGGAAAACATTATACACATTTTGGAGTTATCACTTATAGAACCATTTTTATATTATTGCTTACTTATAAATCCATAAATTACTTAGAATCAATAGCCTAAAACCTTATATAAATTGTATCATTCACAGGAACTCATTTATAAGTTGCTGCTTTTCATATCTAATATTAGCATTTTAAATTTATATATACTGGTCTATGTAGCTCTAGATAATTCATTTTTAACTACTTTATGAATATACCTAAATGTACCTTCTTTTGGCCTATTTCCAAATATTTGTCACAACCAAGAATAGTGTAATAAATGTTATTATTCATGACTGCCTACTACACACATGACATTTCTTAGGGTATATAATTATAATGAAATCACTCACTTCCAGCTTTATCAGATATTAATAAAATCTAAAATCATAATGATAACTAACAATACCAAGCAATGTGACAGTGCTCTGTATGTGATGTAGCAGGACACAATGACAAACTCTAGAATTTGATAATATGATTAATGTTAAGTTTGAATGTTTCAATTGACGGTTTCTAGTGATAATCAACTTTTTTGTTTGCCCATTCAAATTTTATTTAATTGCTTTTGTGCTCTTTTATCATTTTCAAGTGGATAGTCTTTTTAAATTTAGAGATCTGAATTATTTTTATTTACATGCATGTGTTTATATGAGGGAATGCCATGTGTGCAGGTGCTGTTAGCAGTCAGAGAAGACATCAGATACCTTAAGAGTTGGGGTCTCCAAAGAATCTCTGTGAGCTACTGCCGTGAGTTGTTTATTGTGGGTGCTAGGAATTGACCTCAAGTCTCTAAAGAAGCAGCATATACTCTCAAACCACTAAGCCATCTTCAGCCCTCAAGTTTGCGTTTTGATTTCTAAATTAAAAATTCTTTATGAAGGTTTATGCCTAGACTTGTTATGCCATGTTTGGTTGGCATCACTGGGAGGCCTGCTCTTTTCTGAGGGGAAATGGAGGAGCAGTGGCTCTGGGACAGAGGAGAGAGGGTGCTGGGAGGAGGGAAGGGAAGGAAGGTTGTGGTCTGAATGTACTGTATGAGAGAAGAATAAAGGAAAAGAAAAAATTCTTTATATATTGCCTATTAATTCTTTATCAGCTCTATAAACTAGATAAGTTATGCTTTTGTTGGGAGAGGAGTATTATCTCACAAAAAAACAAATGTCTCAAAGTTTAGACCAGGTGTGATGGTTCATGTCTTTTAATCCCAACACTGGGTGGGTGTGTGTGTCTGTCTGTGTCTGTTTGTCTGTCTGTCTGTCTGTCTCTCTCTCTCTCTCTCTCTCTCTCTCTCTCTCTCTCTCTCTCTCTCTCTCTCTCTCTCTCCTCTCTTTCCCTCCCTCCCTCTCCCCATGTCTTTAATCCCAACACTGGGTCTCTCTCTCTTTCTCTCTCTTACTTTCTTTCTTTGGAATTTAAGCTAGGTTGGCATGAAATTCACAACATAGTCAAGGTTGTCATTACAACAACAAATGGCTTCAAAGACTATGTAAGGAGGATAGAAGTATCATAAAACTGGACTATGAGGACTTTTTTCTCAAATACATTGAATTTTACTTCAAACAATAAAATTATGTATGTAAATTATATCTCAATGAAGTTATTTTTTACATCAACTACAGTTACCTTTTCCTTCATTAACAATTCATAGACGCCAACAAGTTCTATGAATTATCCCACTGACAAGGAAATATCACCATTTATGAATTTTCACATGTCATAAATAATTTGGGAATACTATTAGTCATGACAACTAGGTAATATAAAGGTATTCTGGGGATTAAAGGCTATATCCTCAAGAAATATAACATAGCTTTTAAGTTCTTATGTCTCAAAAAGTTTTACAAAGACAATCTTCAAGACCATTTTCATGATCATGAAGTTCAAATAAGAGTTCATAATTCTTTTGAGCACTTTATCACATGCTCATTAGCAATTAATCTCTTCTTTTATGTTATGTTTATTAAAATGTTTAATAACCTTTAAAAAAAGACCTTTAAAAGGTTGTCTTTCGAATAGTATGTTTTTACATGTTATGCAAAAATCATTTACACATCCATATGTGTGTGGAAAGTGGAGGCCAAAAGGTAATATTGATGCTTGCCATCTTATTTTTTAAGACAGGATAACTTATTGAGCCTGGAATTATGGGTTTTGCTAGTAAATCTCAGTGTCTGTCTCCAACCCCCAAGCTACCACTGTACTGGGGCTACTGGTGGCCCCTTTGGCTTTTGCCTGGATGGAATCAGCACTCAGGATGTTGAGTCAAAGCAAACACTTCACCTACTGAGCCATCTCCCTAGCCTCTTATAATCTACATTTTCAGTAAAATAAACCATGAACACATTAAAAATAACTGCTAAACCATTGTAAATTTTACTTCAGATGTGTAAAACATACTTATATCACTTACCAATACTATGGAATTGCCATCGCTGATGAATTCTTTCTGGAAGAAGTTGTAAAATTTTCTAAACATCAACATAAACAAAATAAAAATCAAATTAATGACCTAATATATTATGAAATATGGAATGTTAGACCTAAGAGCCTCTTACGTTAACATAAGAACCTCTTATGTTAAAGTATATCAAATACAAACTAGTAAAATATTTAAACTTTCCTACTAAAAAAGTAATAACCAATACTAAAGAAATTTTGGAAGAGAAAATTAATGAAATTTATCTTGAATACTGTTATAAAAAATAAGTTTATTCTCCTTTTGATGGTTAATCTTGGTTGTCAACTTGACTAGATCAAGAACACAAACATCTGGGCACTCCTGTGAGAGATTTATTTGAAGCAGGAAGACCTGCCCTAAATGTAAGTGGCACCTTTTGGTGGCAGAACAGACCAAAGTGACATGAGAGGGGAGAGAGAAAAAGAAGAGGAGGAAAAGAAAAGGAAGAAGGAGAGGGGGAAAGAGAAGGGAGAAGTAGGAAAGGTTAGGAAGGAGAAAAGGAGATAAAAAGATAGGGCATGTTGCATTAATTAATCATGTGAACCCAGAGGAACTTGGATGCCAAGTTGGACATAGGTAGCAAAGCAAAAAATAAATAAATTTAGAAGTTTCATAGGCTAGCTGAAACACTCTCTATATATAATACCTCAAATTTTCTTTTTATCCATTTTCTACTGTATTATGCAGATTATTCCAGAAAAACAGCTGAACTACTACTAGAGTATACTCAGTCATTATCCACTTGCTGAATGACATTGTATATGTTATTATTGCTGCTATTATAAATATTACTTAGTCACATCATTAAAGGATGCTCATAAGCTCAAACTAGAAACTTTATATAACGGTGTTGCATTATCCTTACAATCAACCCAAACATCACTTTTGACAGATAAAGAAATGGGTTGAGTAGTGTGCTTAGGGTAGAAATCTAGCAAGTGGATGGACCAAGACTCTAACTTCAATATGCTTCTTCCCATGCCTGTGCTTTTACACTACTCTGACCAGTGGCTAGTAGGCACTTACATTTTTTTTCTTTTAGATAGAATTGTCTTTAGTCCATTCCATAAAAGAGAATAATAAAGAAAATATAAAGTATAGGGAAAGACAGAAGGTTCATCAAGAAAGATGCTACAAAACCCTAAACTAGATCTCTGAAACCCACGTAAAAGGAGTGAGATGACTAACTCCACAAAGCTGATACATGTGTGCAGTGGAATGTGCCACACACACATGTGCACATACACTGAAACATATAAATTTACCTATATGTCTTCGACAGCTAGCTAATAAATATATTTGGTGTGGAAAAAGATAAAAATTATAGAAAGGTTGAAATAGTAAGTTTGTGAGCTACTCAAAAGCAGTCTTCTGACTACACTTTAGATTTAATTCTATGTATTTAGAGACAGGATTTAAACCATGTTGGTCTTAAAATCACGATCTTCAATGGTTATGGACACAAAGCCACCATGTCTAGTTTATGCTTTTAACTTCTAATGTGGATTTAAAATATTACAAGTTTTATGTGCCTTCAATTACAGCAAAACCAGAATCCAATCTTGTCCCATATGAACATCACATACAGTTATGACTTTAACCAGAAAGTAGTCACTTTATGATTTACATTTTCATCGTTAGACACTGTACATTATCATCCAATGTGAAAGATCACCCTAACCCTAACCCTAACCCTAACCCTAAGCAATGTGAAGAAAATCAGTACAAAGGTTAAATGTATTTGTAAAGATGAACATCCCAGGACTGGAGGTTTTCCTTTTTCCTAGTGGGAGAATGTGTACTTAGCATGTGCAAAGCCCTGGATTCAATCTAAAGGAAAATAAAAGCTACACACACCACCAGCCCCTGAGAAAACCAGCCACTTTGATCTCACATCTTTTTTCTAATTAAATTTAGTGATCCATAATCCATATGTCCTGTTACACATGGGAAAGTATTATTTTTAATATCTTTTCTATAATTTCAATTTTCTGAAAAGAAATTCTCTTAATTCATCAGTTTACCTTGTTTCCTGAATACAGAGCAACCATTATCTTGCATTCTTCAGGGACACTTATTTTCCCCCAAAACATCTGTGTTTACTATTCCACTTAAAAGGTAGTTTCTTTGCCAAATATGCAATTAGGTTTCAAAAGATTCAAGATCAATGAAAATTAAGTTCAGAATATCAGTTAACTGTTGTGTGGCACCTTGTTTTGTTTTTCTTCTTGAGTTAGGTTCTCACCATGTAGCCCAAGCTGGCCTAAAATTTGCAACTCTCCTGCCTCAGCTTCCCAAAGGTTTGAACTGTAAGCACGTACGACCATGTCCAGGTATTTTAATATTAATGTTAGAGTCTTACTCTGTTAGGTGGCCAGTCTGCTCATGAACTCCCAGGCTCAGGCCAGCCCTCCTCCTCTCTCACTAAGTAGCCCCCCTCCTGAGTATCAGGACTACAGACACATAACCATCTCAACTATGAGAAACAGGTTTTATGCACTCTCTTGGTCTCTCAAGTCATCAGCTCTAGTCTTGGATTTCAACCAGTCTCTAAATTTTTAATAAAGATCATAATCATATCCCTATGACTATTTCCAATGATAGTAAGTAATTTTAAAATAGGGATAAGAGGGGTTTAATTTTTGAATGTGCTAAAAAGCAAACAATTTTTAGCATAGCTTATCAACCTCTAAGCTATGCTTTGTTTGTTTACAAATATCTGCCCCAGTCTAATTCAAAGTGATAAAAAATAAGAATTTTAAAAACAAAAATATTTTGTTCCCCCGTTGGAGCAGATATGATGAGCCCTCACCACAGCTCATATATGCCTTTAATCCCAACACTCAGTGCAGGAAGACCAACAAGAAATTCAAGGCAAGTCTGGACTACAACAAGAGTCCATGCTAGAAGAAAGCCCCTTAAGACTCAGGAAGTAAATAGTTCACAAGTCTTACAAAATCCCTGAAAAGATTACATTTGCACCCTGAAGGTACAACAGTAAGACTGCTATGGAGAAGTCTCCCACATGTCAAGCTGCCTGTATGCTTTGCACAAAGCCCTAGGGCTCCAACCGTCTGGGTCATTGCCCATGCTGGGCTGGGCTTTCAGTACTATAGCTGCCTTTGAGTCATTCATGCTTCTGTAAGGAACGCTTCGTCCATATTCCTGTTACCCCAATAAATTCACTGGTTCACAAAGTTGGACTTTGGTGTGGTATCATTCCCTTGATCTTTCATCAGTTCTCTATCTGGGGTGAGTAGAGTTCACATCTCCACAGGGATAGTGTCACACTGTTAAGACCCTGTACCAAAACTAAATGATAAAGCCTGGCATGACAACACACACCTTTAGTCTCAGCACTTGAGATGCAGAGGCAGGAAGATCTGTGCAAGTTCAAGGCCAGTCTGGTCAACATATCAAGTTTCAGACCATTCAGGGCTACATATTGAGACCCTCTCTTAAAAAGAGCAAAAGCAAAACAAATAAATAAAAAATGACATATCCCATAGGCATATATAATAGCCACAATTCCAGAGGTTAAAAAAAATTGTGTAAACTACACAAATCAAAAATTTCACTTTACAAAAATGCTATCAAATTAATTTTATATTATCATATGCATAAACATAATTTTGTTGCTAAAAAAAGTCATTATACTTCAAAAATACACAAATTTAGTTAGATATATTTTTAAGTTAATTAAGTTCTTCAAAAGGCTGGCAGATTAACTATGTTTCACTATATGTCTAATAAATTTAATATATTTCTTTATATTCCCAGAATTATTTTTTGAAAAAGTTTAAACGGTATAACTCATAGCACTTACCTCAAAAATAAAAAGTATAGCATCTAATTCCTCTCTTTGAGACTTGTGACCTGAAATATTTTGAACAGAAAAATACTTTAAATATACTCACTGTTAACAGCTACTTAATGAACTTAAATATTTCAACCGATGGGTTTTTCTTCAGTGATCCTTTAGCAAAATGCTAAAGCATGGTCTATTTATTATATAGACAATTTTATAATCCCTCTCACTACTCTTTAGCATAATTGTTCTAAATTTAGGTTGTGGTCTGGGAGTTTGGAATAGCTTAATGATAAAATCGACACTTAGCATGTACAAGGCCTTGGATTCAATCCCCAGGATAAAAAGAAAAACTTAGTTTATACATATATCTAATAACAAGTCATCATATATTGTAAATTTTGAATAAGCTTTGATTATGAAAAGCACTATTCCTATTGCTATTCAAACATTGTTAGGGCAGAACAAAGAAGGTAGGTTAAGGAAACCTGATCAGGAAAATGCCTTCACAAAACAATAGCCGTATGAGTCTGTTAGTTTCCTTTCAAATACATCTGAAAGGTATCAAAATAAAACAATACTAAAATTCTAATGCCCAGATCCTCTTTTTTAAGTTAATGCTTATGACTACTAGAAACATAAACATAAGCCAGAATACATGTTAATCTTACCTTTTTGTTTAAGACTAGCTTCAATAGTCACAAAATTTTCAAAAAACACATAGTATATATGTGAAAAATGTTGGTCAAAAAACTGTTTAAGGTCAATAGATTCTGCATTCTCTGAAAAAACAACAACAAACAGTTCTTAGCAACTAGTCTATCAAGGTTAAATTGTGATTAGCAAGCATTTATAGTGCCAAATTTCTTTCAAGGTCAAAGATCTGCACCTGAAATTCTATTGTAATCAAATATATGGGACAAATATTTGTTTCTTTGTTTCTACAATTTAATCTTTACACATTCCAGTTTTAGTTTTTAAAAATTTGGTCTAGTTACCATAGTGTGTGAGTGTTTGTCTGTTTTTTTAAAACAATCAGTGTCAAAACTGGCTGCAGTGGTACACAGTTGTAAACCTAGGTATTCCAAAGGCTGAAGCAGAAGGATCAGGAGATCAAGGTTAGCCTAAGAGGTATAGTGAGATCCTGTTGCATAAAACAGAGACATTGTCAGAGACAGATAGATAGACAGACTCAAAATCAGTATCTCAAAGATCTATTTTTCAGGGCTGGAGAGATGGTTCAGCAATTAAGAGCATTAGCTGCTCTTCTAGAAGTCCTGAGTTCAATTCCCAGCATCTACAGGGCAGCTCACAATCACCTGTAATGCCCTTTTCTGGTGTGCAGATATATAACAAAACACCCATATAAATAAAATATTTACATAAATAAATCTTTTTTAAAAAGATCTACTTTCAAATAGTGGCTTCTGCTTTTCTAATATCTCTACTAACAGTTTTAAGAACTACTTGTAAGAATAATTCTGGTAATTCAGTATATAGATAACAGTAGGCTTTATAAATGAGCATTTGAGGATTATAAATTCTTAAGACTGCTCTCAAGAATTTCTCAGTATAGCAAGGAAACAAAACATGCAATTATATGCACAATAGAAAGTTAGATTATGAAAGTGAAATGACATGCATCATATACAGGAATTCAGAGCACAGAATTACTTTCAAAGTTTAATGAATGTCATCTACTGTCCATGTTCTGAATAGCTATACTGCATAGCCTACTTAATAAAAACTACCTATTACCTGAGTGCAACAGAAAAGTAGTAGTCACAGAATAAAAATATATTTTATGGAATATAAAAATAAAATTTTTAAACTACTGTGATGGATAAGAAAAACATTTTCCTTTTGAAAACACTGAAGAACTTTAAAGTGAGAAGGAAATAGATTACACTTACATATATATTTTTTGAAATGCTTAAAAATACAAGTAATGTCCCAAGAGAAACAAGAAAATGAGACTGACAAAACAAAACAAAAGCAAACATGACTCAATCCAAGACTTCCCAACATATTAGGAGCCAAGATATTGTCCCTCGGTTTCCTTCCCATACGGCCATAAACAAAGCCTGGAAGCTACACACTTGGCTAATGCCAGTAAACAAGCACTAGAAGCCAGGCACAGTGACATATTACTGACATTTTGGTGGAGCTTAAGATGGAAGATTACAAATTCAAGTGCTTGGGGCTATATAGAGCTAGACCTTGACTAAGTAGGGGAGGTGGGCCTATCAAAAGTAAGCTAATTTGTTCTTTTACTTTAAGATTTATTTGTACCTTATATGCCTGTGTATCTGTGTGTGGGAATGTGCATATAAGTGCTGTTGTCTATGGAGGCTAGAAGAGGGCAATGGATTCTTTGGTTCTGAAGTGACAGGTGATTGTCACCTGATGTGGGTGCTGGGAACTGACTATGGTCAAGCAAGAGTACAACTTTCTCATAACCCCTGAACGATCTCTCTAGCCCCTCTATATTTATTTTTAAAAACACAAAAGCAAACAAAAACTCTGATAAGATGTTTGATAGTAAATTCATGAAGTTTTCATGGCAGAGTAAAAAACAAGAACAATCTAGGTAAAATATAAGAAGCCTTCACTTATTTAAATCCGAAAGACAGTTCAGCATTAAGGGCACGTGGTGCAGATGCAGAGGACCCAAGTTCCTAGTACCCACATGATGGCTTACAAACATCTGTAACTCTAGCTCCAGGAGAGTCAATACCCTCTTCTAGACTCCACAAGCACTAGGCATACACAGGATACACAGACAGGTGTGAAGGCAAATCATCCACACATGTAAAATATGTAAATCTAAAAACAATTTAGTAAGAAACTTTCTGGAATAACTCAAGAGAAAAGAAACAGAAAGGGGAATACAGTTATAGAGAGGGTACAGAAACACTCCATCAACTGTGAGCCACAATACCAAATTTCACCCTTTTCAAATGCCCCACTAACTTTCCTGCTCCTCATTTAAAGGCTCACTACTTTAGCACACTGAGTATTAATCATAGCACAGTGGCCGGTGCCTAACTTTCTGCAGCAAACCTTTACCATTTTCATCTAACAGAAGTGCTTTGCAGGTGATAAACCCACCCACCCACACACCAAAAAAAAAAAAAGTAATCAAAATATTACCTATCTTCATAAACGCTTCTGTTTGGAAGTGTTTGTGAACTAGTATTTTCCTAAAGAAACTAAATACACATTTTGCCTGAAATCCAGGTTAATGTTTCTGAATTTTAAAATGATTCAGACTTTGTAGACCTGGGAATATTAAAATAGCAAGATAATTCTAGACTTTAGTTTTCATCAGTTAAATTTCTCAGATGTTTCTTTTGGGCTTTAAGAAAAATGGATACTTTTTAAAGAACCTGATTATAATACATTTATTCACTTTCATACATTTTTGAAATATTTAAATACTATAGCATGTATGTAAACAAAAATTTTAAAGATCAAAAGTCAGTTTTTCTTTTAAAGTCTAGATATTAAATGTATCCCTGAAGATTTACTAAATTAACCTGGTTGAGAAACCAAAAATTAGACAAATTTTGTAATTATCCTTCATCTATTAAGTAGCAACTGCCATTTAAAACTATTCCTCGACTAGTGGTGGTTAATTTATTAACCTGTAAGATGTAACGTAGATAATCTGCTTTCTAACAGCATAGTAGTAAACTTTGTAAATCATTTCCTTAAGGCAATCAGCAATAATGAGGACAGACCCAACAATATATGGCTTATTCACAAACCACTTTCAGAGCAACACTGAGAAGCTAGATAAAGGGTTAGAGAGCTGGCTCAATGGTTAGGAGCACTTGCTTCTTTTTCCGAGGACCAGAGTTTGGGTCCTGAGGAGGCTAATCTTGGTTGTTAATTTGACTATATCTGGAATCAACTAAAACCCAAGCAGCTGGGCCCACATATGGGGGGGGGGTTCTTTTTTTTTTCCTCTTTTTTTTTTAATTGGATATTTTCTTTATTTACATTTCAAATGTTACCCCCTTTCCTGGTACCCCCCACCCCCACCCCACCCCACCCCAGTCCTGCTTCCTCTGTTTCTATGAGAGTGTTCCCCCACTTACCCACTCACTCCCACCTCCCCACCCTCGCATCCCCCTACACTGGGGCATTGAGTCTTCACAGGACCAAGGACCTCCCCTCTCATTGATGCCTGACAAGGCCATCCTCTGCTACATATGCAGCTGGAGCCATGGGTCCCTCCATGTGTACTCCTTGGTTGGTGGTTTAGTCCCTGGGAGTTCTGGAGGCGGGGAGGGGGGGGAGGTCTGGTTGGTTCATATTGTTGTCCTTCCTATAGGGTTGCAAATCGTTTCAGCTCCTTCAGTCCTTTCTCTAACTCCTCCATTGGGGACCCTGTGCTCCCAATGGTTGGCTGCGAGCATCCACCCCTGTATTTGTCAGGCACTGGCAGGGCCTCTCAGGAGACAGCTATATCAGGCTCCTGTCAGCAAGCACTTCTTGGAATCCACAACAGTGTCTGGGTTTGGTAACTGTATATGGGATTGATCCCCAGGTGGGGCAGTCTCTGGATGGCCTTTCCTTCAGTCTCTGATCCACATTTTGTCTCTGTATTTTCTCCCGTGGGTATTTTGCACCCATTTTAAGAAGGACCAAAGTATCCACACTTTGGTCTTCCTTCTTCTTGAGCTTCATGTGGTCTGTGAATTATATCTTGGGTATTCTGAGCTTCTGGGCTAATATCCACTTATCAGTGAGTACATACCGTGTGTGTTCTTTTGTGATTGGGTTACCTCACTCAGGATGATAGTTTCTAGTTCCATCCATTTGCCTGTCAATCTCATGAAGTCATTTTTAATAGCTAAGTAGTACTCCATTGTATAAATGTACCACATTTTCTGTATCCATTCCTCTGTTGAAGGATATCTGGGTTCTTTCCAGCTTCTGGCTATTATAAATAAGGCTGCTATGAACATAATGGAGCATGTGTCCTTATTATATGTTAGAGCATCTTCTGAGTATATACCCAGGAGTGGTATAGCTGGGTCCACAGGTAGTACTATGTCCAGTTTTCTGAAGAGCCACCAAACTGATTTCCAGAGTGGCTGTACCAACTTGCAATCCCACCAGCAAGGTGGAATGTTCTTCTTTCTCCACACCCTTGCCAGCATCTGCTGCCCCCTGAGTTTTTGATCTTACCATTCTGACTGGTGTGAGGTGGAATCTATGAGGGATTTTCTTGATTGCATCATTTAGAGTTGGGAAGATACACACTAACTATAGGTCACACCTTCTGGTGGCAGTCCATATAAAAGTACGTGGAAGAAGGAAGCTTTTGACTTTTGCCTGCTTGCTCTCACTCTCGATGGCAGGTTCATCTGTCCTGATGCTGAGGCATTCCTTCACTGGTATCAGAACCTACTTCTTCAGGATTCCAACACAGACTGACATCTAACAGCTCTCTAGGAATCCTCTGGGACTCCAGTCCCAGATTGGAACTGCTGAGACAAACAGCCTGGTAAACTCAACAATTACCCAATCCTTGGCCTTTATGTTGGTAGACATCCACTGTTGGGCTACTCAGACCACAGCCTATAAGCCACTCTAATAAATCCCATTCATTCCATCAGTTCTGTTCCTCTGGAGAACCCTAACTAATACAGCTGTGAACACTCATGTGGGGTAGCTAACAACCAGCTGTAACTCATGTACTAGAGGATCCAATACTCTCTTTTGGTCTCTGAGGGTACCCACACATATGTACATATATCAGTAATAAAAAGAAACCTTAAAGTGCTGAATAAAAATTATACAACTTAATAAGTTCAAAAATGAAAGTGGAGAAAAGAGAAAAACAGGAACAGAGGAAGCAGATTGGATGAGTAGAGACAAGGACAAAACAGTAATCACAAAAGTAACATGTATCACTTCTAACATTAGTGGGGGGGGGTACAGAAAAGCTTTGAACTCTACAGCAATGAGTGAAGCACCAGATGAATACACAACATAGTAAACAACTAAACATGAGAAGAGTACATAAAGGGAAAGTTACTGTGCTGCCTCTCTCCAGTTAAGACAGTTAATCGGACAGATCCAGCTTCTGCAAGTTGTCCTTCAACCTCCAAAGTGCACCATGGTATGGATGGACATGGACATACACATGTACCCATTTTTAAAAATAAAATAAAGCCAGGCATAGAAGTATACACCTTTGTTCCCAGCACTTGGTGTGAGTTCAAAGCTAGTCAAGTTTACATGGAAAATTCTAGGCCAGCCAGGGCTACACAGTGAGACTTTACCACAAATACCACAAATATTACAAATTGAAGAAGGCTGATGAAAAGTAAGTAAGGTAGAAAGGAGCAATGATTAGATACTGCTTTATCATTTTATTTAGTGACTTACTTCAAGCACTACTTGCACTGCAGATTTGCTAAGCATGACTTCACTTGCCCCCTAGAACAGAATGACTCGGAGAAATAGCCAAACAATGGGGTCACTGCCCTTAACAACTTACTATCTTCTGTAAAGTCTTGCTTGCCTGCCACCTCACATTGTGTTTTTAGAGTATAAAATGAGAATACAAACTAGACCCAGCCTAGCAGCCTTTCAGGAGCTGTCCTGGCTTCTGGTGACATCTCTTGTCCTCTCATTGATGTTGGAGTTCTTAGTCCAGAAAGAGTCCCACAACAAATATATTTGATAAGTCTGTTGTTGTCTGTAACTAAGAAGCTTTCCATTTTGTGCAACTATTTCAAGACAACAAACCCCAAACAAAAGAATTTTAAGGAGGAAAAAAAGTATACTAGTGTGGTGGGTTTTCAACGCTTGTGTCTAAAAGCTAAGGTTCTAGCCCAAATTGAAACCCAATAGGGGAAAGACTGGTAAATATACAGCAAACTAGAACAACAGAAACAGTCCTTTTACACTTAAACTCAAAATCCAGCCATTAGGCAATAGTCATGCAAAAGATATTTTAAAAATCTAGGTGAAGATAAAAGATAAAGTACCAAAGCGATAGCAGAGACATTAAAGGCACGTGCTGCCCCTGCAGAGGACCCAGGGTTGAGTCCTAGCACCCACATGGCAGCTCACAGCCATCTGTAACAGTTTCAGGAGATCTAACACCCACTTCTGGCCACCACAGGTACCAAGTATACGTGTAGTATACATATATACAGAAAGACAGACATATGGATGAAACAAAAATAAATCTTTAAAATCAATAATGTTGGGCTGAAAAATGGCAGACTATACTGAGGCATGGATGGCCACCATCTCCAGAAAATTATCTCAGCAAAATTGATAAACAGCCATCAGAAAAGCAACAGAAACTATAAACAGCAGAGGAAAAGCCATACCCAGAGCAGCAATAGCAGGGAAGCTTGGAAAACCCCTTTGCCCCCAGCACAGGGTGCTCGGCCCTGGCAACCAACAAGGCAGAAGCAAGATGCCATTTCAAAGAATGCTGCTGCTGTGGCTCCTGCTGCTGCTGCGGCTCCTGCGGCTGTGGGTCAGAAGCCAGTACCCTCTAAATTACACTCTAGAACACTCAGACCAAGTATCCCTGAACTAACTACATGCTGCAACCTGACAAAAAGAACACTGTGAGATTGAAGACAAGAAATCTCAAATCAGATCTGAACAGCATTCAGTGCACTGAAAACCTGTGGGGACCACAGTTACACTGGAATATTCAGAGTCCAAGCAGTCAGCAGGACACTGGCAAGAGCAAGCCCTACAGGGCCAGGATAGCATTCACAATTGGAACCCTGAAAGTACTCAGAGGTATGACCATGTCTTTGCATCTACCTATGCAGTACTGTCCTTAGCCACAGACAGGATTAGTAATCCAAAACCTAAAGTAAGACTCAGCGGGGCCATAGGACTTCCATTGCAGAGGCCTTCCAGCAGCAGAGAAGAATTTCATGAGTTCAGACAAGAGTCAACCGTCAGGCCAGTCAGTTTTCATATTCTCTGTCTCAGCTCTCTCTTCTTCTAGATTTATCCCCTCTGGGTTTAGTTGTCGATGATGATATCAATTATGGTGATAAATAAGAAAATACTAAAACATTATTGGAAAAAAATGAAGACCAAAACAAATGTTTTCATATTGTGAAGACAGTGAAAGTCCCCAAATATATCTAGAATCAATGCAACACCTACCCAAATCCGTACTTCTCTTTTACCGAAATTAACAAGTTGATTCATAATTTGTAGGAAGTCACAGAGATTCTAAAATACTTCTAACAAATCCTAAGACCAAGCAGCAGAACTAACAGTAATCAAACTTGTTTGAGAGAAGACACACAAAGTAAGGAACCAGGAACAAACCCTTATCCTGGTCAATTACTTTTGACAAGGGCACCAAAATAATTCAACCATTTAAACCAATGGTGCTCAGACAACTGGATATACAGGTATAACAAAATCAAGTATGACTCCTATCTTATACCATATGTAAAATAAAAACTCAAGAGGGACATATGTAAATGTAACTCTTCAAAGAAAACAATCTTGGGCTAGAAATTATTTCTTAGATAAAAAGCACAAGTAATGAAAGAGAAAAATAGGAGAAAGAAGGTGGCACAGAGGTCCAGCCTTTGCCTTGCATGGCCTGGGTTTGACTGCCAACACTACAGAAAGAAAAAGAAAAAAAGAAACTGACTTGGGTATCTATTTCTGTTTGCTTACTTGCTTCAAAGGACACTGTCAAGAAATGGAGAAGAGTCTTCCTACAGAATAGAAAAAAAAACCACACTTGTAAACTTTATTTTTAAGAATTCTTAACAATGTTTAAAAAAACAGATAAAAATGAGTAGGATATTTGAATAAGACATTTCTTCAAAACATATAAAAATAGCCAGAAAAAAATATGAACATGCAAAACTGCTTGTCATCATTAGCCACCAGGGAAAAACACCAAAAACCAAAAGAAAGGGTTGGGAGTATGGCTTTATAGCAGAACACTTGTGTAGCATGTGCTCTCCAGCACAATGAGGAAGAGGCACCACTATGAAGCTATAATCAGACTGGACATGAAACAAGAGTTTGCAAAAATGTGGGAAATTTGAATTGTGCATTGATACTATGGCTATAGATGATGTAGCTGTTTTATAAAATGATTTGGAAAGATTTTTTAAAATGTTAAGAGAATTACCACATAACCCAAAAACCTCATTACTAGGATATAAATATTTATCATTACTCATAATTGCCAAACATGGCAAACAATTTAAATATCCATGAATTGATGAACAGATGGACAAAATGTAGTATATTCATACAACAAGTATCATGTACTCACAAAAAAGAATGAAGTCCTGTTTAGGACATTATGCTAAGTAAAAGAAGCCAGACAGAGGACAATACACGTTCTATTGTTTGTATGACCCATCCAGAACCACAGAGATGGAAAGTAATTTAATAGCTGCCAGGAGAACCCAGTATGGGAAGGACTGCTAATAGGTACTCGTTTCCTCTGTTTCTTTCTTCTTTTGGTGGTCTCTTCTAGCTCTAATACTCAATTCCTTAGCATCTCAATCTGTGAAAGTTGTGACATCCTTCCTGACTAAATGAATGAGTGCTAAATTTCCTAATTGAAAACAACTACTATAAAAAGAAATAAATCTAATGAAGAACTGAAAATTTAAAAATCTCCCTAAAATTAGAAATTTCAAGCTATAGTATCACCATATATGACTAATGTTTGCTGTAAACACATGACTTTCACTTTTTTGAAGAATACCTAACTCAGTATACTGTTTTTATATTATAAAATAATGGCATGTTTTCAGAGTACTCAAAATAAAGCAATATTAGTATTTTATAGTCAGTTGTACACATCTACAATAACTATCTAAGTTCATAAAATCATTCCTCTAGCAGTGAAAGTATTCTTTTGGATACTGAAGAGATTAAGTATATGCCTTTTAGTAGATTTAAAGTCCAAAACCGGCAATAATATATAGTCAACATACTTAATAAATGCTAAGTTTTCACAATGCAAATACTTAGATCAGAGTGTCTGTATATGTGAAATTCTGTGTGTATGTTTGCACATGAACTGTTTGTTCTGTGCTCTATACCCTGGTTGACAAGACAGTCCAATAACTACACAGGTGGATGCTATGGCACTTACTTTTATGGTCAAAGTAAGATGAAGCTCTCTACATAGTCAGGCTGTCTATTTGCCCTGTTGCAGATCTATAATGAGCCATGAGCACATGTGCACCAGTTCACAGATATATTTGGTGTTCCAGCAGCATTCACTACAGAAGGAATGGTATAGGTTCAGTGTGTAGGCTGAGCAGAGAATTTCTGATAAAAATTCACCAATAACAATGGCACCATGAAATTCTTAGACAAATAGATGGAACTGGAGAATATCATCCTGAGTGAAGTAACCCAATCACAAAAGAACACACATGGTATGCAATCACTGATAAGTGGATATTAGCCTAGAAGCTTGGATACCCAAGACACAAGTCACATATCAAATGATGCCCAAGAAGGAGAAAGAACAAAGTATAGATTCTTGGGTCCCTTGTAGAAAGGGGGAAAAAATACCCACAGAAGGAGATACAAAGACAAAAGGTGGAGCAGAGTCTGAGGGAAAGAGCATCCAGAGACTGCCCCACCCAGGGATGCATCCTATATACAGTTACAAAACCCAGACACTATTATCAATGCCCACAAGTGCTGGCTGACCAGAGCCGGGTATAGCTATCACCTGGGAGGCCCTGCTAGTGCATGACAAATACAGAGGGGAACACTCTCAGCCAGCCATTGAACTGACCACAGGGTCCCCAATGGGAGAGCTAGAGAAAGGACCCAAGGAGCTGAGGGGGTTTGCAGCGCCACAGGAGAAACAACAATATGGGTCACCGAGTACTCCCAGAGCTCCCAAGGATAAAACCATCAACCAAAGAGTACACATGGAGTTACCCATGGCTCCAGACACATAGGCAGCAGAGGATGGTTTTGTTAGACACCAAAGGGAGGAGAGGCCCTTGGTCCTGGAAAGACTTGATGCCATAGTGTAGAGAAATACCAGGACAGGGAAGCATGGGAGGGTTGATTAGGGAAGGGGAGATGGCTTATGGGATTTTCAGGGGAGGGGGGACCAGGAAAGGCGACAACATTTGAAATGTAAATAATGAATATACCTAATTAAAAAAAAAGTACGTTTTTAAAAAAGGGATGGGAATAGTATCACCCCTCCCCCCCAAAAAAGAAAGAAAATACAGTCATTGTAAGTTGATCTGCCCTAGGGCTTAGTAGCTGTGGACCTAGCATGAAGATTTCCAAACATTTAAAGTAATTGATAACCACAAGCCAGTTTAACATAGCTTCAGAATTTTTCTTCTTCAAGATCAGTATGTCATATTTTATTCAGCTTTTCAGAAAATATAGTTATGTGGTTCTGAAATAAATGATAGGGTTCTAAAAAACAAAAACAAAAACAAAAAAACAATGGCACCAAAGAAATAGCATCATCTCCACTTAAATCTTCATGAAATCCTTTTATCAATTTTCCACAAAGTATATCTACACATTATCACCCACACCAATTCTTCTATTTTCTTTGCAATTAAATTGAATATCTGAAGCTGAAACCTGATGTTTTGCTTTAAAATCTTCAAGGAGTACTGGCCAGCTACTTTGCTGCACTCACATCTTAATGTATACATACTGAATTCTACTTACCTTTCAAGGCTTAGCTCAAATGCCCCTGTCCCTATGAGGGTAGTATTTTAGATAATCCTCTTCTCTTTTATGTGCATAGCATATTTCACATCTGGCATATGACTCTATATTACCATGCCACCCCCTCTTCTAGAGCCTAAAGCATGACTGCTTAGATCCATTGTTTTTAAAATTCAAAGAAATAGGTATAAACATAGATGGCTGTTTCTTAAAACATGCTTGATGTGAAACTGCCCGTGTATTATTTTTTTTAAAAGCTTACAGTAACAACCTAGTTGCTTCTAGAAAACCCTAAGAATACTTGATAGAAAGATGAGCAGGAACCTTAACCCTATTACCTTAAAAGAATTCAGAAAAAAACAACAAATCCCAATCAAACAAACACACCATGTTAGCCTGGCTATTCTATCTTAGGTTTAGGTGGAGGGAAGATAACAGTTGTATGTTTTCCTTACATTATCTGAAATAAAACACCAAAAGTCAACTTTATGTCCTTTGTTTTCTAGCAGAAACTCATAATTTCCTAAGTTGCTAATTTTTACCAGACATGTAGGGCTCATTTGTTCTTAAAAACAAATTCTATTACTAGACTGAGTAGGATATAACGTCTAGTCTTGTGTTTGCGAGGCCAAACCCAGGTCTTGAAAGTGCTAGGTAAGTGTTCTACCTTGAGGTACAAATGATTTAATTTTATCATATTTAAGAGTCAATTAAACTCTGAAAAATGCTTCAACCTCCCCTCCCCCAATAAGCTTTGTGGTGCTGTATTTTTTGTGCAGTCTCTGTGTTTGAAGTGTTGTTATAATAATTTTATGGACCAATAAACTAAAGATTGAAAGTATTAGGTAACAAACAATGAAAATCAGAATCCAGTCTTGAGTTTCCCTGTCTATCTATTTAGTTTCACGTCTCCTTAGCAGTTTACTACTATCTACCACATGAAGCTACTGCAGGGATTAAGTAATACATGTAAAATGCATGATCTAGAGCCTGTCAGGTATTAAGTAATCAAAAATACAATTACCAACATATGGCAGTTGCTTTTCTATAAAAATATTCAGTCTAAAAGTTTACCAAGAATATAGATAGAATTACCAGACAAATTCTTTACATGAAAAGCTTACTTATTAGCCGGGCGTTGGTGGCGCACGCCTTTAATCCCAGCACTTGGGAGGCAGAGGCAGGCGGATTTCTGAGTTCGAGGCCAGCCTGGTCTACAGAGTGAGTTCCAGAACAGCCAGGGCTACACAGAGAAACCCTGTCTTGAAAAACCAAAAAAAAAAAAAAGAAAAGAAAAGAAAAGCTCACTTATTTAGTAATTATTAATGATTAGACATGTAATTCAGGGATATAACGTGTTAACATGCGTGAAGTCTCAGCATGCTTCTCATCAAAAAAATTTCAACAAATCTTTAGAAACATAATATTCCAATGTAGAAACAAAGATATATTCTAAAACCAATCTGCAAATTATTGCTATTTGCTGAGCTTGCTCAAACATTTCAGGATGCTTTGTTTGTTTCTGTGGCACTAAGTTCTGAACCTAAGGCTTGATACACTGGGTCAAGCCTCGTGATATACTGGCACTCTACAACCCAAGCCCAAATTTTCAGAAATACTTTCTTCTTCAACTTCATCTAAACACTCATTTCATCTATAAGCAGTTTCTATAGGAAATGGAACAGTCATCCCTTGGAGATAGAATCTGATATTGTAGGGAGGTGTGGCCTTCTACTATAGGAGTAGTCCTACCTCTACCTCTACCTCCCAAATGTCCTTTTAAATAGTAACTATCTTCTGAAATGTAACTGTTTCCAGCTATGTTTTTTACAGGTGTGCAAAAATCTCTCCTGGAAAAAAATATAATACATATAATACCTTTAATTCTCAAACTTAAAAAAAAAATTTAAGTAAATGGAAAACTCCTTAGAACAGAGAGGACATACTACTAATGTATTTTCTCTAAATTAAGTCTGTATATTAAATGTAACTAAACAAACAAACAAACAAAACTGAGTAACATCAAGCATAGTGACACAAACTTATCTGGCTAGCAGGTGAAGCAAGAGGATTTCCCATTCAAAATCAACCAGAGCTATATAGTAAGGAATAATGTTTCAAAAAGCAAAACATTCAATCAAACTTTTCATGGAAGTTAGCCAGACGATTTTCAAATACATACAGTAGAGAAGGAAAGGCCAAAACTGCCAAGAAACTTCTCCTAGCTTTTTGTGATTGTCTGCAAGAAATTATAGCCCAAAACAAGCAAGGTTATTCTCTCAAACACTGAATGCCCAGAGTCTGAAATCAATGGGCTAAAATCAAGGACCTAGCAGTACCTCTGTCTCCCTGCAGAAGCTGCAGAGAAGATTCCATCCTGTCTCTTCCATCTTCTAAAGCATTTGCCATGTATTCATTGGCCACATAGCTTCAAGCCCAGTACTCTGAAATTTCCATTTGCTCTGTCTTTGTATCAAGTCTTCTCTCTGGGTCTGTTAACTTTATTACAGGGTGGGGGTAAAAGTAAGGGACTGATGTACTTTAAGGATAACATTTCTTTAGGCTCCTAAGATGACTTTTATAAAAGCTGAATACTATAAACAAGAATATAAAAGTGTCTTTCAACAGCAGAAATGATGTTACCTATACCATAATGCCATAAACATTTTTGAGTTAGTGTCCTGAGGGTGTGTGTGTGTGTGTGTGTTTGCCTGCTCATTTTTCAGTTAATGACCTGGGTGTGTGCGCCCATGTTTGCCTGTTCTTCTATGTTATACAGCACAGACTTAAGATTCTGAATCAAAATCTTTTACGTGGGTATTTAAAATAACTCAACTTTCTTTCTGATCAGAATATTGACCTGCATGATTTTCTACCACTGCCAACTGAATATACACAAAACAATTTTGCTCTCCTCATACTTAGTGTATCCACTCAAGAACTGGACAGTATTTACTTAGCACCTATTGTAGTGCAAGCCACCACACTGAATTTAGGGATATAAAAAGATATTTCTATGCTCAGGACAACCTTGAGGCATTCCTTAGGCATGCAAATAATATTGGCACTAAAGAATCAAATGATTAGAAGTGAACAAGCACAGTACATGGAAGTGTCATGTCAGCTCCTATACTGACTGACCCAGAAAGGTTTCACACAAACTGTGTACATTTCCCCTGAAAGTTGCAAAAGTTGAAGCTTTCAGGTGCTAAGAGTGATAGGAAGTCAGACTCGTACAGCATGTAATAGCAAGGGATAGCACAGTGTCTGGTTGGATACTACAGTGTGACGTGCCACAGAATTTTAACTAGGGGTAAAATAGGAAGACAATGTGGTAAAAAAAGATCTTAGGACACTTGAAGAAGTTTAAGGTATGGTGGTAAGTCTTTTTTGTTTTGTTTTGTTTTGTTTTTGTTTTTTCTTTTTAATTTTATTTTATTTTCTAAGTTTTTTTTAATTTACATTCAAAATCATTTCCCCTTTCCCATTTCCTCCCTCCCCGAAAGTCCCATAAGCCCCTTTCCCTCCCTCTGTTCCCCATTCAACCCCCTCTCGCTTCTCTGGCCTGGCATTCCCCTACATCCAGTCTTTCCAGGACCAGGGGTCTCTCCTTCCATCTTCTCGGAAATCTATTGATATGCAAATTGTGTCTAGGGTATTCTGAGATTCTGGGTTAATATCCCCTTATCAGTGACTGCATACCATGTGTGTTCTTTTGTGATTGGGTTACCTCACTAAGGATGATATTTTCAAGTTCTGACCATTTGCCTAGGAATTTCGTGAATTCATTGTTTTTAATTGTAGAGTAGTAATTTAATTGCATTGTGTAAATATACCACATCTTCTGAATCCATTCCTCCATTGGGGGACATCTGGGTTCTTTCCAGCTTCTGGCTATTATAAATAAGGCTGCTATGAACATAGTGGAGCATGTGTCCTTATTGCATGCAGGGAAAGCCTCTGGGTATATGCCCAGGAGTGGTATAGCCGGATCCTCCGGGAGTGTCATGCCCAGTTTTCTGAGGAACCGCCAGACTGCTTTCCAGAGTGGTTGTACCAGCTTGCAATCCCACCAGCAGTGGAGGAGTGTTCCTCTTTCTCCACATCCTCGCCAACAACTGCTGTCTCCTGTGTTTTTGATCTTAGTCATTCTGACTGGTGTGAGATGGAATCTCAGGGTTGTTTTGATTTGCATTTCCCTAATGACTAAGGATGATGAATATCTCTTTAGGGGCTTCTCAGCCATTAGATATTCTTCAGGTGAGAACTCTTTGTTTAGCTCTGTACCCCATTTTTTAATAGGGTTACTTGCCTCTCTGGAGTTTAACTTCTTGAGTTCTTTGTATATATTGGATATTAGCCCTCTGTTGGATGTAGGGTTGGTAAAGATCATTTCCCAGTTAGTTGGTTGCCGCTTAGTCTTTTTGACAGTGTCTTTTGCCTTGCAAAAATTTTGTAATTTAATGAGGTCCCATTTGTCAATTCTTGATCTTAGAGTATAAGCTATTGGAGTTCTATTCAGGAAATTCTCCCCTGTGCCCATATGTTCAAGGTTCTTCCCTAGTTTCCTTTCTATTAGTTTCAGTGTGTCTGGTTTTATGTGGAGGTCCTTGATCCACTTGGAATTGAGCTTAGTGCAAGGAGATAAGGATGGGTCAATTTGCATTCTTCTGCATGTTGACCTCCAGCTGAGCCAGCACCATTTGTTGAAAAGGCTATCTTTTTTCCACTGGATGGTTTTAGCTCCTTTGTCAAAGATCAAGTGACCATAGGAGTGTGGATTCATTTCTGGGTCTTCAATTCTGTTCCATTGATCTACATGCCTGTCACTGTACCAATACCATGCGGTTTTTAACACTATTGCTCTGTAGTACAGCTTGAGATCTGGGATACTGATTCCCCCAGACTTTCTTTTACTCTTGAGAATAGTTTTAGCTATCCTGGGTTTTCTGTTATTCCAGGTGAATTTGATAATCACTCTAACTCTATGAAGAATTGAGTTGGGATTTTGATGGGGATTGCATTGAATCTGTATATTGCTTTTCACAAGATGGTCATTTTTACTATATTAATCCTGCCAATCCATGAGCATGGCAGATTTTTCCATCTTCTGAGGTCTTCTTCAATTTCTTTCTTCAGAGACTTGAAGGTCTTGTCATACAGATCTTTCACTTGTTTGGTTAGAGTCACGCCAAGATACTTTATATGGTTTGTGGCTATTGTGAAGGGTATCATTTCTCTTACTTCTTTCTCAGCCTGCTTATCCTTGGTGGTAAGTTTTTTAAGTGCAGATACTGCTTTTGAGATTAGGAAACTGGTCAGAGTTAAAACCTGGAATTTGAATGGGATCATTAACAGTAAATATATTGGCATTTGAAGCTAAGGACAATTTATTCAAGGATTATATATATATGTAGAAGAAAAGAGACTTGAAAACAGAACACTGAAAAACACTAACACTGAGGGGAGGATTTGGCTACAGAAGAAAAGTCTGGAAAAGTATAATCAATGGAATGGTCCTGGTTGTGTCTCCCTAGTATGAAAGAGGCAGAGGCAAGGGGATCCTGTGAGTTTGAGGCCAGCCTGGTCTACATAGAGAGTTCCAGGACAAACAAAGGGCAACAGAGAAACCCTGTCTCAAACACATGCGCGCGCACACGGGCGCGCGCGCACACACACACACACAACCAGATAGTGGAGAACTCAGAGCACTGAGAAAGTCTGAAGGACAATGTGAATAAGCAACATGTACCCCAAACCATGGCTATTTTCAGATGAATGGTAAGTGTACCAGAAGCATAAAAGGAGTGGTCCACGGAGAGTGTCACCCACTAAAACAGGGTGCAAAGAAATCTGCTATCAGGAGAGAACTGGGATTCAGATTAGTCAAATGAGTTTCAACTGAATGAAGTACATTCCTTTAATTTTTAAGATGCAACTGCATCACTCAGTTGGAACACTAAGATCAGATAATTTTATTGTTTTAAACACAAGTTAAAATTTTTGAACTCTGCTCTCTTACTCTAGCCTCTGTTGCTCCTGCTTTCCACTTACTTCTTTCTTGCCCTCTTGGGCTCCTCTCTGTCCCCCTTTCTTCCACCTCCCCCACCCGTATCTCCATGTGGTCATAGCCAGTCTCTACTTCTCTCTGCCTTCCTCTGTCTCTACAACCCTCTTAACCTCCTCCCCATGCCCTAAATAAACTCTATTCTATGCTAAAAAAATTTTTTTTGAACTTCATCTTCCTGACAATGGGAATTCATGCAAGATCTGAAAACAGTTGTGACATGCTCAGAGTAATATGCTATAAAAAGACTGTGACAGGACCTTGTGAAAATTCAGAAAGGGAGAAAGACCTTCACAAGGAAACCAACCAGCAAACTGACACAAATTATTAAGCAACAATGAATAAACAGTTTAATTTTTAAAAAAAATGATAGTAAGAACAGACAAGAATGAACAGGACAGGGCTGGGGACATGGCTTAGTTGGTAAAGTGCTTGTCACACAGTATGAGGATCTGAGTTTGGATCCCCAAAACCAATGTAGGGGTTTTACAGGTAAAAGCTGAAAAGCCAGAGACAGAAGCAACCCTAGGCTTTTCAGTCAGCCAGTCCAGTCGATCAGAGTTCCAAGACAAAGGAGAGCCGGACTTAAAAAAGAAAAAAAAAAGAAAGAAAAGAAAAAAGAGAACATTTGAGATCTCTCTCATTGACCTCTGACCTCCATATGCATACATGTGCTCCCCTGACCTCATGCACGCAAACAAAAAGAGCAGTATTTAGCAGAAGACACAACATAAAGATATCCCACACAGACTGGGCATAGTGAAACATTCCTTTAATCTCAGAAGCAGAGGCAAAAGGATCTCTGTGAGTTTAAGACCACCATGGTTGGGGGCTGGAGAGATGGCTCAGCAGTTAAGAGCACTGACTGCTCTTCCAGAGGTCCTGAGTTCAATTCCCAGCAACCACAAGGTGGTTTATAACCATCTGTAATGGGATAGGATGCACTCTTCTGGTGTGTCTGAAGACAGCTACAGTGGACTCATATAAATAAAATAAATCTTTAAAAAAAAAAAAGACCACCATGGTCTACACAGCGAGTTCCAAGACAGACATGACTACAGAGACCTTGTTTCAAGGGGTGTGGGGGGAGTCCCAAACATTTCAAACTCCAAGGTCTCAATACAAATTTATCTTTTTCTACTTATCATTAAAGATAAGATTCCTGTCAATTGGAAGAAGGTAGTATCACTCATAAAAAAAAAAAATACTAATCTATTCTAGAATTTTCTCCAAGATCTATTTCTATAGTATGAATACTTCAACAAAAGGTACTATATAATAAATATATGAGTGCATTCATATGACATACATAAATTTCAAATTAAATAAGAAAAAAGTTTCAAAGCCAGGCGTGGTGCAATGCTAGTACCTAGCATTGGAGAACAAGGCAGGAACATTTAAACTTAAGCGAGTGAAAGGGACAGAGACAGAGAAATGGAAAAAAAAATTCTTTTAACCAAAAACAAAGAATTCTTTCTGTTTTAAAGACACCAAAAACCTGTAACATGACCTTTCTCTGTTTACCTGAGCTACGAGGAAATTTAAGAACCAAATTCAGCGACTTACAGCTGCTATCAGCTCATCTCTAACCTTATACTGTTTCCTTCTCTAATTATTCACTCTACACTTTACTCATTGCTTACTTGGCTACAATACAATCCTCAATAAATGACATATGAGTACAAAGATGGCTTTCTGTATTTAAAACAGCGCGTTCTAGTGAGTGCATTGATCAGAGTTGTGGTCTGAATCTTTCATGTTCCCGAAGCTTTGCCTTCAGGTACTGACACTATTTGCAGGCAGCTCTGACCTTAGAAGGTAGGACAGAGCTGAAGAAAGTAAGCCACTGCAGACAGGTACAAGTACCTCACAAGCATGTTACCCCCAAGCTGCTTCCTGTCTATGGTGATGTAAACAGCTGCCCTCTGCCACAGGCTACCATGTGCATCTAAGACGCTCAATGAACATCAAGAAATATGAAGATAATCTAATGGCTCACAACTAATGATGAAGAGGGGGAGAAAAATCTTAAAAGCAGCCATAGGAAAAGAAATGGTATAGTGTATACAGGAGAGGATTAAGATGAAAAAAGACTTACCAGAAACATTACAAGCAAGGAGATAGTGAAATAAAATATTTAAAGAACAAAGGCAGGGGGTGGAGAGAAGCCAATACACCTAGAATTCTAACATAGCAAAACTATCTTCCAAAAAGTATTAAAAATAAAATAGGTTTTCACACTAGCAGACAATCACCATAGAAGAAATATTAGTACTTTTTTAAAGATTTATTTTATGTATATGAGTACACTGTAGTTGTCTTCAGACACACCAGAAGAGGGCATCAGATCACATTGTAGATAGTTGTGAGCCACCATGTGGTTGCTGGAAATTGAACTCAGGACCTTTAGAAGAGCAGTCAGTGCTCTTAACCACTGAGCCATCTCTCCAGCCCATAATGTTAGTTTTTTAAGCACAAATAAAATTACACAGAACAGACACAGTTTCTACATAAAAGAATTAATAGCACTAAAAATGGTACTAAATAGAGAAATGTATAAGACCTTTTTGTCACTTACAAATCTTACAAAGGCTAGGGTATAGCTCAGTGGCAGAACATATACCAAGCATGATTCTATACTCAGCCCAGAAAAACTTTAAAAATCCTACAAATAGTTATCTATTTGTTTAGATAAAATAATATAATGTTGGATTTACAGCTTATAAGTAAAAGATGGTAACAAAAGCATAAATGCTCAAAGTGGGGCAATGGAAGTATAGCCTTGCAAAGGTCTTAAATGCAAATTGGTGGAACATCACTTAGAAGTGTAGACCCTGACAGGTTTATGGATATGAACTAATCAAAAGGGGGAGAAGGGAAAGGGGAAGATGGAACTAAACAGGCCAAAAAGGAAACAAAAAGCAAGATGGCTGACTCAAACTTAATCACATCAATAATCACATTAAATGCAACAATCCCAAACATCTCCATTAAAAGGTAGATTAATAAGATCATGTTTTTAAAAGACTTCTCTCTGGGTATGATGATGTACTCCTGTCATCTTAGCATTCTGGAGGCTGAGGCAGGAAAAGTATTTCAAGTTTAAGGCCAGCAAGAGTAAATGCCTGGTCAGCAACAGTAAATGCCTGGTCAGCCAGGGTTACATAACAATACCCTGTTTCTAAAGCAAGCAAGCAACCAACCAACCAACCAATCAGTAAAATTGGGGCTGGCGCATGTAGCTCAGTAGAGTGCTTGCCTATCTTGAATGCATAAAGCTTTGGTTTGACCCCCAGCACCACATAAACCAGACATGGAATCACATGCCTATAATCCCAGAAGCCAGGAGGTGAAAACAAGAAGATTTTTCTCAACTACACAGTAAGTTTGAGGCCAGGATTCATGAGACCATATCCAGCCATGTCTTTGCACAGCATGAGTCCTGAAACTCTGACTAGGGATGACAAGTGAATAAAGAAATGACAGACACAGGGCTGGAGAGATGGCTCAGTGGTTAAGAGCACCGACTGCTTTTCTGAAGGTTCTGAGTTCAAATACTGGCACCCACATGGTGGCTTACAACCATCTGTCATGGGATCTAATGCCTCTTCTGGTGTCTGAAGACAGCTACAGTATACTCACATATCATACATAAATAAATCTTAAAAAAAATGAAAAGATAGAAATGACAGACACACAGACAGAGAAAAACTGAGAAATTGGTGGTCTGGGCTCCCTGAAGAAGCCACAGCTCCCTAAAAACTCAGTATGTTTACTGTAGACAGCTGAACAGGGAGGCAGGGTTTATGGTGTACAGCTAACAAGGAGACAGGCTTAGCTAGCCTCACTAGAACAGCCTCTGTAGGGGAGCGGTCATCAAGTCATAAACACCCAGGGGAGAAAGCTATGATGAAGATCTTTTGCACATACTATCAACATCTACACATGGACACAAAAAGGCTTTGCCATCCCTCTAAGTGTCACCCAAGGAAGAGTTTGCCACCCCTATGGATCTGAGGTATCGGGGTCCCTGACATAGCTATGCCTATGTCAACAGCACACATTCACTCAGAACCTCACTTGGCCCCTATACTGGCTCAAAATAAATAAATGAAGGGGATGGGGTGAACCAAGTAATAGGAAGCCCACTTCATAAAGGTATAGTACATTAAAAAGGTGAGAAAATTTTTTTACCATGAACACTAATCAGATGGAAGCAAAAGAGGCTATATAATGGCACAGTAGGTGCCAGGACATGGCACAGAGGGTAAAAGTGCTTGCCACCCACACCTGATAACCAGAGTCCCATCTCCAGAGCCCATGTAAAGGTGGAAGGAAAGAACCAACTCCACAAACCAGCCTCCACACAGCATTGTACTCACACACACACACACACACACACACACACACATGCATACATGAATATACTATGTATATATACAAATTTTTTCAAAGATCTATTTAATATACTTATGAATACACTGTTACTGTCTTCAGACGCACCAGAAAAGGGCATCTGATCCTATTAAAGATGGTTGTGAGCCACCATGTTGTTGCTGGGAATTGAACTCAGGACCTCTGGAAGAGCAGTCAGTGCTTTTAACTGCTGAGACATCTCTCCAGCCCTATACAAAATGTTTTTTAAAGCAATGCTTAATATAAAAGTGAAAACCAATCCTACAATTAGTATCATACTACACGATGAGAAATCAATCGCTTCCCCCCTAAAATTAAGAACAAGGATGCATATTCATCACTTTTCTCTCTTCTTGTTAAAAAAAGAAAAGTCTATCAAAAAGATATCTACTTCATAGTTAATTCAAGAAGGCAAGGAAAAACAGGGGGGAAAGAATAAAGCACCCACATTGGAAAGTGGGAAAAAAAAATAAAGCCAATGGAATTCACCCAAGGGGCAAGAGGGGTATGAGATGGAGAGACAGCTCAGTGAATAAAAGTACTGGCTGTTTTTCCAGAGGACCAGAGTTTGATTCCCGGCCCCCATATGGTGACTTACACCATCTGTAAATTCAGTTCTATGGGCTCCAAAGAGTTTTTCTGACCTCTCAGGCACCAGGAACACAAGTGGTACACAAACACACAAGCAAGCAAACATTCATACACACAAAATAAAAATATTTAAAGTTAGTATTTCCCTGAACTAACTACAACCAGAAATAAATACCAAGACATTTGAGAAAGTGTGTGAATGTATGTGTGTTGGGGGGGGGGGGTTTCTGTTTGTTTGGAGTTTTATTTTTGGTAGTTTTGTTTGTGTGTGTGTTTGTTTTTTGAGATGAAGTCTTATTATCTAGCCCTGGCTGGCTTGGAACTCAGAAATCTGCCTACCTCTGTCTGTTGAGTGCTAAGATCAAAAGGTGTGTGCTACCGTGCCTGCCTAAGATATCATTTTATAAGAGCTGCAAAAGTAGAAAATATTTAGGGGTTAACTCTGATCAAAGTTTCACAGCACAGCACTGCTGAGAAACATAAAGACGTCCTATGTTAGTAAGCAGAAACATCCAGGCTCATGATGCTAAGTAACAAATTGTCTTCAGACTTTCCCAGACTGCTATCCAGACTCAAAACAGTTCCAGTCAAAATCTCAAGGGCTTGCTGTTTTATTTAGAAACTGAGAAACTAACTTTTCATTCTTTTAAATGTTATTTTATATGTATAGATGTTTTGCCTGCATAATTGTGTACCATTTGTATGACTGGTGTCTTCAGAGACCATAAAAGCAAATTCGATTCCTGGAAGCAGATTTACAGATGGTTATCAGCAGTCACCATATTTGTACTGGGAACTGAATCCAGGTTCTCTGGAAGAACAGCCAGTGCTCTTAACCACTGAGCCATCTCTCCAGCACCTTTTTCTTTTTAGAGTGTCTCAACACTATGTTGCCCAGGAAATGTTTGAAGTAGTTGCCTCAAGTGATCCTTTGGCTTCAGCCTCCTAAACTGCTGGACAATAAGCTAGATGGGACAACAGGCATGTGCCACCATGATACACTTGGTTGGCTTAACCAGTTAATCTTAAACTCACATGGAAACAGAAATGGTCTGGTGCTTCAAAAGCAAAAGCAACAATGAAGAACACCTCTGAAAATGAGAAAATTGGAAGAAACACTAACCAAGTTTCAGGACTTATTTTAGTTACAGTTATCAAAACATTGTGGTACTGGCACCAGCACAGATAAAACAGATCACTGAAACGAAACAAGAGTCTAGAAATAGGCCCACATATATTTAGACAGCCAGATTTTAACAGAAGTACAAGGGCAGGCATTTCAATAAAGTAGGACTTAAACAGAAGTCTGAAAACTGGTTATCTGCATATAAAGATGGATGGAGAAGCACTCCACAGCACTTTTTAACACATTACAAAGCAAAATAAATTCAAGATGAATCACAGCCCCAGATAAAACCTAAACTGGTATCACTTTTAGAAGCATGAAGGAAAATATGTAACCATGAGATAGGCAAAGATTTTAGATGACATTGTCTAAAAATCAGCAAAAGAGAAAAAGTTGATATAAACTTTTAAATAAGGTAAAGTTATGGTTTGGTGGTCCTGCTGGATGAAACCCAAGAATTTGCACAAGGCAGGCAAACACTCTTTCCTGAGCCACATCCCTAACACATAAATATTTAATCAAAATTAAAAATCCTAGGGGGTGGGCTGCTCTTCCAGAGGCCCTGAATTCAATTCCCAGTAACCGCATGGTGGCTCACAACCATCTGTAATGGGATCTGATGCCCTCTTCTGGTGTGTCTGAAGACAGCAACAGTGTACTCATATATACAATATTAAAAAAAAAAAAAGACTCCTAGGGGATGAAGAGTTGGCTCTGCAGTAAATGCAGTGACTATTGACCTGACACCTTCTCCTGGCCAGTGTGGGCACAGCGCGCACATGGTACACAAACACACATGCAGACAAAACATCCATAAACATTAAATAAAAATAAATGTTTAAAGAGAATGGACAGATGATCCACAATTGGTCAGAACTGGGGGTTAGAGCTTTTGGCAAGTCATTTATTTGGTAAAAATACTTGTCTTAAGTGGCTAGGGTGCCACTGGAGGCAGAGCTCCTGACTAAGCTTGAAGTCCTGGTCTTGATCCTGAGCACTGAGAAAACAAAACAATAACAACAACAAAACAAACCCTCAAAAAATGTGTACACCGAATATATAAAGAACTTTCAAAACTAAGGTAGAAAACAAAACAATTTCAAAATTCTGACGATGGCTGAGGAGATGGCCTAGCAGATAAAGCATTTGTCATACAAACCTGAGGACCAGCATTCAGATCCCAAGCCCAGAGCTTGGAAGGTAGGGACAGGTGATTCCTGGAGCAAGCTGGCTTGCTCAACTAGCTGGTATCAAGAAGCTCTGGATTCAACTTAGAGACCCTGCCCCGACAAATAAGATAACAATAATCCAGATATACTCATAACCTCAACATTCCATCCTCTGCATGTCATGTACATACCACACACACACACACACACAAAGAGCATACTAAAAACATGATGAGATTTCAAGAGAAAGTTTACCAAAAAAGTTACACAATGGAAATAAGCAGACTGTCAGACATGACCAGCACACACACTACAGAGGCTGAAAGCAAAGCGGTCTGATTACACAGAGCATTGTCAAGAGAGGAACCGGCACTCTCATGCTACTACTGAAATGTTAAACAATAAAAAAAAAAGAGATTGGCAGTTTCTTATGTTATTTTGTTGTTGAGACAAAGTCTCTCTCATTCTGTAGCCCAGGACAGATTAACTCATTTATGTAGATTCAAACTGGATGCAATCCTCCTGACTCAGCCTTCCAAGTGCTGAGATTATAGGCGTTAGCTACTGCCCCTGTCCTGGCAGTGTCTCAAATGTTAAATATACTACTACAACATATCTAGCCATTCCATTCCTAGGTATCTAACCACTCAAAATGAAATGTATAGCTATTCAAGCACGCTTCGCAGCAGCTTCACTTGTAATATTCCCAAACAACGCAAGTGTTAATCAACACACAAGTGGAAAAATTGTAGTCTAGCAGACTGCTAGTCAGGAATAAAAACACAAACCACTGACACCAGAGGACAACACAAATGGGTTTCAAAATAATGAGGCTGAGTAAAAGAAAACGAAAAGCACTATAAAGTTTCAGTTATATGCTATATAATCCCATTTAAATAAAACTCTACAAAATACAAATTTAAAGAGCAGATTGGAATTTGTGTAAGGTTGGACAGGAAGGCACAATCTGAGGAGAAAGGAAAGGAGAAATGGGAGCATGAAGAAACTTGGGGAGGTTAAGACATAACATCCATTGTCTTATGTATCTGGCTACAGGTTTTTGTTACTTAGCTGTGCTGGCAATACTAGGGATTGAACCTAGGACCCTCAAGCATGCTAGGCAAGCACTCTACCACTGAGCTACAGCCCCAGTTCTTCTTTTTCTGTTACTTGTGTTGTGGAAAAGATAACTCCTGGGCCTTGTACAAACAGTGCACACTTTATTACTGAGCTTCATGCCCAAGCCCGAGCCATCTTGTTTGGGTAAGTCTAATGTTGATTTCATAAGGAACCCTTGTTAAAATTACTGTAAAAACTTTAAATCTGTGCAATTTTACTGGATGACAATTATAAATTAATAAAGCTGTTAGAATGATCTAGCAATAACCCATTCTTAGCTAAATAAGTCCTTGTGTTTTTAAATCCAGATGACTAAACTTTCAACTTGCCACTTTAAGTAGAAGCAAACTAACATTTATAGAACATACATAATATGCCCAGAGCTAATTTAGTCACTTTACATGTGCTAACTTTACTACCATTATCATTATTATATCTTAAAACTACTAGTTATAAAACAGAAGTGGGAAGTAAAAAGATACCATAAAACCAGACAAGATCTTTTTTTTTTTTTTTTTTTTTTGGCTAACCTTTAGTTCCTACAAACCAAATACGTGATATGATGATCAACAAGAAGCCAGAAGATTTGAAATCTAAATCCATCAGGGGAGAGTTTAATATTTTTTTTGAGACAGAGTCTCACTGTGTAGCCCTGGTTGACATGGTGCTCCTTATATAGCTGTAGCCCAGAGTGTCTTAACTTGTAATTCTCCTGCCTCAGCACTGACATGCATCATTACAACCGGCTAAATTCTATAAATTTAACACACAAGCTAAGAAAAAAGTTACTACTGGATATTTAAGTTTTTATATAATAATTTTTAAGCAAAGAAGACATACGCCCCCTTTTTTTTCTTTTTTAATAATGTAAGGCCTAAGACAGACAGGAAGGAAGGAAGGAAGACAGGAAGGAGGGAAGGAAGGAAGGAAAGAAGGAAGGAAAGAAGGCAGGCAGGCAGGCAGGCTAGAGAGGTAGCTCAATGGTTAAGAACACTGGCTGCTTTTCAGAGAACCTAGAGATTTAAGTCCCAGCACCCACATGATAGCTTACAACTATCTGCAACTCCAGTTCTAGGGGATCAAACTCTCTCTTCCGGCTTCCGTGGGTACCAAAGCACATATGTAATGCACAGACATACATACAAACATGAAAGTAAAATATATACATTTCTTTAAATGAAAAGCACTGAGGAAGACATCTTTAAAGACTTTTAAATGTTGGATATTCCTACAGACCTCTGCCCAATGAATAAGGACCTATACAGAAGATTGCATTAAAACAGTTGTAGATGCCAACAGGAGACACATCATGTCTGGACATACCTTTTCTAATGGAGCTGTTATTTTATTATCTGCATGTACTGACTTCTCCTATAAATACCCCTAGTGAATAGCACTTTTGTTTGGTCCAATATGATTCTGTGTTATTACCAGAATAAGTAGTTTCTTCATTGTATTTCCTTAAAACCCTATTTATTCCCAAAAGGGATTTAAAATGGCTCTTCTAACTACAAATTAGGATACCAGCTGGTAAGCCTCTAAGGGTTCAACTTTGTCTTTCTATTTCTCCCACTCATTTTCTTAGAGACCATACTAATCTTATTTTAAATGAAATAATTGTAACCATTAAATATTGAAGCTGAAATGTTGCTCAGTGGCAAAGTGTCACACACTTGAGTCCCCAGCTCAATTCCTAGCCCTGAGGCGGAGGGAGAGAACTTAAAACCAACCCAAGCATTTGGGGGTTCACCTTTTAGTATGTATTATGACAAGGTCTCAGAACCTGCTATTCTGACACTTAGGGCGTGAATATTGTTGTGAGGGATTTTTCTGTTCAGCAGCATTTAGCATACTATATGTAGTAGCAACTCTCCACAGAAAAAGTGTTTCGAGACATAATCGACTGCTTTTGGCACAATGTGTTTGGTTAAGCACCATGGTTCTGCAACTACTTTAGCGTGGGCTTCTCACAGGGCACAGGTGTATAAGAAAGTTCAATATCTGAAAGTTGTGAAAGATAAGACATCCTTAATGATTTCATTTTTTAAAAAAAAACTCCTTAAATTATAAAAGCAAAAGTTTTTTTGTTGTTTTTTGGTTTTTTTAAGCATTCCATTTTCAAACTGAGGAAGCCTGGTCCTACAATATATCCAACATGTGCGGTAGTAATACATCTCATGTTTCCCAAGTTAAGAAACACACACACACACAAACCACACAAACCACAAAAACCTCTATGCCAAAGAAACATAAAGAAACCAATTCTTAATCAACTATGGCAGTTAATTTAGGAAATCTCAATATCCTGTTGTAACTCAGCTTTACAGTTCTGCAGTCTACAGCTTGTCTCAAGTGAGAGTCAGATTGCACCAAGTGTCCAGCTTCAAACTGCCATTATTTCTGTAATACATCTATGTGCCCGATGACTTTGTATGTCTCAGCATATCTTTTTACACAAATCTTCAATGATTTAACTCCAAAATGAAAATGTTAAAAACCTCTACCCTATTTAAATGGTTTGCATAAGATGGATTTAATTGCTTTCTCATTATACCGAAGGAATAAGGACTTGTGATAAAGATTAGCTGTCAGACTTGTAGGAAGGCTGAAAATTTAGACAGAAAATCTAGGCTTCGTTTGTGATTTAGTCTCCACCAGCTCCATCCACGGCTTACCTCCAACTTTCATATATATATATATATATATATATATATATGTATAGTAATTGCAATAATATCTCTATTTCTAGACAGATTGTCAAGATGGATTATACAAATTCACATAAAACCCTTTGTAGACAGCAAAACCCCGGCACAAATATTGGTTATTATTAGTGGTATTAGACACAACACACTAGAGAATCCATGAAACAGAGGACACACCGCTAAACATACAAGTCACTTTCCAAAATAGGCAGAAATTAGGAAAACAGCTTGAGATGATAAACTTTGAATTAGAATCCAGGCATCTGGGCTCTATAACCTCAGTTATCCTATTATTCTATACGTAGGGCCTGGCCAACTTTCCTTTTTACCTCAAATTTCTTCATCCAAAAAGAAAAAAGAAAAGAAAGAAAGAAGGAAAGAAAAAAATCCAAGCTGTCTATGGCCAGGTATCCAAAAATCCTCGTTTACTACTTTATCCCTAATTTAGCTTGCTTCAGAGAAACTGAAGTTGAAGACGGCAGAGAGTAAGAAATTTTTAATGAAAACTTAATTCTGTACAGTTCTCAAGAATCATGTTCTCTATAATTAGTTTCCTTGCTAAAGGACAGCAAATGAAGAACAGGGTGTAGGGCGGGGTTCTTTCCACAAGATTCGGGAACCACCCACTTCCCAAAGAGGTGTAACTGCTTCCTCCAGGCCCTCACCTGCCAAAAAAACTTGAAAGACTACGGATTACACTGGCCGAGCCAGCACTTGGCTTTTCTTTCCACTCGGGTGGGGATGGCAGTTGTCAGTCGTGCGGCAAACACACCCTCCAAACACCATTACCCACAACACCAAGTGTCCCTGAAGTCTCATCAAGGACTTAAGTTTCTGGCCTTACTGTCTTTTTTTTAAAGAATCAGACCACGAACTTAAACGTGGGTCTCTCCGTGCTGGTGCAGACCGGTCTGTACCAACTGCCAAGCCGCCCCCTCCCTTCACCCTCCGCCCTCCCGCGCGTGGGCAGAGGCGCCGCCGGCCCTCACTCCCGACCGCGCCAGGTCGCGAGGGCGAACCCCGGAGCTCGCGGGGTGACAGGCCGGGGCTTCAAGGCCGCGACGGCGCCCCGGGTCGCTGCCCTCCTCACCGATGACGATGCGCAGGTGCTTGAGGCGGGTCAGCGCGTCCTTCTTGGTGTCCAGCACCTTCTGTGTGGACTTCTTCACGTCCCCGTGCGGCTTCTTAGAGAACATCCTGCGGCCGCCGCGGCCCCTCCCGGCCGGGTCCCGACGACCCAGCGCAGGCGGTGGGCGGGGAAGATGCTAGCCGCGGCGGCTCATGCGTTCCCCCGCCGCGAGGGCCCCGCTGCCAGGCCCGCCTCGCGCCGCCGCTGCACGGAACCTGCAGCCCCGGCTCCAATATGGCGGATCCGCCCCGCGCGCTGCAGCGACGAGGAGACACGGAGCGGCCGCCGCCACCCAGGCCGCGGCTGGGACCCCACAGCCGCGGAGATGGAACGCTCCGCCGCGGCGCCACTCCTCTCTCCCTGAGGCCCCCTTAAGGTTGAAGCTTCTCTAGCAGCTTCAACCCCGCGGAGGCCAAAACCGAGCCGTGTGGTGATGGAGTTTCACGACTCTGCCGTCGGTGGCGAACGGTCCCCGTGGCAACCGCCTTCTGACGTCAAGTGCTCGTGACGTCATGTTAGCGTGAGCTCATTCCTGCCTCTATAACCTCTCGGTTTCCTGTGTCTGTAGTAATGAAGAAGGGCAAGAAAGTTAAGGAGGGTGTTGTCTACTGTGTGCTCCTTGTCAACAGCAGTTCCTAGAGTTTTTGCTGAAAAGGTCTTTCAGAAATCTCCACTCTTTAAGTCGCTCCTAGTAACAAACATCAGAGCAGATGTGCAAGGCCCGCTTGATACCCCTCTGAAACCTTGACTATGACATCATTTCACTTTCTAATTTGGATTCTTCCTGTGTTTTGCAAAATAATGATTAAAAATGTACTGTACTTTAAAGATGCGTAGGAGTGTTACATCCTTTTCCTTTGAATTAACATGCACATGGCTAGAGCTGCAGTTTGCTGGTGATCTCCAGCACCCCAAAAAAAAAAAAAAGACATCAATAAATAAAATATCTTGTACAAGTAAATGCATCCTACCATGTATCAGAGAGAAAAATTAAGAAATCTGGATAATTTTAAAGGAAAGCTGTCTTTGGATGTGAAGTACTCATATAAATCCAAAGAAAACTGTGCAAGGTCCAAGTAAAACAATTAAGTGGTAGTGCTCTACTGACGTACCAGGACTTGGGACGACATAATTCAAGGTCAAGGTGAGCTACATTAGACCATGTCTCAAACACAAAACAAAACAAGACAAAAAATGATAAACACAAGTAATAATCCCAGACTCTGGCTTTTCTGTCATTGCCTAGCCCTAGTGTTCAGTCCCCTGCTGATCTGCCTTTCATCACTTTGAATTAATATCTGTTAGTCAGTTTTGTGTGTATTGTTTCTTTAGAGACTTTAAATGATTTATTTTGTTTATTTATTTATTCATTTGTTTGTTTAGTTTTGGTTTTCCAAGTTAGGGTTTCTCTGTGTAGCCCTGCCTGGGAAGTCACTCTGTAGACCAAACTGGCCTAGAACTCACAGAGATCCACCTGCCTCTGCTTCCAGAGTGCTGAGATTAAAGCATGTACCACCACTGTCCAGCATATTTGTTTGTTTTGGTGTTTTGCCTACATGTATGTATGTAAGATGGTATCAGATCCCCTGGTACTAGGGTTACAGACAGCTGTGAGTTGCCATGTGGGTGCTGGGAATTGAACCTAGGTCCTCTTAACCACTGAACTGATTCATTTTTATTTTAATTCTGTGGGGGGTGTTATGTGTGTTCGAGTGCGTACATCTACACAGACATTAGTGTAGGTGCCCTTTGAGGCTGTACTTACAGGCAGTTGTGAGCTACCCAGCCTCAATACTACAAATCAAACTTGAGTCCTCTGGAAAAGCATATGCTCCCCTAACCACTGAGCCATCTCTACAGCTCCCTTCTTTTAGAGTTTTACATAAAATCTACAGAATACATAAAATGTTCATAAAAACAGTGATGAGTTGTTTTATCAGTAGCATTTGTCTTCAAATAGTAATTCGCCAGTGAGTATAATAGGAACTCCCACCGCCTATTAAGAATAGCAGTAATTAGTAGGAGGCTTCTGAAAAATAACAAGATACTTTAAAATGTTTACATAAGCTTGTGTATACCTTGAATAGGTATGCTGCCATAGATTCATGTGTTTGAATGCTTGGCCTATAGGGAGTAGCTCTATTATGAGATGTGGCCTTGTTGAAGTAGATGTGGCCTTGTTGTAGAACTTGTGTAGCTGTGGAGGTGGGCTGTGAGGTCTCTTATGCTCAAGCTCTGCCCAGTGTGGAATCCAGTCTCCTGGCTGCCTTTGGATCAAGATGTAGAACTCTCCGCTCCTCCAGCACCATGTATTCCTCCATGCGGTCATGCTTCCCACCACAGTGATAATGGACTAAACCTCTGATGGACCTGTAAGCCAGCCCCAATCAAATGTTTGGCTTTATAAGAATTGCCTTCGTCATGGTATCTCTTCACAGCAGTGAAACCCTGACTAAGACAAATCTGATTCAAAAGTTCCACTTTTAGAACTCTTTTTAAAAAAGAGTGCCAGCTAACTGGGAAATGATCTTTACCAACCTTACATCCGACAGAGAGCTAATATCCAATATATACAAAGAACTCAAGAAGTTAAACTCCAGAGAGGCAAGTAACCCTATTAAAAAATGGGGTACAGAGCTAAACAAAGAGTTCTCACCTGAAGAATATCTAATGGCTGAGAAGCCCCTAAAGAGATGTTCATCATCCTTAGTCATTAGGGAAATGCAAATCAAAACAACCCTGAGATTCCATCTCACACCAGTCAGGATGGCTAAGATCAAAAACACAGGAGACAGCAGTTGTTGGCGAGGATGTGGAGAAAGAGGAACACTCCTCCACTGCTGGTGGAATTGCAGGCTGGTACAACCACTCTGGAAAGCAGTCTGGCGGTTCCTCAGAAAACTGGGCATGACACTCCCGGAGGATCCGGCTATACCACTCCTGGGCATATACCCAGAGACTTTACCTGCCTGCAATAAGGACACATGCTCCACTATGTTCATAGCAGCCTTATTTATAATAGCCAGAAGCTGGAAAGAACCCAGATGTCCCTCAACGGAGGAATGGATTCAAAAGATGTGGTATATCTACACAATGGAATACTACTCTGCAATTAAAAACAATGAATTCACGAAATTCCTAGGCAAATGGTCAGATCTTGAAAATATCATCCTTAGTGAGGTAACCCAATCACAAAAGAACACACATGGTATGCAGTCACTGATAAGGGGATATTGACCCAGAATCTCGGAATACCCTAGACACAATCCGCATATCAATAGATTTCTAAGAAGATGGAAGGAGAGACCCCTGGTCCTGGAAAGACTGGATGTAAGGGAACGCCAGGACAGAGTAACGAGAGGGGGTTGAATGGAGAAAAGAGGGAGGGAAGGAGGCTTATGGGACTTTCGGGGAGGGAGGAAACGGGAAAGGGGAAATGATTTGGAATGTAAATTAAAAAAAATAAATAAAATAAATAATAAAAAAAAGAGTGCCAGAAAAAAGGGTTTTGTAAAATATTAAGGCATTGTTTATAACTGTATGAACTGACGACATGACCACTTCATGGTATGGTTTTATTGTGGATATGAGAGCATAGCCAGAGGCATCTGGCATCCAGAGCAGAGAGAGAAAGTAACAGAGTGCACATGGAGGGCAGACTAGACTAGGAGGGAAGCTCTGGCATCCAGAGCAGAGAGAGAAAGTAACAGAGTGCACATGGAGGGCAGACTAGACTAGGAGGGACGCTCTGGCATCCAGAGCAGAGAGAGATAGGAAGGAGCATGGAGAAAGAAAGAGAGGGAAAGTGCTGAAGATCAGAGAGTGATGGAGAGAAATAGCAGGGTTATGAGGAGAATGAGTGGCTGGGGGACAGAAGCCTGTGAGCTGGAGGCAGATTAGGGTGGGGGAGGAGGTGAGAAGAGCCAGGAGGCCAGCATGAACTCTGACATGTGTACTGAGTACTTGTGGTACTGAGGGAGCCTGGAGGCCAGCATAGACTTTGGTGTGCTAACAGGCACCATAGAAAACCATTTGTTCCCTCTGCCTTTTGGAATATGAGAGAAATGGAGTTTCCTTTGACCTGATAATAACATCGAAAAACTCTTATCATGGCCAGGCTGTGCCTTTAATCCCAGCAACACTAAGGAGGCAGAGGCAGACATTTCCTGAGTTCAAGGCCAGCCTGGTCTACAGAGTGAGTTCCAGGGTGGCCAGGGCTACACTGAGAATCTTTGTCTTGAGAAAACAAAGTAAATAAATATAAATAAATAAATAAATAAATAAGAAGAATGGCCAGGGGTTAAATGTCATATGTGCCAGGAGCCACTCTTTTTGCAACTCATAGCCCCTTACCTTAACTTACATATTTGCTAAATTGGAAAACTACTGCTACAAGTCTTAGCCAAACAAGATACACACTTGCAGAACAAATGCAGCTCTCCTATGGTTGGGTTGCATAGCAACACAGCATGCACCTGGACTTTTTGGTGGCCAACATCCTACAGCTGTGGCCAACTTTCTTCTTAGATCCTGGGAACATGTCATAGTGACCCCTCTGAAACAATGGCTGCCCCTTCCAATGTTCTGTAGCTATTGCCTAAGACCCTTGGAGTGTAAAGAACAAGTTAGAACATATTCTTCTAACGCCTTACCCACTCCCCACTTCCTGCATGCTACCCTTTATAACCCCATATGAGAATAATAAAATTTGACAGCTTGATCAGGATAATTGACTTGCTGTCCGTTTTTCCATGTCTCCCACCCTCATTCTTTCCCAGGTGATTCCGGGACCCCCTGTGAACTGTCCCGAGGGTTTGGGGCACATATGTGTTGGTGTCAACTTGACATCATCTAGGAGAGAATCTTAGCTGAGGAAATGCCTCTATGTCTTAGGGTTTGGAATGATGAAGCACCTTGACCAAAAGCAGTTTGGAGAAGTAAGGGTTTATTTTGCTTTCACATCCACATCACTGTTCATAAAAGGAATTTAGGGAAGGAGCTGACGGCAGAACCCGATACAGAAGCTATGATGGAGTGCTGCTTACTTTTCCTCTGCCTGCTTTGATATAGCTCCCAGGACAACCAGTCCAGGAATGGCACTATGCACAGTGGAGGAGGCTACATCAAGCACTAATTACAAAATGACATGCAAGCTTACCTATAGCCTGATAGCAGCGGTTCTCAGCCTGTGGGTCTAGACCCCTTTTGGGGAGTTGAATGACCCTTGCACAGGGATCTCCATTGGAGAACAGACATTTACATTATGATTCATAACCAGTAGAAAAATTACAGTTATGAAGTAACAGCAAAAATAATTTTATAGTTGAGAGTCACCACAACATGAGGAACTGTATTAAAGGGTGCCAGCATTAAGGCTGAGAACCACTGCTCTAGGGGCACTTTTTCAACTGAAGTTACCTCCTCTCAGATGGTTCTAGTCTATGTCAAGACATGAACAGTTCCCAGCACAGCATCCATCAGATTGGCCTCTGGGCAAATGTTAGGGGCATTTTTTTTAACTAATGTTTGATGTGAGAGGGCCTAGCTCTCCGTGGGTGGTACCACTCACCCTGAGCCTGAGTTGTTTAAAGAAGGCAAGTTGACCAAATCATGAGGAACAAGCAAGAAAGTGGCGTTCTGTCAGGGTCCCTGCTTCAGGCCCTGCCTTGCGTTCCTGCCCTAAATTCCCTTCTTAGAAGCTGAAATAAACCTTTTCCTCCACTCATTGCTTTTGGTCATGGTGCTTGTCACTAGAAACTTAACTAGGACAGCCATACAACTATGAAAATTGATTACTGTGAATACTTTCTAGAATGTTGTTATTAATATATATTCATGATCTATAACGGCATTGCATCATGACATTCCAGACATACACATCATGTACCTCCATCAAGTTCACCCTCCACTCCTTCCTGCCTCCCATTCCTCCCTTTCCTCTCACCAACTAGTCCCACTTTGACTTTCATGTTTTTTTTAATATGTGTGATTGTAAGAAAGACCCTTACTCTGTAAAAAAAATAATAAAATAAATAAATAAATAAAATAAATATTTTTGCCTAGAGACCAGTGAAAGCAAATGCATTTAATATTATTTATTCATACGTTTATTGTCACATTATGAGCATGAGCATTTTTCCAGGATGTTTCCAAGTACACCTTATACATGTAGTACTCTAAGAGCCCAGAAGAGGACATCAGGTCACTGGAACTGGAGTTGCAAGCCATTGTGAGCTGCCATGTGAGTGCCAGGAACTGAACCTATAAGTACTCTTAATTGCTGAGCCAACTCTCCAGTCCCAGCAAAACAGTCTTTAATGTGTGATTCTACTGAACAGGATGCCAGCACAGAAGAATGTTTTGTGCCAGGCATGCCGAGTTGGCACAAAACAGTGGATTTTAAAAATCCTTGAAGGGAAGAAATTCTTGCTCTCTTTTTCCATTGACTGGTACTCTAGAAAGATATAATCTTCATGCTCTTCTGGCATGGCCCTCATGCCAACGTCCCCGTCTCATTGATTCAGAAGACTTCCTGTTACTTTGCACATCTTAGAGTCCCACAAGGTAGTAGGTGCCAGCCTCCAGCTAGCAGGGGGCAGGGAGCGGGGAGGGCATAGCCCCTGCTGCTTACTTGTGAGGCTGATGACCTCCAGGAGCAGCACATGCTAAAGACAGACCACGCCATTTATTTTTGCCCATGACCTAGTCAATCACTGGGTTCTACTAGGGCTATCTACAGGAGTATGGGTAAGAGTTTGCTTAAAGGAGCATGGGGCAGCTTACAAGTGAAGTGAAGAAAATGTCTCTCTATCCCTTATCAACCAATGGCCGCATATAACTTTCTCAGGGAGGGTTAGGGCCCCAGAAGCTACTTCCTCCACTGTGGCTGTGTGTTGACGGGCCCAATCTTGTGCAGATTCTAAGCAGGAAACCATGGGTACTGTGGGCTCAAGAGTGTAACAGCATGTCCTAGCCCGGTCAGCATTCCATGCCTCTCCTGCCTTGCCAGGCTCCCTTCTTCAGCAGTGTTTCTTGTCTCCCGTTAGGGAGCAATGTAGGTGTCCCATAACTGCTGGGTATTCAACAGTCACTTTATATTCTCAGTACTTTGATAAATCAGGAATCTCTGCAAGAACTGCTGGCCACTGCAAAAGAAGCTTCTCTGAAGTTGACAGCAGCGTGGTCACTGTGCATAGATGTAGTTATTAAGAAGGGAATGTGAAGGGCTGGAGAGATGTCTCAGTGGTTAAGAGCACTGAGTGCTCTTCCAGAGGTCCCGAGTTCAAATCCCAGCAACCACATGGTAGCTCATGACCATCTGTAATGGGATCCGATGCTCTCTACTGGTGGGTCTGAGAACAGCGACAGTGTACTCATATGCATAAAATAAATAAATAAATCCTTAAAAAAAAAAGAAGGAAGGAAAGATCAATAGCCTGCTTTAGCTATAGATGCACAACATTGTGCTCAGCTATGAAGACTTTTGTTTATTTTACATGTATTTCTGTGTGCATGGTTACGTGTATGTGCATGTGCATTTATATGAACATGTGTGGAGGTCAGAGCACAATTTATGGGAGTCAGTACTCTCCTTCCACCACGTGAATTCCAGGGATTAAATTCAGGCTTGACCCACTGATTGGTTTACCTTCAGAACCATCTTGTTGACCCTTAAGACGTTTCCTGGTATGGAAGATTCTTGGCAATGTTAGACAGAAAATAATGAATATGTAATTCAGTCCCTAGCACTGCAAAAAAAAAAAAATAAGTGGATGCAAAGTGAAAATATACGTACATTATCAATTTTGAGAGAAATTATATTTGTAAAATAATTAGAAAAAAAGGGTAGAAAAACTATTCCCAAATAGTGATTGTATTTACAAAGTAAAATTTCCTTAGTTTCTATTTTCTTTACAAAAAGCATACTCTCCTTTTACAAAAAAAAAAATTTAATCAACAAAAGCTAGTGCTAGTCTTTCGTGTGTATCTCTCTGTCCATGGTTCACATGCTTCTACGAAGACAGAAGGGTGACTGTTGAGTGCTTTCCTCAATTACTCTCTACATTCTTTCATTCATTCATCTTCAGGCAGGGTCTTATTGTTAGCCCTGGCTGGCCTTGAACTCCCAGAGATACATCTGACTCTGTCTCCCAACTGTTGGGATTAAAAGTTACTCACCACCACACCTGGCTTCTGCATTTTTTAATTATATGCATGTTTGTGTATCTACATGCTGGTGTGTGCACATGAGTTCAGGTACCCTCTAAGGCCACAGTTTAACAAATGTGGACTGAGTTTTACCATTGGAAACAAAGAGCTATTCCTATAATATGTAAGTTGTACTGTTCACACAAAATCTAGATTCTTATCATGTAATAACCATTTTTGCTTAAAGTATATGGGGGGGGGAGCCAAACCCTGATCTTCCCACACTAAGTTACACGCCTCATATTTTTGATGTCTTATTTTCATCTGTGTCATCTGTGAGATTACTTATATGCCTTTGACTAAGGCCAGGTAGAGTAACAACTGTGGAAATTCAATTACTTTTAAAGTCTTAAAATATCAGAATATGACATTTAGTTGAAGAATGAAGTTCGGAGGATAAAAGAAAAAGATAAAGAAGGAGTCTATGTCTTTTAAACTCTAATATGCAAATTGTGCTGTTCACCTGAGATGGCAGAATGGTAAACATTTTTTTTTGAGACAGAATATTCTGTATCCCAGACCAGCTTCAAATGTGTACGTAGCCAAGGATGACCCTGAACTTCTGACCTTCTGCTCTCCTCAAGGAAAGCAGAATTCCGAGCACTCACAACCACACTGTTTTCTCTACTGCTGGGACTGAACCCAGACCCACATGTGTGTTTGCCAAACACTCTACCAACTGACCTACATCCCCAGCCCCTCTGAAAATCGTTTCTAACAAAAGTATTTAGTTAGGAAAATACTATTGTTGGACTTACCCCCAAATTCTTTTATGTCCAAATAGAAGTCAGCTAGATTCTTATCATGCAATACCATCCTTTGCTTAAAGTATATGAGGAAAAAAAAACCTCCTGGTCCCATGTCTCTATGCAATCAGAAAGGGAGTCTATTTTGATAACTTCTGTTCATAATTGTGAACATCGCACTAAAAGTCCAAAAGTGGCAGTTTTGTAAAGATGAGTTGCAATAGGGGGTATAAAAGCACATGGGCAAACATTCTCTGCTCTCTCCAATAAAATCCCTTAAAAACCCTTAAATATATCTTGTATGGATGCAAAACTTTCTAACACTGTACGTTTTTCATTTGGTAAAGAACTACACATTAGGATATCCAATGTTAGATTTTTTTTTTTTTTTTTTTGGTTTTTTGAGACAGGGTTTCTCGGTATAGCCCTGGCTGTGCTCAATGTTAGATTTCTTAAACAATATCAAACAATCATAGATTTCAGAAAAAATCTTTAAGTACTAGAAGTCTATCATGATATCATGCTCATTAAGGTTTTCTGAATTCCTAGTTTTCATGGGGAATTGTTATTAACTTATTTCTTTGTCTAAGGTAGGGACTGAACCTAATGACCTTGCACATGGGAGACATGCAAGGCTGTCTATCCTTTGCCCTACTGTCGAGCTATATCCCCAGCCCTGCAAAGACTGAGTTTTATCATTGGAAACAAAGCCATGTTTTTATAATATGTCGGAAAGCTCCCCTGGGTTTGCTGGGCTGTCTAATTCCTCTTTCCACTCCTCCCTTGAAGGTCTCTAAAGAGAAGCAGTGCCTATTTTGTTCAGGTCATCTCCTGAAATTCTCACACCTGCCACATGATCCGCATTCAGTAAATGATATGCTAATGAATACAAAAAGGAATTTTGGGGGACAGGATCTTTCTCTAGCTCAGGCTGGCCTAGAATTCATGATATAGCCCAGGATAACCCTCAACTCTAGGTAATCCTCCTGCTTCAACCTCCCAAATTCTGAGATTATAGGCATGAGCCACCACACTTTCCTCTCCCTTGCTCTCTTCTTCTCCCCTTCCCATTCTGTGTGTGTGTGTGTGTGTGTGTGTGTGTGTGTGTAGTATATGCGTGTGTGTGCAGATGCCCATATATGTATGAGATGGAGCTGAGTATCTGCCTCTATTGCTCTCCACCTTACTAGTTGAGGCAGGGTCTCTTACTAAATCTGGAATTCACCATTTGGCTAGACTGACTGGACATTGGGCCACCAGAATCCTCATTTCTCAGCTCCCTAGCTTTGGGATTACAGGAGAATACTGCTATGCTCAGCTCTTTTATATGGGTGCTGGGGATTTGAACTCAGGTCCTCATGCTTGCACAACATGCAGTTTACCCATTAAACCTTGTATGTACTCAACCTGTCCCCAGAGAAGAAAGTTTTAAACAAAACATAGTAAGTCGTGTTAGGATATTTTAATGTATCTTTCACGACTTCCATTTTAAATATATATATAATATTGCAATCCCAGCGCATGGGAGTTGAGGCTGGCAGATCATAAGTTTGAGGCCAGCCTGGGTTACGTAGTAAATTCCAGGTTAGCCTGGCACAAAAATTAGTCTTATCTGGTTCTTAATGTAGTTCTCTGAAGCTCTGTTTACAGTTGATAGGATAAAATTCTGGTACTAGTTATTAGTCTGTTTAGTTTCAGACTTTAGTCCATCAGCAGTGACAAATTTGGAGATTGTGTGACTGGTGTCTCAGCTCCACCACATGGCAGATTTGGGAATTGTTTGCTTTCCGTTAGACACAGGACTTGCCTCCTGAGTGCTGGGATATGGTCATGTACCCCACGCCCATCTCATCCTATTACTCTCCTTTTGCTTTGGTTTTGTCTGTCTTTGGAGCCTCCACAGCGCCTTCTGTAGTGACCGCATCACTTTGCATTCTCACCAGCATTGCAGAAGAGCTCCTCGGCCCCTACATTTTCACTGACATTAGCTGATGATAACCATTCTGACTGGTAGGAGGTAAAATTTCAGTGTGGTTTTGGTTTGTGTTTCCTTGATAGTTAAGGAAGTTGAACAGTTTTTTATTGGCCAGCAAATAAAAATTTTGATGTTTCCTTCCCCCTTCCTATGACAGTCTCTGCATTAACATTACCCCTGATCTAAGAGATTCAGGTAACAATGTTCATTCGGGCAACTAACTTTTGTCTTTTGAGAATTATAAAAGTTATATGTTGCATTCATTGTGTTCCTTTAGGGAAATGGGAAATCGTTTATGTACCCAATTTACATAATTTTTTTTACTTTTATACATTATATGTAGCACATAAAAGTGATTAGTACAATTCGGAGATTCCCTCTTCAGAGTCTTCAGTTTATCAAGTCTAAGCCACAGAAAATTAAAACTGGAATTACAATTATGCTAATATAAGACTTAGCATATACTTTAAAATATCATAAAATGAAGTTTTCATTTACTCTAAAAGCTCAAAAATACTACAAAATGGGAGTGTGTATATTCTAGCATCATTGTATCTGTTTGGCAGATTCATACCTCATATTGGCAGGATCTTTCAAATGTGGGGGAAGAAAAAGGAAGAAAGAAAAGAAAAGACAAAAACCTTGTCCTAATTCTGATACTGTGTCTGCTCTAGGTCATTTGTCAAAATGGTTATCAAACACTTTGAACAATAATATCCCACCTTAACAAAATAAGAATATTTCAAATAGTAAAAGCAACCCAAATGCTAGTTAAGAGCTGCATGATTAATATTCATACATTTATCAGTCATTAGGTCTGGGAAAAGGTGGGCAGTAGTGGTGCATGCCTTTAGTTTCAGCACTCACGAGGCAGAAGCAGACAGATCTCTGAGTTTGAGAACAGCCTAATCTACAGAGTCAGTTCCAGGACAGCCGGGGCTACACAGAAAAATCCTGTCTCAAAAACCAAAAAGAAACAAACAAAAACCCAAATAGCTTATAATGTATGTAAATACCATATATATATACACACATATATATGTATATATGTATATGTGTATATGTGTATATATGTACATATGTATATGTGTATATATGTATATATGTATATGTGTATATATGTACATGTGTATATATGTACATATATGTGTATATATGTATATATGTAATAGTTAAAGGACACTGTACCTGGAGCCCAATGGCTGGCTCTTTCATCTCAGCACTCAGGGTACAGGAAATAATGGCAGGCAATCTCTGTGAGTGTGAGGCCAGCCTGATCTGCGTCGTGAGTTCTACCCAGCCAGAGTCATACAGCGAGACTCGCTAAATAAATAAATGAATAAATAAATAAATAGCAGCCCTCACAAAATAAATAATTTAATAGATAAAATAGCAACAACAACAAAACCAACCACTGTAGGTTCTGGAGGGAAACCACAGGAAAGGCAAAATCAGGGATAAACTTGAACACATAATTAAAAATAAAATCTTAGCCGGGCGTTGGTGGCGCACGCCTTTAATCCCAGCACTTGAGAGGCAGAGGCAGGAGGATTTCTGAGTTCGAGGCCAGCCTGGTCTACAAAGTGAGTTCCAGGACAGCCAGGGCTACACAGAGAAACCCTGTCTCGAAAAACCAAAAAATAATAATAATAATAATAATAATAAAATCTTAAAAAATATGAACCATTTAAAACTTTTTTGGGGTAGCATGCATGATATTGTCTTAGGTTTTCTATGGCTGCAACAAAACACCATGACCAAAAAGCAAGTTGAGGAGGAAAGGGTTTATTTGGCTTACACTTCTATATCAATGTTAAAGAAGTCAGGACAGGAACTCACACAGGGCAGGAGCCTGGAGGCAGGAGTTGATCCAAAGGCCATGGAGGGTGCTGCTTATTGGTTTGCTTCCTCTGGCTTGCTTAGCCTGCTTTCTTTTTCTTTCTTTTTTTTTTTTTTTGTTTTTTTTTTTGTTTTTTTTGTTTTTGTTTTTCGAGACAGGGTTTCTCTGCATAGCCAACTGTCCTGGAACTCACTCTGTAGACCAGGGTGACCTGGCCTCGAACTCAGAAATCCATCTGCCTCTGCCTCCTGAGTGCTGGGATTAAAGAGCGTGTGCCACCACTGCCCGGCAACCTGCTTTCTTATACCTTCCAGGACCACCAACCCAGGGATGAAACTACTCACAATGGGCTAGGCCCTTCTCCATTGACACTAATTAAGAAAACCTACAACCGGATGTCATGGAGGCATTTTCTCAGTTAAGGTTCTCTCCTTTCAGATACCTTTAGTTTGTGTGTCAACTTGACATAAGACCAGTCAGCACAGGTGTGTGTTCACATGTGTCTGTAGGCATATATGGAGACCAGAGTTTGGTGTTGAATGTTTTCCTCTATTGCTTTCCTCTGTAGACATTGAGGTAGGCTCTCTCTCTTGTACCCAGAACTCACTGGTTCAGCTGGCTAGATAGCCCCAGAATTCTCTGTTGCAGTTTCCTTAGCATTGTGATGCCACGTAGGCTGCTGTGCTGGCCGGGTCTTTACTTGGATTCTGGTATGGGGACTCACACTTTCACAGCAAGCACTTTACCCACTGAGTTATCTTTCCAGCCTGTGACAAGAATCTGAAACTTTGAAAGGATTTTTAAGTTAAGATCATAGAAACTTGTTATAACTGAGCAGAGATTCTACGTTTTGCCGAGTTTACTGCTGGGTTATCAGGAGAAGCATGGCTTGAACCCGTGCCTCCTGCTCTCTCACTTCCAGAGGCTGGCCTTGAATTTGTGACAAATCTCTTGCTGCAGCCTCTGGAGTTGCTAAGATTACAGGTATCAGCCACCACGCCTGGGCCCGTCTGCTTATCTTTGAACAGCAGAAGCAGAAAGCATCCACTTGAGGACCACTGTATGCCAAGAGAGTGCATGCAAGCTTTGATGCCACACTAATGTTCGAATCTGAGACCTGTTATTTATTACCTGTATGACCTTGGTGAGGTAGCTTAACTGCTCTGTGCCTCAGTTTCCTCTTCTGTAAACTAACTCTCAGATTTGTGGTAGAGATTAAATGGACTGACTTACTTAATGTACCTAACAGTACAAGGCATAAGTAGCAACCTTATGTACAGTAGCAACCTTAAAGTACAGAAATCTCAGTACTATTTAGAACACATTATCTGTTTATTGATGTAACAAAGATTAGCTGGAGCCAAGGACTTTTGCCAACAACTGTTTTTATTTGATCTGCATTTAAGAAACAGAACCCAAGGTCAGGAGAGGTAGTGCAGACCAGTATCCCAGCTCTCAAGAAGATGAAGCCATGCTACTATGAATACAAGGCCAGCAAGACTCTGTCTCAATAAACATGCTCGCAACCAAAAAACAAAACAAACAAACAAAAAAACCCAAAAACTTCATCTGAGGCAGTGTTTGTATCTTGACATTCTGAACAGAAGTCCAGGTTTTAGTTTCTCTTGCAAATTGGAAGGCCTGATATTGTTAGACTAAAATTCTCAGATCCTAACAACTGGCTGGTTGCAACATAGTAGCTGCCCCCACAGTAACTTTGTGTTGCCTTGTATTTTCATACTTGATTAAAACAACCCTTGTTCTCAAGGAACTCACAATCCTATAGGTGACCCACACTGGCTGAATATAGCCTGGTAGGAAAAGAAGAAGAAAAGGATGGAGCATAGCCATCGTCTGGTGGAACAAGAGAGCATCTGAAATGGAGGGAGACGGTGGTGATGGTGGTGGAATGAATATGCTTGGTCTGGGGAGCAGCACTATTAGGAGGTGTGGCCTTGTTGGAGTAGGTGTTAGAGGAGTATCATTGTGGGAGTGGGCTTTAAGACCCTCATCCTAGCTCCCTGAAAGCCAGTCTTCTAGCAGCCTTCAGATGAAGATGTAGGGCCCTCAGCTCCTCCTGGACGCTGTCATGATCCTGCCTTGATGGAATGGGCATAACCTCTGAACCTGTAAGAAAAGGAGCAAGCTGAGAAAGGAAAAACATTTAAAGGGGCACTGGGAAGTAGAATGGAGTCAAATCTTTTGTTCTAGGAGACAACAGATCCTACTCAGCTAAATCTAAATCTAGGTGTGGTGGAACACACCTTTAATCCCAGGAGACAGAGCCGTTGCAGGTAACTGAGCTCAAGGTCAATCTACAGGGCAAGTTCCAGGTCAGCTAAGCTTCATTCTACTTCCTGGTGTCCCTTTAATATTTGAACCATATATTTTGTTGACAAAATGGACATAATACTGACTCCCACCTCAGGGCTACTAAACTAAAAATTCAACTCATCTAGCCCATGCAGTGAATTTAGCAAGATAAAGAGTGAAAGTGGTCAGTTTTAAGTTACGATTATTAAGGTAGTTTCGGCGTCGTCCTTGCCTGTGTAATCCTATCTTTGAAAAAAAAAATGACATCTTTTTAGTCACACATTTATTTTTCATTGGAACGTGAAATTTAATCAAAAAAAGTAAATTAAATTTAAAAAAAAAGTAAGAAATCAAGATTGAAATACTAAGATAAAACTTCCCCTCTGTAGTTTTGGTTGTAAAAATTTCAAGAACAATTAAAATTTCTTTGTGAAAATTATTTCTTACACAAACAATTCAATTTAGTAGTTTATTAGCCGTAATAAAGGTACTAGTGTAGAAGAGACGATTCTGTAACCCCCCAGGCTCACGGAGTATGCAAAGACCTTTTCAGGCAAAGGACCTTTTCACATTCTTTTCACATTTTGAGTAGCTAGGCAGATCAGATAGCCAATTGGCGGGAAAAGGATAAGTACAGACCAAATCCACACAATCTGTTTCTGTTTAGTTTATAAACTGCGTCCCAGTATGTCAGCTTTCCTGCCTTGTGGGACTTGAAGTCCGACGTGAGACGTGATTAAGGCAGCTGAACCTTAGAAACCCACAGCCCCTGAAGCGCTGAGGCCTAAGGACTACAATTCCCGATACACAGCGGAAGGCCGCGCCGTAATCACCGGCAACCAATCGTTCGCTTGCAAGGCAAGCCACGCCTCCAGCTCCGGGACAGCCTTAACCAATGGCAGAGCTCGCAGCGTACAGCCTGCGGGTTAGGTTGTGAGGCTCAGGCCGGGGGTGGGGAGGAGTCGAGGGTTTCGGTGCGAGCTCGGCGGCCGGGTGGGTCGGGGCGTTCGGCGCGCCCTTCACTGGAGCGGCAGTGGCCGGGCTGGGAGCAGGGAGTGGGAAGCGACGGCGCGGCTGGAAAATGCCGGTCCATTCCCGAGGGGATAAGAAGGAGACGAATCATCACGATGAGATGGAGGTGGACTACGCGGAGAACGAGGGGAGCAGTTCCGAAGATGAGGACACCGAGAGCTCGTCGGTCTCGGAGGATGGGGACAGCTCAGGTGCGCTAGCCAGCTGGGCGGGGATGCCGGGGTCCCTTTACGCCGCGCGCGCGACAGGCCGCGGTGCTCACGCCGGGCGGTGCGTCCTGCTGCGAGCGCGGGACGGGGAGATGGGGAAGGGGCGGGGACTTGCTCGGCCTCTGGCACCCGGAGCTGCGGGGCGCCGCGGGCTCCTGCTCTGGCTCCGGGTGGGCTGGGCGCCCGCAGGCTTTGGGCACCCGAGGCGATTCTGTCCACTGTGGGGCCTGCCCTAGGGTCACCTGGCAGTACCCTGGGGCTACCGACTCGGGAGTGGAATGTCCGGCTGGCTGGTCTGGAAGATTGGAAATATCCCTTAACTCACACCACCGATTTCTTTACAAGTAGTCTCCACAACCCTTGTCAGCATTATGTGGGGGCTGAGGATAGATTTGCCTTGGACCTTGGCGGGCTTGCCACTCATTAACCTTTGCTTGCAGGTCAGCCTCTCGCCGGTACTGTCATCAGGGGACTGACTTGGGAACGCTCTAAGTTCATAGTAGGTCCCAAAAGTTTTCAAGACGAAGGGACCAGCCTGAGGGATGATTTCGAATCTTTGTTTTTAATCTGGACGATGTGGGCAGTGTTGACATTCCCAGAAATCTTCGAGCGCGTTGGTTATTTTGTAACTTTGGGCTGTTTCTGACCCATTGTAAGTCTTTAATACTTGTCATTCCAAAATGAATGGAACTGATTTCCTGGATCTTTCTCTGTCTAACCATATGACAGACTGAGAATGGCTTCTTTGTCTAACCCTAGTTTTGGCCATGTAAATGAAAGCATTGATAAACAGGTTAATGACAGTGTGGTATCACTTCACACTTTTTTTTTCAGGCTTGTCTGTCAGAGTATACTACTTCTTCATGAAAGAATGTAATGTCAATAAGTCAGCCATCCAAAAGTAAATATTTGTGAGGGAGAATTTTTACTCAGCGTAAGGTATACATTTATAGTTCTCTTATCTCTGTTGACGGAACAGCATTCTGCTTACTCAACAGAACCGTTGAACACGTGAATTCATGGTAGTTGTGACAGTGTGCACAAGACCTGGGCAGACTCAATCCAGATAAAAATCCCAGTATGGAGGGGTAGAGGTGGACGTGAAGTTCCACCACTAGCAGAGGAGCTATGGGCATTTGTTAGCGTCCTGAACCCTGGTAGGCACCCACAGGCCAGGGTAGGGACATGGGGGTAGATCTGGAGGAGTTGGGGGAGGGGAAGTATGTTCAAATACATAGTATAACATTTTCAAAGAACTAATAATATCTAAACAACAACAACAAACAAACTTGTTGTAAGTTACAACTTGATTAAGTTGCCAAATAAATGATTGAATGTAATTAATGCTGTTGGAGTTAGGAGCAGAGGAAAGACTCCAGATCTTCGTGGTCAGCACATTTAGTGGAGGAAAGGGCCACTGCCTTGTTTTGAAGAGTTTGGGTTGGGATAGTTAAGGTGGAAAGTTCATATAGGAGAAGGAATGTAAGAAAAAGTGCAAAGGCCGGAGTTCAAGGCTTATTGAAGAATGAGAAAACCAGTTTGGTTGGGAGACCAAGAAGCTTGAAAAGGCAAAGAATGCTGTAGCTGTGAGAGATTTCAAAGAAGGCAAAGGGCTGGAGAGATGGCTCAGTGGGTAAGAGCACCTGACTTCTCTTCCAAAGGTCCTGAGTTCAAATCCCAGCACCCACATGGTGGCTCACAACCATCTGTAAAGTGATCTGATGCCCTCTTCTGGTACGCGTCTGAAGACAGCTACAGTATCCTTACATAAAATAAATAAATCTTTATAAAAAAAAAAGAAAGAAAAAAAAAGGTTTTTTAAAAAAAAAAAAAAAAAAAAAGAAGGCAAAAACCAGACTCGATCGAAGCAAGTTTAGGAGTGAGGTAAGAGGCCGGGAAGTGGTGGCACACGCTTTTAATCCCAGCATTTGGGAGACAGAGGCAGGCGGATTTCTGAGTTCGAGGCCAACCTGGTCTACAGAGTGAGTTCCAGGACAGCCAGGACTGCACAGAGAAACTCTTTGTCTGGGGACAGGGGGGGTGGGGGGAAGAGTGAGGTGAGGAAGCTCAGATACAGAGAGGGGTGTGTGGGTAGCATTGACACTGATGGAAAAAATAAAATATAGAAATGAAGATAGAAGGTAAAGTATTTTGAGCATGTTGCTGTTCAGTATGTGCTGTATTTATGCAAGAATGTCCAAACTGACAGAAGGAAATGTAGTGTTAGAACCCACCTGGGGTGAGAAAAATAATTCTGAGGTCATCTGCCTAGCTGGGGACATGGGTGGGACTTCAAAATTAGCCAATTTAACCTGAAGTAGGGATTAAGAATCACATGTATACATACTGTATATACGGTTCTTAGATCTGAAAAATGTTTTGTCGTTGTTTTATTTTGTTGGTGGGATATAGAGGGCAGGGTCTTGCTGTGCAGCCAGGAGCAAAGCATTTTTATATTTAAGCATTCTTGGTTTCTTTTTTGTTTGTTTTTGTTTTTTGAAGGATTTTCTTTTTACTTATGTGTATTTGTATGTGTCTGTGTGTAGGTATGGGTATGTGGGTGAAGGTGCCCATGGAGTACAGAAGAGGGCACTGGATGTTCTGGAGCTGGAGTTACAAGTGGTTGTGAGCTACCTGTGTGGGTGCTGGGAACCCCGCTTTCGTCCTCTGCAGGAGCAGTACATGCTCAGAAGCCCCGAGCTCTCTGTCCAGCCTGTGCTCTTGGGTTTTAATGGGGGTCAGGTTCTCATCAAATTGCATGTGTTGTGAGTCTCCCCTTCTAGTATTTATGTTGCGATTTTTAACATGTTTAAAAAAACTCACCCTTGAAAATAATAACATAATTTACATAGATCATAATAGTAATTTGAACTAAAAGTCAATTTTTAAAGTGCAAGTAAATCATTTAAATACATTTTGCAGTTTTACTTTTCCTATGATTATTTTTATTCTACCTCAGCTTGCATATTGCATGATCCATTTTTTTTTTTTTTTGCTCAAACCTTGCTACTGAACAGATCATTTGGCACAGAAACTTAATACAGATTTTGGGAGTTAAAAATATTTGAAGAACCCAGTGGTGTGTGTGTGTGTGTGTGTCTGTGTGTGTGATGTCCCTGTCTGTCTCTCCCATTCCCTGTCAAATCCTGGGCCATAAACAGCTTTTTCCACCCCTGGGTTTTAGCTCCAGTTGAGGGACTGAGTTTTAAAGAGCTATAGAGTAAGCTGTGAAGGGGCATAAATATTTTAAGGTTTTTTTTTTTTTTTTTTTTTTTTTAGAAAATTATCATCATCTACTTCCTTGCTATATGAAAATAACTATGCATGCTACAAGTCTTTCTCATAGTTTAGCCATTCGTTTGTTTTTCTTCCTTAAGACTATGTTTCTGTGTAGCCATGGCTGTCCTGGTTGGCCTTGATCTGTAGACCAGGATGGCCTTGAACTTGAGATCCACCTGCCTCTGATGGGATTAAAGGCAGGCATGTGCTGCAGCTGCTGCTGCCGCCACTGCCACCACCTGGCTATAGTTTGGCCTTAATGAACACTAAGATGCAGCTCGATTCATGCCTCTGTTATTTTGATGTGTTACATGCATGTGATAAAAACGGAAGATGTGCAACTAGGACAGACCTGGTAATTAGTACTTGCTGACTTTGAGAGTTCACTTATTTGTTTCCTCGTATGCTCTTTCTCATTGACAGCAATCTGGAGAGGGAACCATAGCAGGGTGAGTGGCAGGCAGTCCAACATTCCGTAAGATAAACGTAATGGGACTGTTTGGCTTTGTGTTCTTGTTGAGACAAGGTTTCACTGTAGCCTTGACTGACCTGGAACTCCCTATGTAGACAAACCTGGCCTCCAACTCAGATCTGCCTGTCTCCGTCTCTCAAGGCTACAACTAAAGGCCTGCGCCATGCTGCCTGGCTATTAGTTGCTTTTTTTTTTTTTTTTTTTTTTTTACATGTGATAGGGTAATCAGCCATGTGGCTCCTCCTCTTCCATCTTCATTTTTTTTAAGATTAAAAAAAATTATAATCATGTTTATGGTGTGTTTGGAGACCAGAATGGGGCATCAGAGCCCCTAGAACTGGAGTTAGAGGTAGTTGTAAACCATGGCATGGATTCTGAGAACTGAATTTGGGTCCTCCACAAGAGCAGCATTCACTCTTCTGAGACATCTTTTCAGCTCTGTAGTTTTTTGGTTTTTTTGGTTTTTTTTTTTCTCCAGCCCAGGCTAGGTTTGAACCCTCATCATTTTTCCTTCCTCAAATTCTCTAGTGCTGGGATTATAGGTATTTACCACCACAGCTGCCATGTTAAAATTGTGAAGAGGGAATGCAAGTGTGTTTTTTGAGTAATATTAACGTTTTATGAACATAATCATTTTTGGTGCTAAGTCCTCAAGAATTAATGTAAAATCAAAAATGAATTAATAATTACTTCATTGACTTCATTACTTCATTCATAGCTTTTAAGAAGATTGAAAAATGGATAAACACTAGATGCTCTAGAGATTGTGGGAGGTTTTTTTTTTTAAGATTTATTTATTTATTGTATGTAAGTATACTGTAGCTGTCTTCAGACTCACCAGAAGAGGGCATCAGATCCTATTACAGATGGTTGTGAGCCACCGTGTGGTTGCTGGGAATTGAACTCAGAACCTCTGGAGGAGCAGTCAGTGCTCCTAACCACTGAGCCATCTCTCCAGCCCGAGACTGAGACTTTTAACCAATCTGATATTGCATTAATTCTATAGTGGTAATTATTTTGGATAAAAATTGTTTATTTTTCTTTAAGGTTTGATACAGACCTTGGACGTCTAGTTTCATATTACAACATTTTTTTTCCTGTTTGGACTAACTTCAGATTTATTTGAAACAGTTTTACCTTTTTTGTTTGGTTTTATTTTTTGAGATAGGGTCTCATATATCCCAAGTTGGCCTCAAACATGCTAAGTGGCATATAGTCATAGCCAGCCTTAAACTCCTAATCCTCCTGCCTGTACCTCCCAAGCACTGGAATCCCAAGTGTGTGCCTCCAGGCCTGCCCTGAAGTTTTATCTTTGATATTTCCCTTTTTGTGTTTTTATATTAACAGAAATGGATGATGAAGATTGTGAAAGGAGAAGGATGGAATGTTTAGATGAGATGTCCAACCTTGAGAAGCAGTTTACAGATCTCAAAGATCAGTAAGTACTAACTTCAGAAGGTCCTTGTCACTGAATCTCAGTGGCATCAGTTTTACTAGCACAAGAGCAATTACGTTGTTTCTGCTGTGTTCCCTTTTGTGTTTTATGGGAACTGGCTGATCTGGTCTGAAGGAGGCTTCAGTTATTGTTTACCACTGGAGACCTCATTAACTCAACAGGGTTTTGAGGCAAGTGAGCTTTTGGGGGTGGATGGAGTAGATGTATGTGGATGCTGGTGGTTCAAGTGTTTCCATTGCTGCACACTCTCTTCTGTCTGCCTTATTCATTCCCTTGTTAAGTAATTGGCTAAAGATTTCCCCTCTGGTACTAGAGATGGAACCTAGGGCATTGTACATGATAAGAAAGTGCTCTGCCACTGAACAATCCCCAGATCCCTCTTTGCACTTTTTCTTTTGGGATAGGGTCTTGCTGAGTTGTCGAGACTGGCTAACCTTGAACTCACCTTGTAGCTCAGACGCCTTCTTCTCTACCCTCCAGTGTATCTGGGTTTACAGCTCTGTGCTACCAGGTCCAGCTGAGATACTGTTTTTTAAATTTTGAGAATAAAATAAAAGTATTGTTTCCCAATTTCCTATCTGGTAATTTGATTTTATGTTTTAACATTGAACTGTATTTACCTCTTTCACGTGTGTTACTTAATTTATTTCTTGTAACAGCCCTGTTAGGTTGGAAGATAGACTTACTTCCATTTTACTTGTGAAGAGACTGATGCTCAAAGAAATATTCATTCCCATATTTTATCAAAAAAGTGGTGAATGAAGTCAGGCCTTTTACTCTGGTATTACGTGTGTATTCCACTAAAGGTGCTTTTCTCTGGAGGGATTGTTAGAGTGTGGGAGCTATCAATCAGCTTTTCATTTTGAATACATTTTTAAAAGCTGTTATCAGTGTGTGTATGTGTGTGTGTGTGTTGTATGCATGCATATATATGTGTATATATATATACACATATATATATATATACACACACATACATCACATATATGTGGAGGCCAAAAGAGAGCATTGGATTCCCTGGGACTGGAATTACACATCTTGTGAGCTGCCATGTGAGTGCTGGGAATCAAATTACGAGCAGCCAGTGCTCTTAATGGATGAGCTGTCTCTATGGTCTCTGCATTGGTTTCTGTCTCCAGGTTGAGTCCTTGACTTCCTGCCCTGACTTCTCTGGATGGTGTACTACAAGCTGTAAGATGAATTAAACCCTTTCCTCCCCAAGTTGTTTTTGGTCATGGTGTTTTATCACAGTAGAATTCCCAACCAAAATATCTTGAGATTGGATCCTGCTATGTCTCAAAGTTGATGTTCCGCTGCCTCCACCTCCTGAACTCTGGGATTGCAAGTGTCCACCATCATGCTCTGAAGGCCTCCAAGGTTTGAGAGGAGATAGAATAGATTTAGCAGAATTAGCAGGCAAGAGGGAGGCAGATTTGTTTACCATATTAATCCTGTTTATGCTATTTCTTCTCTTAACTTTCATTGGTGTTAGAGATGAATATATGAGTATTATTTCTGCTAGCATAACATATTAAAAATATAAAGTTTGTAATTTTGGCTTTGAAATACATGGTATTTTTTTTATTATAGAGGTTTACATTATTGTAGCATGTTTGGTGTCATGTTTGTAATTTCATCCCTTGAGAGGCAGAACCAGGAGAGTTGGCTATTCCAGGTCAACCTAGACCATATAGCAACACCCTTAAAAAAAAAAAAAAAGGAAAGAAAAACTAATTTTAAATTAAAATTGGTTTGAGTTCATTTGAGCAACATAGAGAGTTTATCCAGTATCATTCTGGCAAACAGGTAGCAAATTTGTGTTTTTTATGTTTTTAAATAATTATTTTTATTATGTATATGTATGATCGGGTGTTTGACTAGGGGATGGGTGTGCACACATGAGAGTGCAGGTGCCCATAGAGGTTAGTAGTTGGATTCTCTGGAGCTGGAGTTAAAGGTGGTTGTAAGCCACCTGACATGAATGCTGGGAACCAAACTTAGGACCTCTAAAAGATCAGTGTCACCCATCATGAGCTGTTCTGAAGTCAGAATAAGCAAGCCATCCTTCCAACATAGCGCAGTGTATGTATAATATGTATATATGTATGTATGTTGTCTTAGCTAGGGTTTTACTGCTGTGAACAGACACCATGACCAAGACAAATCTTCTTATAAGGACAATATTTAGTTGAGGCTGGCTTACAGGTTCAGAGGTTCAGTCCATCATCATCAAGATGGGAGCATGGCAGCATCCAGGCAGGCATGGTGCAGGAGGAGCTAAGAGTTCTGTATCTTCATCTGAAGGCTGCTAGTAGAATACTGACTTCCAGGAGGCTAGGATAAGGGTCTTATAGCCACAGTGACACACACACACACTCCAATAAGTCCACACCCTCTAATAGTGCCACTCTCTGGGCCGAGCATATACAGCCATCACATTCACACATATGTATGTATGTATATATTGCCTATGATAAATGTAACGAATGGAATAAAAAGAACTTGCAAAATAATAAATTGTCAATATGCTTTGAATTTTTCTTAGAACAGACTTAAAGTACCACAAAACCAGAATACTTTTTCTGAAGTACAACATATATAAACAGTTTTTTCCTAAAAACAAATAGTTTGTTTTCCTGTTAAAGAATACCCTATACCCTGTACTATAGGATTCTTTAAAAAAAAAAACAAAAAGCAAAACAAAACAAAAATAAAACCGCCCCAGTGTTTCACATACTCAGTATTTTTGATAATCCAGCGGTTACATCAACTGGTAAGAGGTTTATTTCCACCTGGTATTGTTGATGACCTCACGCCTTGTACATTCTAGGTGAGTGTTATGCCGCTGAGCTACGTTACTAGCTCCAAAGTAAGATGTCCCCCAACCCCTTCTCTTTCCTACAGCATCTGTAAACAAATTCATAAAGAGACAATAAAGACCTCTTCTCACTTTCCATTTCATCCTCTTTAAAAGCATTTGTTTGATTAGATTTTAATTATATATATATATATAATTATTTACATATAACATATGTATGTGTTTAACCCACATTTATCTGTGTTTGTGTTCCATGGTGTGCAATGCCTATGATGGCCATTCAAGGGCATCAGACCCACTTAGACTGGTGTTATGGATGGCTATTAGCCACCATGTAGGTGCTGGGACTTGAATCTGAGACCTCTGGTACTTATTTGTGTGTTTATTTATTTATGTGAATATATATTTATATGTGGTTGCACTTGTGCCCTGGTGCCAGTCAGGAAAAGTAGCAGGAGTCAGTTCTGTCTTTCCACCCTGTTGGTTCTGGGGATCAAATGTAGGTCATCAGTTTTGGTAGCAAATGCCTTTACCCATTGAGCTGTCTACTGGTCCTAAGGTGTAGCTCAGGCTACCCTCCAACTTAACGATCTCCCTGCTTCTTTCTGTCTTTTCAGAGTATCTTAGCAGAAGGTGCCACCACAACTGGCTTCTTTTTTCTTTTTTTGTAGTTTGATTACATGGTAGTCCAATCTGTGAGGAGCTCCTGTATGGCCCAGGCTGGCCTCAAGCTTAGCCTTTCTCTGCCTGTTAGTCAGATCTGGGATTCCAGCAGGCTTGTGCGTTGCTCTGCTTAGCTTCCTTTTTCATTTCTCCATCCAGTAACTCATTTTATTTCACTGTGTTCATTTCTAGTAGAGTTGCAAATACCAGGTTATGGGCTCTAATTATTTTCTCCCAGCATCAGTGTGTCTTCTTTGTTTTGTAAACACTAATAGGATCCATGCATAGTTACTCTCACTTGTAACCTTAGCACTCAAGGAGGTTGAGACAGGACCTTTGTGAGTTGGAGACTAACCTGGACTGCATAGTGAGTTTTAGACTATATTGGATAATATAGTGAGACCTGACTCAAAATACCAGAAACAACAAACAAGTAAAAATTAAACAGCTTAAATATGGTACTGTGCCTTTTCAGATAAGATGGAGAACAGCCAAAATATTAGAAGTGATTTCCTTGTTTCTTTTAAGCTAATATTTAAATAACCTTTTCTTTTAGAATTGATTCATTATTGTTCAATTAAACAAAAGTTGGGAGTGCCAAAGTAGTCATTTCAAGTTTTTTCTTTTACTTTTATTTTTCTGAGATGACTCTTGCCGTGTCCTGTCCATCATCTTACCTCACTCCCCATCCCAAGTAGCTCCAGACAACAAAGGCCACTGGGCCTGAATTTAAGTTGCATTTTTTGTTGTGACTAAAGAGTGATACTGATTAAAACACAAACAAACCCTGGACTGTTACCCGTTTAATCTTGTGATGTATATAAGTGAGTTTTCTGATTGCAATCAGGACAAGAATGCATCTGCTAGCTTAGGAAATGAGAATGCATGGGAGCGGCAAGTTGCTTGTCTTTGTTGGAAAGTTTTAATTAATATCTTCATTTTTGCTTTGTTAAGACTTTATAAAGAGCGGTTAAGTCAGGTGGATGCAAAACTCCAAGAAGTCATAGCTGGAAAAGCACCAGAGTATTTGGAACCACTGGCAACTTTACAAGAAAACATGCAGATTCGCACAAAGGTAGCAGGTAGGCATGTATGACATTTTGTGTACTTTGTGACACTTTGATTTTGTGGCATTGTATGGGTGAATACATTGCAGATGGCATAGGTCCAGGTACCTGCCTTGACATAACAGACAACGGCTTATATCCCTAGGCTGCCCAGGGCTTGGCATTGAGTCTACACATCTAGAGGTAACTGCTCTCCAAGTCTGTGGGGCACATGTGCATGGCCACACTCCCTATTTTATGCTCCCTTGTTCCCTGTAAGATGCACTGGGCATCTGTCTGTTGCGAGCACTCTCAGTGTGATCCACCTTGTTCTGTGAGTTTACACAGTGAGTCTTCCTTGCAAAGCTTTCGACTCTGAAGAGAATAGTTTGGATACAGTGGTTTTGACTGAGTAAAGTGTCCATTTCTTGCTTTGATTATGTGTGAATGATGAAACCAAGAGTTTATTGTCTGTCTCCCTTTCCGTTAGAAATTGGAGAAAAGGACTGTGCTGTTTGTTTTGCTTGTTCTTGGGTGAACATGTAGGAGTGTTCCTGAGAGCATGAGGTAGAACAAAAAGTAGCCATGTGCTTCTTCTTCTTAGCTCATGAACTCTTAGTTTTTTTCTCCTTTGATACATGTTTTGATTCTTTTTTTTCTTTTAGGGTAAAGTTAGAATCCCTTGTGACTTTCTTATTGAGCCATCTTATCAACTGTGGTGTAGGCAGACTGTAGGGAAGTTGTGATGACTGACTCTTTATTGCCAGTATAACCACACAATCACTGTGCTTGGTTTCAGGAATCTATAGAGAACTCTGCTTAGAGTCTGTGAAGAACAAGTACGAATGTGAAATCCAGGCTTCTCGCCAGCATTGTGAGGTACCGTCATTCCGTTTAATGTTCAAGCCAATTGCATCTCTTCAAGTCTTTTCTGAATGTAGTTAGGCTTAAAAAGTAAATAGGCAAAACAAAATTCAGTTAATACTAGCTCATCACTTGGATGAATTTAAAGTGCAGTTCTACTGGAAGCTGAACTGGAAACAGGACTCAAAGGAACACAAGAATGTGATAATTTCAGAAAACTTGCAACTGTTATTATATTTTTAAAAATTTATTTACCCTTATGGTGTTAGGAACTGATCCTAGAGTCCTGTGTATAATTGACAACAGGCAAGTGCTGTACCACCGAGCTGCAGGCATAGTCTGGGACTGTTACCTTAGAGAGCTAGATAGTGATCATGCCATCAGACAACTGAGATTATTGATACTGCACAAGGTGTGCAATCACACAGCATAGAACTTTAGTCTAAAAATGTATATGACATGGTGCAGCTAGAACATTAGGCTATAGAGTTAAGTTCTTACTGTCTAGACCGGTTTCTACATTTTAAGGCGGTATTTTCTAAGTTGTGTTTATCTTGAATAGTGTTTAAGAACATCATGCTATTTGTGCAAATAACCTTTTGTAAGACTTAGATATCTTAAAAGGCTGAGACAGGGCTAAGTAAGGGGACTTTTTAATTAAAAAGTATTTTATTATTTTATGTGTATGTGTGTTTTGCCTGAATGTATGTATGTGGGTCTGTGTACCTATGTGTGCCTGGTAACCTTAGAAGCTGGAAGGTGTTGGATTCTCTTGAATTGATGTTACAGATGGTTGTGAGCTACCATATGGGTGCTGGGAAGCTAACCTGGATCTTCTGCAAGACCAGCATGTGCTTTTAACCACTGAACCAGCCTCAAACCCTCTTTATTTTAATATTCCATATCTGAATAGGTATAAAAGCAATGGATTTTTTTTTAAAGACAAGATCTCAATATATAGCCATACCTAGTCTGGAACTCGATATGTTGACTGGCTAGGAACTCTCCGAGATTTCTGCTTCTGTCTCTGGAGTGCTGGGATTAAAGGTGCATGTCACCACACCGAGACTACTATTGCTCCTTCTCACCACCACTCCTTCTTGAAGCAGGGCTTACTATGTAGTGCAGGCTGGCCTTGAACTCTCCATCCTCCTGCCTCTGTTCTCCAAAGATAGTGAGAACAGGTGTGCCACCATGCCGAACACATTGCTAATATTTTGTTATTTTATTTGATGTTTCATTACTTTTTTATAAGTGAAATTTGTTTTCAAATTTTAGGACTGACTTTGATCTGATTTCAGAATGTTTAAGATGAATTAGGAATAATTGATATTTCCAGTGCCATAGAAATAGATATTTAAGACTTGAGCTGTCAGTTTTACGAGTGTCAATTTTGTTTGAGTTTATGATTAAAAAATGTTTATTTATTTTTGTTTTATTTGTGTGGGTGTTTATTTACTATGTACCAAGTATGTGCAGTGCCTGAGGAGGCCAGAAGAGGGCATTGGATTCTCTTGAACTGGAGTTACAGATGGTGGTTAGTGTTACCTACATGTTGGTGCTGCTAGGTGGGTGCACTGTGTTAAGTTTTCTTTAGTGGAGTTCTGCCTTAGGCTTTCCTTGACTTCATGATTTTATTTTTTGTGATGCTGCAGACTGAGTCAAGGGCCTTGCTTGCCAATATTTAAAAGCAAGGTTTTATAAATTTGGAAGAAATAGTACTGCTGCTGTATTTTTTATTTTTAATTGCTGGAGAGTGTACAATTTTGATAAGTCCCATTATTGGTGATGTTACTTGAATTGTAGCTTTTGCTAAGTAAGCTTACTTTTTCCTGTCCTGATAGATGCTATCATGCCTGGCTAGTTTTTTTTTTTCCCCCTCACATAGAGAGTTTTAACTTTTAAAAGACAAAGGGGTTTGCATCAGCTAGTGGACCCAAGAATAGGAAAAGTCCATCTTTTTATATCCCCAACCTCAGGTACTAGTTCCTGGCTCTTGGCTTGTGATCTGGGCTGACGCCTTACTGGGAATGTCTGCTCCATCTTCTCCCTGAGGGGCACCTGATCCAGGGTTCCTTCTGACTGGACTGGGAATGTCTGCTCCATCTTCTCCCTGAGGGGCTCCTGATCCAGGGTTCCTTCTGACTGGACTGGGAATGTCTGCTCCATCTTCTCCCTGAGGGGCACCTGATCCACGGTTCCTTCTGACTGGACTGGGAATGTCTGCTCCATCTTCTCCCTGAGGGGCTCCTGATCCAGGGTTCCTTCTGACTGGACTGGGAATGTCTGCTCCATCTTCTCCCTGAGGGGCTCCTGATCCAGGGTTCCTTCTGACTGGACTGGGAATGTCTGCTCCATCTACTCCCTGAGGGGCTCCTGATCCAGGGTTCCTTCTGACTGGACTGGGAATGTCTGCTCCATCTTCTCCCTGAGGGGCTCCTGATCCAGGGTTCCTTCTGACTGGACTGGGAATGTCTGCTCCATCTACTCCCTGAGGGGCTCCTGATCCAGGGTTCCTTCTGACTGGACTGGGAATGTCGGCTCCATCTTCTCCCTGAGGGGCACCTGATCCAGGGTTCCTTCTGACTGGACTGGGAATGTCTGCTCCATCTTCTCCCTGAGGGGCTCCTGATCCAGGGTTCCTTCTGACTGGACTGGGAATGTCTGCTCCATCTTCTCCCTGAGGGGCACCTGATCCACGGTTCCTTCTGACTGGACTGGGAATGTCTGCTCCATCTTCTCCCTGAGGGGCTCCTGATCCAGGGTTCCTTCTGACTGGACTGGGAATGTCTGCTCCATCTTCTCCCTGAGGGGCTCCTGATCCAGGGTTCCTTCTGACTGGACTGGGAATGTCTGCTCCATCTACTCCCTGAGGGGCTCCTGATCCAGGGTTCCTTCTGACTGGACTGGGAATGTCTGCTCCATCTTCTCCCTGAGGGGCTCCTGATCCAGGGTTCCTTCTGACTGGACTGGGAATGTCTGCTCCATCTACTCCCTGAGGGGCTCCTGATCCAGGGTTCCTTCTGACTGGACTGGGAATGTCGGCTCCATCTTCTCCCTGAGGGGCACCTGATCCAGGGTTCCTTCTGACTGGACTGGGAATGTCTGCTCCATCTTCTCCCTGAGGGGCTCCTGATCCAGGGTTCCTTCTGACTGGACTGGGAATGTCTGCTCCATCTTCTCCCTGAGGGGCTCCTGATCCAGGGTTCCTTCTGACTGGACTGGGAATGTCTGCTCCATCTACTCCCTGAGGGGCTCCTGATCCAGGGTTCCTTCTGACTGGACTGGGAATGTCTGCTCCATCTTCTCCCTGAGGGGCTCCTGATCCAGGGTTCCTTCTGACTGGACTGGGAATGTCTGCTCCATCTTCTCCCTGAGGGGCTCCTGATCCAGGGTTCCTTCTGACTGGACTGGGAATGTCTGCTCCATCTTCTCCCTGAGGGGATCCTGATCCAAGGTTCCTTCTGACTGGACTGGGAATGTCTACTCCATCTTCTCCCTGAGGGGCTCCTGATCCAGGGTTCCTTCTGACTGGACTGGGAATGTCTGCTCCATCTTCTCCCTGAGGGGCTCCTGATCCAGGGTTCCTTCTGACTGGACTGGGAATGTCTGCTCCTTCTTCTCCCTGAGGGGCTCCTGATCCAGGGTTCCTTCTGACTGGACTGGGAATGTCTGCTCCATCTACTCCCTGAGGGGCACCTGATCCAGGGTTCCTTCTGACTGGACTGGGAATGTCTGCTCCATCTTCTCCCTGAGGGGCACCTGATCCAGGGTTCCTTCTGACTGGACTGGGAATGTCTGCTCCATCTTCTCCCTGAGGGGCTCCTGATCCAGGGTTCCTTCTGACTGGACTGGGAATGTCTGCTCCATCTACTCCCTGAGGGGCACCTGATCCAGGGTTCCTTCTGACTGGACTGGGAATGTCTGCTCCATCTTCTCCCTGAGGGGCTCCTGATCCAGGGTTCCTTCTGACTGGCTCCTCTTCAGGCCAGTTGTGATGTCAGGACATTGCTAAAATCTTCATGTGACTCCTCATACAGCTGTTTCACTGCCTGGCTAGTTTTTATTTTATATATTTATTTATTTTTGGTCTACTACTTCCTGAGGGAAATATGTTAAAATTTTTATACATGTTAATGGATTAGTTAACCCTTGTCTTTCTTTCATTTCCTTTTCTTTCTTTCCCTCCCTTTTCTTCTTCCTCCTCCTCTTCTTCTTTCTTCATTTTCTTCCTAAAAACAGACTATTCAGTTAGTCTAAATGTGAGGAGAGAGGGCTGGATCCTGTGTAAGTAGTCACCCATTGAACAGAAAGACCACTGCAGGCACCCAGAGTTTTGTGTTCTCCCTCTCTAACCCTGCAGTGTCCTCTGGCTGCTTAAGTGTGATTTTCTTTTCCCCTCTCTCTTTGGAAGGCTTCTGAGGATCTGGTAGGATTGGAGAATAAGGAGAAAATCTCTTTAAAAGGAGAGTATGAAGATTAATCTTTGTTGTCAACTTGCCTGGATTTAGAAACATACGTTGGGCATGTTTGTAAGGCTGTTTAAATGAGGGGTAAGACCCACCCTGAACATGGCCCACAGCATTCCATGGCCAAGTGTCCTGTGCTGAATAAAGAGGAAGTGAACTGGGCACTGGCGTTATTTCTCTCCATCCTGACTGGGTGGAATGTACCCAGCAGCCTCAGGCTGTAAGCCAGAATGAACTGCTCTTTCCTAAACCGCTTTTGCCAGATACATATTTGACCACAGCATTGACAAAAGTAACTAATTCAGGGAGGGGCTGAAATGAGAATAGATTCAAGGCATCTCATTCTTTAAGTTTTCTTTTTCTCAAACAAGATAGTTTCATATATCTAATGGTATGCTTTTGTTTTTGTTTTTGTTTTTTTAAAGACAGGGTCTTACCATGTAGCCTTGGCTGGCCTGAAACTCACTATGTAGACCAGGCTGGCCTTGAACTCCCTAGGGCTGGGATTCAAAGTGTGTACCACTAAGCTTGGTTTATGAGGTGCTAAGAATATAACCCAGGGCCTTGTGCATGCTAGACTAGCTTTTTACCAATTGAGCTACATTCCCAGCCCTTCACTCCTCTGTTGGGAAACCCTGCTACTTAAGGTTGAAGTCTGCCATGTCTGGATAGCTCTATAGAGTGTATATCTAATATTTCTAGAAAGGTCTTGAAAACTTCAAATATTTCAGTTTCTTGTTGTAGATTTTTAAAATAAATCATAAAGAATGATATAAAGAATGATTAGCTTGAGAGATGGCTCAGTGGTTGAGGGTACTGGTTGACCTCTCAGAGGACCTGGTTCAATCCCTAGCACCCACATGGCATTTCATTCCTGTCTGTAACTCCAGTTCTAGGGGATCTGACTCTTACACAGAGACATGCAGGCAAAACACCAATGCACATAATATATAAGTAAATCTTTAAAAACTGGTTAGTGGTCTTAGAGAATTTTTGTTTAGTCTAGAGCAAATTTACCAGTATAAAGCAAAGAATATATTAGCTTCATATTCATAAAAGCAAAGGCCTTATCGCTCTTTATGTAAGTCATCTTTGCTTAGGGAGTAGACATGCTGACAGCTGCCATGAGGCCTGTCTCCTCGGGACGCCTAGTTCCCTTTTCTCTGTAACTTCTTAATTTCAGTAGCACAATTCAGATATAGTTGGAATATTTCAGAAGACTTTTCATAAGTCAGAGGAACAAGCAATAGGGAGTATTGAGAGCAGCATATAATAAGATAATATATTTACCCCATACATGTGTATTTTGTATACATATGTTTATACATGTTTGTGTGCACATGTTTATGTGCATTATGACTATATGTGCATATGTGTTCATGCAGATGTAGAGGCCAGAGGTTGACATCTGCTGTCTTCCTCAGGTATTCTCCACATTGGTCTTAGAGATAGGGTCTCTAACTGAGCCTGCAGATTGCTGAGTTGGCTAGGCTGCCTGGCTGGCAAGCTCTAGGAATCACTGTCTCTGTCTCTAGCACTTGCATTACAGGAGTGGTCTACTAAACGTGGCCTTTTTAGTGAGTACTGGGAATTCTAACTGGGGTCCTTGTGCTTGGATGACAAACACTTTGCTGATTGTGCCATATCCCCAGTCCTTGTGTTTAGTGCTTTATAAAACATTTCAGTGTACAAAGCAATAGGGTTCATTAGGATATTTTCATATGTTTGTATTGTGTACTTTCCCTTCATTCTACTATCCTCTGTTGCCTTTGCTGCATCTGCTGGTACAGTTTTTCACATGACATTTGTTCCACTAAAGCTTTCACCACATCTGAGCCTTTGAGTTCAAATTAGATAGGGCAAGTTCAGCATAGTCTGACATAGACAAACTTTGCTGTCTCTTTAACTTCTGTCTTTTCTCTACCATACAGACAGGACAGGGTGAGGATAAAGGCTAATGGGAGAGCATGCACTTAGCATGTTAAAGGCTCTCGTTTAATCCTTAGCACCACAAAAATATAAAGCCATTAATAAAATGGACAATAAATAAATAAATAAATAAATGAATAAATAGGTAGGTGGGTAGGTAGATTGATCGATTGATAGATAGATAGATAGATAGATAGATAGATAGATAGATAGATAGATAGATAGATAAAATGAACCACTGGGGCTAGAGAGGTGGCTAGCAATTAAGAGCATTGACTACTCTTTCAGGGGACCCAAGTTCTGCTCCTAGCACCCATATTGCAGCTCACAACCATTTGTTTGTAACTCCCAAGGGCTCCATCACCCTCTTGCCTCCTCAGACACCAGACGTGCAGATGGTGCACAGGCAAGACAGGCATACATAAAAATAAATATGCAATTTTAAATAATGATAGTAAGATAAAATTACTGTCTTACCAGATCAGATTAAAACCCATGGCTACATCTTTTTATAAAAAAGTCATAAAATGTATATAAATATAACACAGAGGGCTTTCATAAAAGCGTATAAAGCTAGGCATGGTAGAGAAGGTATGTAATTCCGGTTTCATGGATGGTTGAGGCAATATGATCCCAAGTTAACGGTCTAGACTCCAGACTGAACTCAGGATCAGCATGAACAACTTAGTAAGATTCTGTCACAAACTGAAAGTAAAAGCTGGCTGGTATAGGCCTGTGGTAGACACTTGCCCAGCGTGTACAAGGCCCTAGGTTTAATCTCTAATATGAAGTTAGAGAGGGACAAGCCGCTAACATAGTCACAAGTCACCCACCACAAGATTACTTCAAGTCAATACTGGAATACTGTAGATATGAGTGTCTTATGAAATCTACCGGAATAGACAAGACTTCTTGTGGGGAAAGTTGGGGAAGGCCACACTCATAGGTAACAGGTTCGTGTGTCGATTGTGAATTCTTCTGGTATAGATTTCAAATTTAATCTTCACATACTTGAAGGTTATACTTTATGTATCCCTCCATTGGTTTGTTTGTTCGTTTGTTTATCGATCTACCTGTTTATTTACTCACTGTCTGTTTTATTCATGGTTTTATATTTTTTTGGTGCTTAGGATTAAACGAGAGCCTTTAACATGCTAGGTAGGTGCTCTCCCGTTAGGCTTTATCCTCACCCTGTTTGTCTGTTTTAGCAAGTGAATCTGATGTAATTAATCTATACTTTTATAATTGAGTTATCATACTACCTTTTTGTAAGTCAATCTATTGCTTTAGTATAGTCTAACTGAAATATATTTATTGAGTTACCTTAAATGGCTCCAAAATTTATACCTAAGTATTTTTTTGTTATATGCTGCTGTATTTAATATGATATAGATACAGTAAAACCCAATATGACCTATTTTACTTAATTAAAATTTTATTTATTTTTTTAATTTGTGTGTGTGTGTGTGTGTGTGTGTGTGTGTGTGTGTGTGTGTGTGTGTAGGACATCAAATCTCCTGGAGCTGGAGTTACAGATGGTTTTGAGTTCTGACCCCGTAGGTGCTGGGCACTGAACCTGGGTCCTCTGCAAGGCAACAAGTGCCCTGAGACATCTCTCTGGCTTCAGTTTAGATATTCTTAAACAGGATGTTATTTTACTTAGTTAAATCTGTTTTTATAACTGACCCCTGGTTTTATTTTATGTGCTGAACACTTCTTCTTCACAGTTTTAAATTGGGGGCTAAGATGTAGCTCAGAGGTGAGCACTTACCTAGCATGCCTCTATCCTCAGAATGGGGGAGGGGAACAGCAAAAATAATTTAGATAAATGAAAAAAGCAAATACAACAACCGTTTATTAAACCAAACCAAAACAAAAAACAAGAAGAAATCAAAGCCACCTTATATTAAAGTACTCTAAGTCATTTGGTATTGCTAGTTAAGATAAACTGGTATTTCTTTCTTTTCACGTAAGTATCATGTTTCTTTCCAGAGTGAAAAGCTTTTATTATATGATACAGTCCAGAGTGAGCTTGAGGAGAAGATAAGAAGGCTTGAGGAGGACAGGCACAGCATCGACATTACCTCAGGTCAGGGCTGCCATGGGATGTGGTGTCCCCAAAAGCCTCAGTCCTCTTGAATGGATGCTATGCAAATGCAGCGATGTCCTAGCTGAAGGGAACAGGGAGGAGACTTCTGAAGAACGAGATGAAGTAGAGGTTGTTCCTTGGATTCAGAGTCCCACTCTAGAAAGATGTAAATAAAAGAGACAGCATAGGAAAAGGGACAGACCAGCAGTGTGACAGGAGCTAGCCACGGGACTGTGCAGGAACACAGCCTCCTGTGTTCTCCCAGGCAAGTGCCTTGGAGAAAGGAAACACTGCCATGATGCTTAGACCAGGTCAGTATGAAGTGTGGCCGTTTCAGGATGACTGTAGGAAGTTTTCTGTTGGGCACCCATAGAAGTTTTACTAGATTGACCCACAGTTCTTGAGTAGGTATTACTAGTTTTTGTGTTTTGATTTTGCATCTTTGCTATAGTGGGGGCAGATGTGATGGGATCAGTGGGTGCCTTGCTCATGAGTTAGGTGTCTGTGGACAGTTGATTAGTTTTTCCAAATGGAAAACTAAAGTGAAAAGCATAGCTAATAGCTACCTCAGGGTGACCACTAGCGAGATGGCTCAGCAGTAAAGGTGCTTGTCTCCAAGGCCGGCAACCTGAATCTGATCCCCAGCACCCACATGGGGCAGGAGAGAATACACTCTCATAAGTGGCCCTCTGACCTCCATGTGTATGTTGTGGTGTGCAAGCATGCACACAACACATACTGTGTAAATAAATAAATGTAAAAGAAGAAAACAAAAAAACCTCAAACTACCTGTGTGTAGTTTCCCTGGAGACTTGTATGTAAATAATCAGTAAACATGAAATCTGTGCTGCTCTTTCTTCCTGAGGCCACTGGAAATCAGCTCATGCCTTGATTCCCTTGCAGAACTGTGGAATGATGAGCTTCAGTCAAGAAAAAAGAGGAAGGATCCTTTCAGCCCCGACAAAAAGAAGCCGGTCGTTGTCTCAGATATCCTTTCCACACTGTCTGGGTTCTCACACTGTGCTCGGCTTTGAAGTTGCTGTGTACAGGACGGGCGGGACACTGCTCATGATGCGGTGTGGTCAGTTTGTACAGGTGCTTTTGAGACGAGGTCTTGCCTGTAGCCCAGGCTGGCCTTGAACCCCTAGTCTTCCTGCATCCATTCACTGGGTTTGTGATGTTCTTGCTGCTGAGTTGACCTTGACGCCTCAACGTCCTTATATAGTTTATATGCTTCAGGATCTCGATATTCTTGAGGACTGGACAACAATTAGGAAGGTATGATTAGCGAATGGTGCAGCAGAAGTACATCGTTTCTGGGTTTTTTTTTTTTTTTGGTTTTTTTGAGACAGGATTTCTCTGTATATCTCTGGCTGTCCTGGAGCTCACTCTGTAGAACAGGGTGGCCTTGAACTCAGAAATCTACCTGCCTCTGCCTCCCAAGTGCTGGGATTGAAGGCGTGTGCCACCACCGCCCGGCTTCAGAAGTACATTGTTATACTCTGCCTTTTAAGAGTTTGTTCATCAATATATGAAGATACAATTGTTGTAAATATGGTTTGCTTAACATGGGTTGTAGAGACAATTTATGCAAGACTATGGAATAGCATATGTTTAGTTTGTCTAGAGTGTTAGGGTTCAGAGCTTTGTCTGTTTCTGGTGTATAGAAGGCACCCAGTAATATTTTTTGAATGAATACATTGAACCTATATGTTTTATATTCTATAAATAACTTTCGAGGCATGACTCTTTGATGCTTGTTTAAGAATGGAGCTATGTATCTTGTCATCTTTTTACTTTTTATTTATTTCTATTACCATTTTTATTTTTTAATTTGCGCAGACTGCCCTAGAAGTTTCTTTGTAGCCTCCATAGCCTGTGAACTTGAAAGCCTCCTTCCTAGGCCTTCTTGGGAGGTGGATTGCAAGGTTTGAAGCTTGCTTTCCATGATAAAAATTGCCATTTTGGGGCTGGAGAGATGGCTCAGTGGTTAAGAGCACTGACTGCTCTTCCAGAGGTCCTGAGTTCAATTCCCAGCAACCACATGGTGACCTAAAACCATCTGTGATGGGATCCAGTGCCCTCTTCTGGTGTGTCTGAAGAGAGTGACATAAAATAAATATCTTTAAAATATTAAAAAATTCCCATTTTTATAAATTGCCCAGAGAACTTATTTCAGCTATTAATAGAGGCGATAGAAGAAGGTGCTCTCTGACTTTAGACATCGTTAGCCTGCAGGCTGGGGATGACAGTTCTGCCCTGCTTGCCTAGCATGTGTGAGGCCTTGGCTTCTTCCCCTAGTACCAGAAGAAAACGAGAACAGCTAATGCTTTTATTTTATTCTGTTGAACCGATAGAGGACACTGTATATATTATAGATAGCAAATCTATTTTCAGTCTGAATTCAGATTTCTCTCCTCTCCCCATCTTTTTTCTTAGGCAATGGCTACATTGGGCCCACACCGAGTTAAAACAGAACGTAAGTTATGAGTTGTGACTTATTCTGTGGAGAACTGTCCAATCAGGGTGCTTAAATCACCTGCATATTGAGGAGGAGCACAGTAGTGGTTCCATTAGCCAGAGACTGCAAGCTGGCATGAGGAATCAGGAATCTCCTGCTTCCTGTAAAAGTTTGAAAGTTTCCTGTGCCGTATCTGTCTTCCTTCTTTCATTGTTAAGCTTTGTGGTTCTCACAGATATTAGATCTGTAATTCAAGATGCATTTACCCAGGTTTTGGGTTTTTTTTGTTGTTGTTGTTGTTCTTTTAATTGGCCCCTTACTTCTTTAGGGGATGGCAACTCACCAATTGGTTCCAAGGAGTCAGAATCTCTGGAGTTGTATACTAAATTTCTTAGGAGTTTCTTTTTCTTTCTTTTCTTTTCATTTTTCTATTTTTTTTACCATGTTCTTCTGAACAGAGATTAGATTTCTGTTGGTGAAATACTGAGCGATTTATCTGCCACATGTTTTGTTTTGAACTAGGTCTTTTCTAAAATTATGACCTGTTTGCCTTTGACTCCTGAGTACTAAGATTATATAATTTTTTTAACCTTTTTATTTTTTTACAACTCTAAGACATCTGCCCAAGTTGTGATAAACATTGGTCTCTGTGGGGTTTTATTTTGTTGTTGCTGTTTATAGATTTTTTTTTGTAATTGTTTAGTGGATTATAATGGGGTTGTAATGGGGTTAGAGTTAAAAAATCTTTTAAATATTAAGGAAAAGAATTTCTTGTTCTATTTCAAAAGTATATTTAAAAGATATTTATCTTAAGAATGTTCCAATTTTTTTTCTTTAATGGTTCCTTTAAACTTTATTTCATATCAGGAAATTAGAGCTATTGCCCTTAACAGGGGGGTCAGATGCTTAAGGCTCTAGAATGTTTTTGGGTCATTAACTTGGGGGGAGAGGTGTATGTGTGTGTAACATGTATGTGTGTGTGTTTATACATATGGTCATGTGGGTGGGTGCATGAGTGTGCATGTGGCACTAGAGATTTGTTCTTGATGACTCTCAACCTTACTTATTTGGTGCAAGGTTCCTTATTGAATAGAGTGTTGGTTCTGGTGAGTCTAGCTCCTGGGAATGTTCCAGGGAGCCCGAGTTTCTGCTCCCCTGTGCTGGGATTACAGGCTGCTGCTATGCCTCCCTGGCCTTTATGTGGCTTCTGGTCCTCACAGTTGATTAGCCACCATTGGTTAGAGTCCCACTTCCCAGCAGAATGGCTCTCGTTTCTCGCCTGTGTTTAGCTTAATGTTCTACTGCTTTTCTTTATGACACTCACCTCCGTTTGTACATTTTATTTTATTTTTAGGAATGATATATTCCACAATTCTTTTTAAAGGAAAAATTATTGTGCTTGTGCATGTGGGGTTTTTTGGGAGGTGAGTGTGTGTGTGTGTGTGTGTGTGTGTGAGAGAGAGAGAGAGAGAAAGAGAGAAAGAATGATCACATATCACATGCATGCCATGGCACACATGTAAAGAGCAGAGGACAACTTTTGAGAGTTGGTTCTGTTGATTTGGGGTTTTGGGAATCAGACATCAAACTCAGGTCACAAGGCTTGTATGGCCTACATGTTTACCTGCTGAGCCATCTCACTGGCTCTCGGCACGTTTAAACTAATTCTCTACTTGTTTGTCTGCCTCCTTGACTGGATTGTAAGCTTTACAGAGGCTGGCTCCTGCCTCTTCATGTATTCTTTCCTCAGCACCCAGCGCAGCTCCTTGTGCATAGGATGGACTCAGACATGTAATGAAGGAATGAATGGCTATAAAACAAGCGCATATGTACTTAACACTACTTCCTACTTACCAGAGACTATTTTAGGTTCTTGGAGAGACAGAGGGAAAGGAGATAAACTGGGAGCCTCCTTTCAGGAGGTGGAGTCCTATGTTTGTGACTAAGTAAGTTAGTACCAGATGATGATGATTATGAAGTCCATGGGAAGTTGTATTGGTGATTTTCTGAGAAATGACAGAATGAATGGTGAAGGTGCCGCTAGTGCATGGTGTGATTGTGACAGTCGGATGTGTGTGTTTCCATAAGGAACATGTTTTCCCTGCAGTAGTTTATCCACTAATGTCAAACCATTTCTGAGAGTCAGAAATGTCCTTTCCGAGACGCCTTATACAGGAGGAGATGTGAAAAGTAATTTTCACTGGCTATATGGCAGTTCGTGTTTTTCAGGGCAGTTTAAAGATGGCGCTGGTAATTGATCATTGATGCGCTTGCTTACCTTTCTGGCTCCACTTCACTGATCATTGCTTATCTTTGCTTGCATTAGATAGTAAACTAGAAATGTAAGAATTGCTCTTGTTTTTATAAAATTTTAGGTTTCTTTGTGAGAATATTTCAAATGTTTTTACACACATATATGTGCATGTATTACTGTTGTCTTTTACAGTTCTGTTTTAGTAACATGACAGTTATTTAACTGATCCCTTTAGCTCCTGTGAAACTGGAAAAACATCTGCACAGTGCTAGATCTGAAGAGGGAAGACTGTATTATGATGGTGAATGGTACATACGTGGACAAACGATATGTATTGATAAGAAAGATGAGTGTCCCACAAGGTAAGAAGCCTCCTGGCACTGCATTGTTGCTGAGTGCTGCCGCTCCACCTGTTGTCAGGCAGTGTTTGCGGCCTCTGGAGGCTGCTTGTCATGCATCGTTAGTTCCTCTGGATCCTTTTCACTTGAGTAAGATCCAGTCATATGTGCACAATCGTTAGTGTTTATGTAGTAGATGTCACATTAGAGTTGATCACAGCATTATTTATCAGTAAGTGATCCTGTTTATTAATTCTTACAGTGTAATTATTATGATCCTAATATAATGACTTTCAAACCAGACTATTAAGAATTTTTGGTTCCCAAAATTACTTTGGTTACCAAATTAACTCTTCTGGTCCCATTTCAGTTTTCTAGATAAAGAAACATATCAGCTGGCAGTGCAGTTCAGGGGTCAGAGTGCTTGATTAGCGTATACATAGCCCCAGTTTCAGTCCTCATCACTACATGAACGGGTCAGGGTGGAGAGCCTATAATCCCAGAACTAGGGAAGTGGAACAGGAAGATCAGGAGTTCAAGGCCAGACTTAGCTGTGGAGATCTCTGCAAGTGTCATAGGCTACTGCCAGCAGAATAATGATCTACATGAAGCAAGAAGAAAGACCGGTTCTGCATGACTTAGTAGCCAGTGTTGGTTCAGACTTCTGTCATCTGATTCTAGGCTGTTTTATTTTAGTACCATTTGGGAATTTTTTTTCTTGTGTTACACAAATCCTGTGTATACAAGGAGGCATAATTACATCAGACTCTTCTCAAAAAGTACACATCACTTCTTCCATGAAGATGGGTTCTAGAGATGGATTCTAGAAGCTAGAGAGACGGTTCAGCTACTAAGAGTGGCTCTCCGAGAAGACTGGGTTGGTTCCCAGCACATCAGCTGTCGGTTAGCTCCTGCTCCATGGGATCTGACTCTCCTGTGCTATCTTAAGGGCCTAGGGGAAGATCTGGTGTTGTCCCAGTCATACAGACAGTGTAGAGGCCACCTAGACTATTAACCATCTCCAGTCCTGTGCGTGGGAGCCTGGGAGAACTCCTGGCCATTCGGGTAGCACAAGGATCACCTAGGCTATTAACCACCTCCAATCCCAGACTTCTGGGTAGAGAACTCTGTGTGTTTAACATTCCTGGTTTCCCTGTAGGTTATCTGTGAACACAAGGACCTTTGTGCTTCAAACACAAATAGCTACAAATAGAGTTGGAGGGCAGCCTGGGATACAGGAGACTGTATTTAACACACAAAAAAAATATTAAGTCAGGAGAGGAAAGGAAAATTGGTAAAAACTTGACGAATATTTAGTGAAGCCAGAGAGACGGTTCAGCTGCCAAGAGCAGACTGGGTTGGTTCCCAGCACATCGGCTGTTGGTTAGTTCTTGGTCCATGGGATCTGACTTTCCTGGTCTCTGTGGACACTGCATGAGTTTGTACACAATGCAAATAAAGCATTCTTACACATAAACTGAAAGCCAAAAATAAATCTTAGAAAAGGAGTATTAAAAAATAACTGTAAAACTAGAAATTGTCTTTATAAGTGGTAATCTAGACTTAGGGTTTCTATAATTGTTCATGTAGCCTAAAAATTATCTTGCTGTGATCTTTTGGAAATATTAATGAGTTATTGCCTTCATCCTTTATGGTAAATTCTCAGAGTATCATCTTTCCACAGTAAGAAACACCTTTTTTCTAGATAACAACATTTGAGTTGATAGTGCAGCGTCTGGTAAATGAACCTGCCGAGCCTGTTATAGGTGATATGAAACCTTGTTCTTAAGCTAGTAATCTGAAGATTAGTATAAACCAGGTAGAGGCAGAGGAAATGCAAGCTCAGGGCTAACCTGGGCTATAAAGGCATGTCTTTAAAAATATAAGGAAAAAGAAAAGAGAATTAACCCCCCCAGTAATAATAAAATAAATCTAAATGAAATGAGCTACATTGTAATTCATTCTTTTTTTTCTTTTTTAGTGCTGTAATTACAACAATTAACCATGATGAAGTTTGGTTTAAGAGGCCTGATGGAAGCAAATCTAAGCTTTACATTTCACAGCTACAGAAAGGAAAATATTCAATTAAACATTCGTAATCACGATTTAAGTGTTACCTACATCTACCTTATTAGTGTTACCAAGTGTAATGTGCCATGGGAGCCAAGAATGTATTCCGCAGCTTAATATTTTCATCCAGTCATGAGAGAATGTGACTTCTAGGTAGTACTCTAAGTAGACCCCATATTAGTAAGTCATTAAGAGAAATAGTGATAAACTCTAATCATGACCATCACGTTTATTTGCCTCATAGGTCCCATGCCAACAGGTCTGTTTGGTATGTATTTCCTTCTCAGTGTTGTTTCATTCTGTGTCTTACTCATGTGAGTGTGTCTCACCTTTACTGAACCACAGTGCAGACATCCGCAGTTTTAAAATCCCCACCATTTTTATGTACGTTTGTACATAAGACTGATGAAATGTTTCCTATGAATTATTTGTATTAGTGCATTAGTTTCAATCAGAACTGAAATTTATACATAAGTGTGTGAGTGTGTATATACAGCGTCCCCAGCATACTTAGGACTGGTGGCCTGCCTGTACAATCTTGCTTTATCCCAAATGAAACTGTTGGGTTTGAGAAGAAAAGGGAGAACTTTTCTAGACTGGTTTTCCTTCTCTTCTTCCTTGATGGCGGTGACCTCTTTTGCAGATCGTATTTGGTGTTTATTAGTAGCATTGTGTCAAGTGTGAACATGTTGCTGCCTGTGTTTATGAGCTTTTAGATGGGCAGGTATCCTGCCTGGTGTTTATGATGCACAGTGTCAGAGTGACAAGTGGCTGGCAGTATTGTCGTGCTTTCTGCACATCTGAACTTTTGAAGATTTTATTAAGCATTGTCCAGAGGCAAAACTAGATCCTTATCCTAATTTTACTGATAGAATGAAGTTCATATTAGACACTTCCTTTAACTCTACCTTCCCTCAGATTAGCTTTTAAAAACAAACCAAAACAAACCAGTGTTTTTAACACTTTAAGGCCATTGGTGCAATTTAGAAAATGTTGGCCTCCCTTCCCTTAGCCACATTCAAAATTAACTTGGAAAGCCTCTGGAACTGGGCAGAAAACGAGCCCTCAGCCCGGCAGCACAGTTGGCTACAGTGTGTACTAGGGTACAACCAAATGAAGCACTCTGCTGGTCTCATGCACTTTAATTTCTGTTACAATGTATTTAAGAGGATGAGGAAGACTCACTTAACACTCCTCAAAGGAGTCTCTGCATGATTCCGTTAGTTCCTTATGATTTTACCTCTGCAGATATCCTGTGCAGGTTACTACTCCACAATTGCCAAATTGTAACCATCTGACTTTTGAAGTTCAGTCTCAGCAACATTGTGCTGCTCAGTTCTGTGTCTGATCACTCTCAGCAGCTCTGCAGACTGTCCCAATCCAGTAGCATTTGGCAGTGCTTATATATATATATACATATACATATATATATATGATGTTTGATAAGCATTTTTAATGAGATTTGTATTTTTAAATTTAGTATGTAATAAAAAGAAATGTTTGAACGTCATTTATAGTGTTGTGTGTTACTTATTCATACTCAAGTTCAGTTGTTAATGCCCAGTCCTCTTGTGTATACCCAGTCCTCTTGTGTTGACATCAGCAGGCTCACTGTACTTCTGCTGGGCTTCTCACACTTGACCTCTATGAGGCATATGTAGCTGTTCCAAAAGCTAAGCTATATTTAATTAAAAATACACATGCAGTTGTGTTATAGTTTAATAAGTGTACTCTCTTTTGAAATTTTAACCAGAAAAAATTTTAAAGATTTATTCCTCACACTTACCATGAAAACTGTAATTTCTGTATTCTGGCTTTACTATTCCACCCTCGTGTTAAGATCAAGGTAAGCATACAGTTGTCAGTGGTATGAATACTATTTCATATCTCTTGCCAATAATATGAAGTATTTTACTACAGATAGTTTCCCATTAGTCTTTTTTTAGATATTTATTTACATTCCATTTATTGCCCCCTCATTGGTCCCTATCCCATAGTTCCTCATCCCTTTCCTCCTCCCCCTTGCCCCTCCCCCCAACCCCCACCAGGCCTCCCTAATCCCTGGGGCCTCACTGAAGCCTGATCAGGCAGACCTCTGCTGTATGTGTGCCAGGTGCCTCAGACTGACCCATGTGTGCTCCTGGTTGGTGGGAGCTCCCTGGAGTCTGGGTTAGTTGAGACTGCTGATCTTCCTCTGGGGTCGCTTTTCCCTTCAGCTTCTTTAATCCTTCCCCTAATTCAATCATAGGGGTCTCCAACTTCAGTTCAAATAGTTGCTGTAAGTGTCTGCATCTGTCTTAGTCAGCTGCAGGTAGGGCCTCTCAGAGGACAGCCATGCCAGGCTCCTGTCTGTAAGCACATCATAGCATTAGTAATAGTGTCAGGCCTTGGCGCCCTCCCCACCCAAATCCCATGAGATGGAGATCAAGTTGGGCTGGTCATTGGACCACTTTTCCTTCAGTCTCTTCTCCATTTTTGTCTCTGCAGTTCTTTTAGACGGGCACAATTCTGGGTCAGAAATTTTGACTGGGTTAATAACCCTGTCCTTCCACTTGAGGCCCTGTTCTATCTATTGGAGGTGGATTTGTTGAGTTCCCTCTCCCCAATGTTAGGCATTTTGGCTAAGACCTCAGATGATGGAAAGATTTCCCATGCTCATGAATAGGTAGGATTAACATAGTGAAAATGCCCATCTTATGAAAAGCAATCTACAAATTCAATGCAATCCCCATCAAAATTCCAACACAATTCCTCAGACATGAAAAGAGCAATTCTCAACTTCATATGAAAAAACAAAAAACCCAGATAGCAAAACAATTATCAACAATAAAAGAACTTCTAGGGGAATCACCATCCCTGACTTCTAGCTGTACTACAAAGTAATCGTGGATAAAAACTGCATGGTATTGGTACAGAGACAGATAAATTGATCAATGGAATAGAATCGAGGACCAAGAAGTAAACCCACACACCTGTGGACATTTAATCTTTAACAAAGAAGCCAAAAACATATAGTGGAAAAATGAAAGCATCTTCAATAAATTGTGCTGGCTGGTCTAACTGGCGGTCTGTATGTAGAAGAATGAAAATAGACCCATATTTGTCACCTTGCACAAAGCTCAAGTCCAAGTGGATCAAGGACCTCAATATACAACCATATATGTTGAATCTAATAGAAGAGAAAGTGGAGAAGAGCCTCTAACTCATTGGTATAGGAGGAAAGTTCCTGAACAGAACACCAACGGCTCAGGCCCTAAGATCAATAATCAATACATGGAACCTCATGAAACTGAAAAGCTATAAGGCAAAAGACACAGTCAATAGGACAAATCGGCAACCTACAGATGGGGAGGGGAGGATTCTTCACTAACCCCACATCTGATAGAGGGCTAATACCCATTAGTCTTTTAGTCATGACATTTATTCCAGAGACTCATTGGAAAGTGGTGTGCTGTACCACTGCTGTTACTGCCGTGTTTCTGGTTACTTTCTCCTGTCAGTTGCTGGACCTTTTCTACCACAGCTCCTTGTTCACAGCTAGCTCACCTTGCCTGTCGACTCACAGTTAAGAAAACAGTCCCAACCATCATTTGGTTCACATTACTAGCAAACACTAGTGGAATGCACTTCATTTACCACCTTTGTCCTGGCTCATACCCAAGGATTGAGCACTGAGGGGCTTCATTCTGTCTTTAATAAAACTTGTTCTTGCTGGGGGGGCGGGGGAGTGGAGGTACATGCCTGTAACCTTAGCTTGCAGGAGGCAGAGCAGAAGATTGGAACTTTAGGGTCAGATTGGCTGTAGTGTTTGAGGCTGGCCTAGGCTATATGTTGGTTGTTTTAAACCAACAAACTGAAAAAGAAATGAAATGAACATTATGTTCTGGTGTATACATTGCTACTTAGGATTTTATTTACAGAGCTGTCCGTGTGCCTTACCCCTGTTTGGTAATTATTTTAAAAGATGAGGGGAACTGGTTGATGTTTCTAAGAGTTTACCTTTGTACTCAGTAATCTGTAAGATTGAATGAAATTGCATTTCTCTCAAGGAAAGGGAGTGAGTGAGGGGTAGACCTGTGTACATTAGCAAAGATCTCTATATAGAATCAATAAATTGGAATGTAAGCTGTTGCATTTTGAAAGATGAAGAGATGTCAGATACTAAAAAGCACAGGAAAGTTCAGACTAGAGGTGGAGAGGAGGCATGCCCTTTATCTGTACGAATGAGCTGCAGGGATCCAAGGTTGTGCACCTTGTGATTTGTGCCCCAATTGCTTACTGTGGGGCAGCTTCCTGCTTTCCCAAAGCCTCCCACATTTTTGCTTTAAGGTTTATTTTTTTTTAATGGTCATTGATGTGTGTGTATGTGTCTCTGTAAGTGAATGTGTGAGTGTGTGAGTGTGTGTAGAGGAGGGTGCTAGCCATGAGAACACTCGATCCCTTAGAGCTGGAGTTATAGGCATTTGTAAGCCATCAGATAAGAGTGCTGGGAACCAAACTTGGGTCTTCTGGAAAAGTAGCAAATGTTCTTAAACACCAAGTCTTCTCTTCCAGCCTACTTCAAAATTCTTTCTAGACCATGTATCCTGCCACTCTGACTAACATTGGAACAGAGTGGCCCCTGACTGATGGGAAGCCAGTGATTTAAAAAAAAAAAAGTTGTAATTAGGGTTTTATTGCTTTGAAGAGACACCATGGCCAAGGCAACTCTTATAAACGACAACATTTAATTGGGACTGGCTTTCAGTTTTGGAGGTTCAGTCTATTGTCATCATGGCAGAAAGCATGACTGTGTCCAGGCAGGCATAGTGCCTGGTGTATTAAAAAAAAAAAGTTACAACTTTTGTGGCCTGTAACTTTTGTGGTCATTAGTTTTTGCATGTTCAAAACAAAATGAATAAAGATGAATCCTGACTACTTATTTGTCCTACGTTGTTTTTTTTTTTGAGGGGGGGCTTAATATTTTTCTCTAACTATGAAAGGCAAAATACCATGATCATTTGAAACGGTCTCAAATACCTTATCTTTTAGGGGGGGAAACATGTGTGTTATGCTATAGAAAGCCAAAATTTAACCAAAAGTTGAAGCTTATATTCTCTTTCAAGACACATTTTATCAAAAGGCGGCAGAGCAGTTAGACAGCGTACCTTTCGGGTCCTCTGCTTTTCCGTCTGTTTTGTTGCTAAAGAGGGTGTGTGGGGGTGACCTTGAGGGGAGATTGCTGTAGTCGTCTGGTTTTAGAAGCAGGCCATATGGTACCTTTCACCAGTGCTACTAAAGATTATAAATTATGTTCGACTGTGAGGAAGAAGATCACTAGACAGAGATTCAACTTTACCTTCTTTACAGGGATATTGAAAACAATATTCTATTTCATTTGCTACTGGAAGGCTCTCCAGCTGGCATCTCTACGGTGGAGACAGTGAAGTACTTGCATGTGGAGGTCAGTTTGGATTTCAGTAGGTTATGTAAGTGTGTCAGGGGATCATTATGCTTAACCACCTTGAGTGCTTTAAATTTTTTTAGCCATGAACCCTAGCAGTTTTGTCTGCTTTGAGACAGGGTCTTGCCATCTAGTCCTAGACCGGGCTACAACATTTATGTAGAGCAATCTGGCCTTGAACTCACAGAGATCCATCTGCTTCTGCCTCCCAAGACTGTAGTAGTTTTTCATTTGAGTCCTATACTCTGTGGGGTTAAATTATATCTTGTAAATGTTTATGTGTGTATTAATGTACACAAGAGAGTGCACTATAACCTTGCTCTGGTTCCAAGCTTCTGCTGAGTACCTTCTCTAGAGATGGAGCCCAGGATTACATTACTCATCCTTCCATCCTTGAGAGCTTTTATTTTGTTTCTTTTGCTATGCACTGCCCAAAGGAACATTCAGTTTAGGTCATGCCCTGTGTTTAAACTCCTGAGGAGGGAGGTTGCTTTGCTGGTCACTGCCTTCTACCTTTCTGATTCTAATTTTTCTTCTTCTATCCCAAGACTTAGAAGATTTTCTAAGAGTCTGTTCTACATTTGTCTTCCAGTTAAGGAGGAAGAGATACAGAAGGCCTGGGTTTTTTTTGGTTTTTTTTTTTTTTGTACTTAAGGAAGATTGTAGTTTACTCTTTTGAATCCTTTTTCAAGCATAATATATCTTGGTAATTGCTTGTGGTTTGTGTGTGTCTTCCAAGTCTATTCTGAATGAAGGCTGCATGTGGAGGTCGGTTTGGATTTCATCTCTACCTACATCTTTTCTCCCCTTTCTTAATTAAACAAGTCTGAAGTGAACACTCTCGTATACAGCCTTTTTAGTCTGTGTGGTGGTTTGAGTATGCTTGGCCCACGGGAGGTGGTACAATTAGGAGGTGTGGTCTTGTTGGAGGAAGTGTGTTAGGCTTTGAGAGCTCCTGGTGCTCAAGCTCCGCTCAGTATAGAAGAGTCAGTCTTCTCCTGGCTGCCTTCAGATCAAGATGTAGAACTCTCATCGTCTTCTCCAGCACTATGTCTGCCTAGATGTTGCTATGCTTTTTGCCATGATGATAAGGACTGAACCTCTGAAACTGTAAGCCAGTCCCAATTAGATGTTGTCTTTTATGAGTTGCCTTGGCCATGGTGTCTCTTCACAACAATAAAACCCTATGATAGTCTGTGAAGATAACATAGATATATCTCCTATCTCGGGTAAAATTGTTGGATTGATGGTTGGGAATATTTATTTTGGTTTATATTTTACTAGATATTGTCAAACTTCTCTATAAATAAACAGTACACAGTTTATAGTTCTACCTACAATAAATAGGGATGCTTATTTCTCCTTAACACAGGAACACTGGGATGATTTTCATTGTCTTCAGTCTGACATTTTCCTGTGTTGGCTTGAGTTCCTTTGCTTCAGTCAGCTGGCTAAACCTTCTGCTCTCCTTGAATGATGGCCCTCATGCCTCTGCTTCAGTATCACTATCCTGATAAATCTCTAGTTGATCACTATCTTCAGCATGGTTTCACATTTCATACTGCCGATTGGGCAATCCCATAGCTCATGTTCTTGGTACTGCAAACATACAGAAAACCAAGGGTATTTTTCCCCCTGGTTCCATTTTTGTTTTGTTTCTCTATTCAATCTACCACCCATATTTACACTCTTGTGAAGGCTAGGGTAGGTGACTTGACTCCTAGATTTTGGAACTACATTATTTCTGGTTGTGAATTCTGAAGCTTACCGACTATATGCTTGGAAACTTAACCTCTGAGGTCTTAGTTTCCCCATTTGAGAATTAAATGATAATTAAGACTGTTGGGTTGTAGTGAGAATTTAATAAGTTAATATATAGCAAGGAAATAGGGACATGCTTGTAACATGGCATAATGGAAAGGTTAATGCTTATTACATATGTGTTTATTTTAATTTTTTATTGAAAATAATTTTCATTCAAAGTATTCTGATTCCCCTTACCCATTTCCTCCCAGATCTTCCCATATCCTTACCCAACAAAACCAAACATGCATACACATACAAACAAAACACAAAATTAAAAACCATATCATACAAACAAAAGACCAGTAAACTTTAAAAAAAAATAGCCCAAACAAATCAAGATAAGATAGAAAAATCTACAAAAATACCATTGAGTTTGTTTTGTGCTGGCCATCTATTGCTGGACATGTGGCCTGCCATTAGTGTGGTTTATATACCCACTGAGACTCCTTTGGAGAAGACTATCTTAGTCAGTGTTCTATTGCAGTGAAGAGATACCATGACCATAGCAACTCTTAGAAAGGAAAGTGTTTAGTTAATGCTTGTTTACAGTTTCATAAGTTTAGCCCATTGTCATCATGGTGGGGAGCGTGGTGCATGCAGTCAGACATGGTGCTGGAGAAGCAGCTTAAAGTTCTGCATCTGGATCTAAAGGCAGCAGGAAGAAAGAACCGTTAGGACTGACTTGGATTTTTGAAATCCCAAAGCCTACCCCTGGTGACACATTTCTTTCAACAAGGCCACACCTCCTAATCCCTCTCAAGTAGTACCACTCTCTGATGACCAAGCATTCAAATATATGAGCCTTTGCGGGCCATTTTCATTTAAACCACTACAGTTATTTTTTTCTTTGAGTAGGAAACAGTTGTAGATAGCTTCTTTGTAAAGGGTGGGAGCTCATGTGTTCTTCCCCCACTCGCACTCTGGCCCTGCTGGCTCAAATCTGTGCAGCCCCTGAGCATACGTCCATGGTCTCTGTGAGTTCATGTATTCCAGTCATGTTGTGTCTAGAAGGCCTTGTTTCCTTGTCTTCCATCCCTTCTGGCTCTTAACAATTTTTCTGCCTCTTCTTCCTCATAGTTCCCTGAACCCTGAAGGGAGGGGTTGATGAAGACATCCCATTTAGGACTAAGTTCTTCAAAATTTCCTACTCTACACAATATCTGACTAGGGGGTCTCTGTATTTGTTACTATCTCCTGTAAGAGGAAGCTTCTCTGATGATGTCCTGGTGAGTCACTGATCTACGGGTATAGTAGAATATCTTTAGGAACATTTTGTTTCTATATTCCTTTAGTAGAACAATAATATGTTTTTTTCCCTAGGCCTATGTAGTCTCAGATTCTTGGCCACCCAAGCAGTGTCAGGTGTGGGTTCCATCTTGTGGAGTGGACCTTAAATCCAACTAGATTATGTTTGGTTACTCTTGATGTTTGTGCCATTATTGTACCAGTGAATCATGCAGGCAGGTCACCGTTGTAGATTGTAGGTTTTGTAGCTGGGTTGGTGGTTACCCTTCTTTTCTATTAATGTGAAAATTACCTTCATGGATACTGGTCAGTAGGGGTGAAGGCTCTAACTAGGTACCAGCTTCGCAGTGTTCAGTGAGATGTGTTAAGTGTTATCTTCAGCAATAGGACCTTACCATCAGTTTGTGGAAAGCAAGCATTAGTAAGCTTTGGCAATAGCCTGAGTTGTTTTGGGCTTTCCATGGGGCCCTGTTGGCTGAACTCAATTATGTTTAATCCATTTCTGGCACTGGAGTTTCACTTGGTGAAAGTTGTTTAGTTGAAGCATTGTCTCCCTCCATAGTTTGGTGACTCTATTCACATTTCTTTTATATGTGTATATATTTTAAGAAGCTTCTACAGTAGCAGGTCTTCCTATGTCCCATCAAATGGCCTTTAGTGTTTGTTAGCTGTCCCTCCTTGTATTCTCTCCCTGACTCCGTCTTTCCTCCCTTTCCCTGGTTAAGGTTCTCATTCTAGTTTCATCCTCTGTCTCTCTATTACAATATATTCTATTTCCCCTTCCTTGGGAGATCCTCCCCTCTGCCTTAGTTCCTTACTCTATACCTAAATTCTGTGGTTATATGAATTACAGCATGCCTATTGAAGGCTTAAAAGCTAACATACGTATATAATACATACATATACAAAACATACTCCAGATGACTTTTTTTCTAGTTACATTCATTTACCTATGGATTTCGTTTTTTAGCAGCTGAATAATATTGCATTGTGTAAATGCACTACATTTTTATTATCCATTCATCTGTTGATGGATGTCTAGGCTGTTTCTAATTTATGGTGGGATCCATGGCTTGATCTGCATATGTAGCAGAGGATTGCCTTATCTGACATCAATGGGAGGGGAGGCCCTTGTTCCTGTGGAGGCTCAATGCCCCAGTATAGGGAAATGCTAGGGCGGTGAGGTGGGAATGCGTGCAGGAGCAACCTCATAGAAGCAGGGGGAGGGGGTATGGGATAGAGGGTTTGTGGAGGGGAAACCGGGAAGGGGGATAACATTTGAAATGTAAATAAATAAAATAACAAAAAAAAAAGAAGAAGAAGAAAAAAGAATAGAGCAGCAATGATCATGGGTGAGCAAGAGTCTCAGTGATAGAATGTAGAGTCCTTTGAGTATATGCCCCACTATATATTTTATTCCATTTCACAATCCATGGAATTATTTATTCTCACAGATTCTAATAAGCATTTTTCTGAGATTGTCTCCTTTCTCCTCTTCCTGATGCCCCTGGTTTTTGCCTTTGGTATATTTTGCTGGAACAATTGTGGTAGTCTAACTCTTTTTCTGTAGAAAATGTTAACAGTATTTCTTAAACCCAGCACTGAGCTTTGGTTCTTACTCCCAGCTGGATTTCACTTTCTCTGTGCAGCGCCCTGTTTCTGCTTTCTCCAGTGAATGTTTCTTGCCTGATTGGTTGATGTGGTTCTGGTGAGAACACCACGTCTCTAACATCTGTCAGATCTAAGTCCCAGTTTCCTGATGAGTTGACATGGAGCCCTTCCTTCACTGACTGAGGAAAGAGAATCAGTGTGCCTCTGAGGTTGAAGCTGGGCCAGTAACAGAGAATGGTAGGCAAGGTTTCCTTCTGTGGAAAGAGCTGAGAGATTACAGCTCCTTGGCATTGGACTTGCTGGTATTAGCTGACTGTACTCAAGGCTTCCTTGTGTTACAGTTACGTCTGGAGAGGTTACCTCTTTCTAAATTATTTCTAGCCTGTCTCACAGTCTTGAAACACATGATGAATTCTAGATCAGTGGTTCTCAAGCTTCCTAATGCTGGGACCCTTCATTACAGTTTCTCATGCTGTGGTTATTTTTATTGTTACTTCATAACTGTAATTTTGCTAAAATTGTAATTTTACTGTTATGAATCATAGTGTAAATATCTGATATGCAGGATATCTGCTGTGTGATACCTCCCCAAAGGGGTTGTGACCCACAGATGGAGAATCATTGTTCCAGATCTTCATCTTCTATTGATATCAATGTTGAAGATCATAATAAACTTTATACTTTCAACCATAGATTCAAAGACCAAAAACTAAAGTCTTTGTGGAATTCTCTCTCTGGAAAGAGAGAGAGAGAGAGAGAGAGAGAGAGAGAGAGAGAGAGAGAGAGAGAGAGAGAGAGAGAGAGACTACCTGGACCTCATTGGTAGGCTCTACATTCTCTTATAGAGCATCAGCAGTCAACATCATCAACACACATCAACATCCAGCAAGGCCACTCTGATGGGGATGAAAAGATAGAAATCTCTCTCCATGCCCATAAGCTTGTCTGACTATAGACATGACGTTCTATCTGGGCCAGGTGGGCCCAGTAGAATCCACCCACCAGGTAGGTACCACTACAAAGAACAAATAAATGATGGAGAGGTGGGAAAGATAGAATGGAGTGATACACGCACTGTGGAGAAAGGTGGAGCTGGAGATGTAACAGCGGTGACAGGTGTTAGGGCTGAGGTTGATAGTACAGCATGCCCTTGCCCAGTAGGGTTGTCAAGGTGGAGTGTGCCAACCTAGAGCTTATACAGATGCAGACTCAGTCCCAGAGCATGCCACCCAGCATGAAGGATCACCCTGGATCTGGGCAATGATGGAGGCCCAAGATGAAGAACAGTTCACTTTTTGAATTGGGCCTCCTAGAAGGACCACTGTGGTCTGTGATATCACCAGAAGCCATGTTGACTTCTGTAGTCCATGCTGGTGCCCCAGGCTGTGATGCAACCTGAGATCCATATAGACATATGCAATCTTTGCTGGAACCAAAGCCTTGGTGATGTCCTTGGGCTTCGATGCCTGGGGAGATAGGAATGTTGATGTGAGTGGCCTGTGTAGCCACCTGAAGCCGTGTTGAGGTCCATGGTCCATGCTGCCACTGAGGGCCATGAGTAGGTGGTCCTGATATGGCCTGTGGCCATGTTGCTGTCTGTGGCGCATGCTGCCACCCAAGGTCATGCTGATGTCCATGGTCCATGCTGCTGCATGAAGCCATGTTGATGTCTGTGAACTGTGCTGCTACCGGAGGCCATGTTGAAGTGAGTGGCCCATGCAACTTCCTGGGGCCATGCTGATGTCCTTGGTCCATGCTGCCACTGAGGGCCACGTGTGGGTCAGAGGTCCTGATGCATCCCGAGTCTGGGTTGATGTCTGTGGTCCATTTTACCATATAAGGCCATGTGGATGTCTGTGATCTATGTTGTGTCCTGAAGCCTTGCTGATGTCTATGAGTCATGTTGCTGCGAGGGGCATACTGATATGAGTGGCCAGAGCAGCCACCTGGGGCCACGTTGATGTCCTTGGTCTATGCTGCTGTTGGGGGCCATGTCAGGGTCTATGGTCCTACTGCAGCTGGGGTCTGTGTTGATGTCTGTGGTCTGAATTACCACCAAAGGCCAGGCAGAGGACTGTGGTATGTGCTGCTGCCTGAAGCTGTTTCTAGGTCCCTGGGCTGTGCTACTTCTAGGGACATGCTCATCTGGGTGGCCTGTGCTGCCACCTGGAGGCCATGATGATGTCCAGGCCTGTGCTGCCACCAAGGATCATGTCCGGATCTGTGGACCTACTGCAGCCAGGCTCTGTGTTGACATTCATAGCCTGTGATACTGCCAAAAGTCTTGTGAACCGCCATGGTCTGTGCTGCAGCCTGGAGTCATGTTGATGTCTGAGGGTTGTACTGTTGCTGGGGACCATAGTGATGTGGATGGCCTGTGATTGTCACCTGAGGCCATGTAGCTGTCCATGGTCCAGGCTGTCTCTGAGGTCCTTGTCTGGGTCCGTGGTCCTACTGAAGCTGGGAGGTGATCATGGTCTGTGCTGTTGCCAGAAACCACGTAGAAGCCCACGCCCCATGCTCCCAGTGACTTTAAAGAGCAAGGAAACTACTTTTTCAGAGATATCTATGACTGCAGATGTACAGTTGAGAAAGAGGGACACTGAAGGCTTCTGTGAGCTTCCCCACAGCCCAAGAATAAGTAACAGTCTAAACAGGAAACCATTGAAGAGAAGTCTTTAAAAGTGTGATAAGGATGCTGAAGTTAGCTCTCCACAACTGATGGCTTCTGGTGGAGGTGCAGGAGGGGAAGGACTCAGTTCTAGGTGAGGTGCAGGCCTCTGAGTTTGACCATGCTCCAGTGAGTATATAGACAACACAAATCTGGCTCGCCTTTAAAAAACTTTTTTTATTCTTATTTTTATTTTTTGCAGGGGGCAGTTCACAAGGGTGGAGGTGGATATGGAAGGACTGGGGAGTGAGCGATTGGGGTGCATGATGTGAACTTCCCAAAGAACCAATAAAAATATTATGTTGAAAATGTCTTCTGTAGAGCGCAAGGAGGGCAAGCATCCCCCCTTGGAGCTGCATAAGTGTTGCTTTGCTGAGTGGGCTTTGCCTTTATTCCTTTCAAGAGCAATAACATTCCAAATCTCTGCTCCGTGCTCTCCTGTGAGCATCTTATCCAGGGCAAAGCCCCCACCCCTGGAACCCTACTTAAGACTAATATTAACAATAACCCTACTACATGCCCCATAAGTCCATTCACATGCTGCCCTTCTCAGAAGATTGCTGTTCCTCATAGTGTGCTCATGACTGGTGGTGAATGTATGAGAAGCTCAGCTTGGCCAATGTGAGTGAGTTCCTTTTGACCTGTACTCTTGGGAACCATCCATCTATAAAACACTGACTTTTTTTTTTTTAAAAAAAAGGTTTTGTTTTTATTTATGTGTTATGTGTGTGATGGTGTATATGAGGGTCTGTGGAGACTAGAAGAAAACATAGAAACCCCTGCAGCTGGAATTAAAAATGGTCATGATTCACCCAATGTGGGTGCTGGGAAACAAACCAGAAGTGTTTTTAACCTCTGAGCCATCTCTCCAGCCCTTGCTACATGGAGCATTTAAGACTGTTAAGTGATTACCTTTTGTTCTTTTAGTACATTTTAATTTAATATCTATTCCTTTGTGGGTGTGCACGCATGCCCCAGCACCCATGTGCAGGTCAGAGGACAGGTTTGTGGAGTTGCTTCTCTCTTTCCATTATGTAGGTTCTGGGGATAGAATCCAGGTCACCAGACTTGTGCGACAAGTGCCTGTTCCCATTGAGTCATCCTACTGGCCCATTTTGGTTCTTTTGAGACGGGATTTTCTGTAGTTGGATGACGTAGACCTCCCAATCCTCTTCTGTTTCCAAAATTTTGAGGTTATAGGATGTGTCGTGATTCTTGGCCTTAAACTAGTTCTAAGAATTTTTCATAGATTCAGCCTTTAAAAATACTTGTATTTGGGGCAGTATTGTGGGAACTTCCACTATAAAGTTGCAGTTAGAGGGATTGATCAAATAAACTTTGGTTTTCATTTTCAATTACATGTTATCAAATGAGTCATACTAGACATAAAGACAAGACAGAAGGGCCCTTCCCAAGACATTTCTGCCACAGGTTAACTTAAGTAGTATTTTACTTTAAAAGACAAACAATAATATTTCAACTATACTCCCTAGGGGCTGTCTCCAGGAAATTTAATAAAAACACTCATTGCCACACATTTGGTTAAAACCTGAAGGTGGCAGCCAACTCCTACAAGATGCATGTGCTTGGCTTAGAATTTGGACTTTTCCTCCTAATTATTCAAAATCTTGTAATGAGTCTACAGTTGAATTTAATCCTATTGCATACTAATTAAAGGATATTCAGGAAGACGACGAAGTTCTAAACAAGGATTATATTTTATTACTGTTTACTAACTGAAAAGAATCTACCATGTTAAAGGCTTAGGGAAGTTGCAGCCAATTATTGCTTTAGAGTTACTATAGAAACAAAGTATTCAGTTAAACAAAGAAGCAGTAGAACTTTCATAGAGATGAAAGTGCTTTGAGGGGTGCTGCAGCAATACAGTTCATATTTGTCTATTGATTCAGTAACCACCGTAAGGGGTTTTGCTCCACACTACCCTCATTTTATCTGTGAAACGCTTTAAAAAACAACCTTTTAATAAGATACGTCTGCTTTGTAAAACCCAATCATCTGCTTAGCGCCGGTAGATTCTCTAGGGTATTATTAGGCAGGGACATCATTAGTTTTGCTTTCTTCTTTGAGACAAGATTTTGCCCTGTTGCCCCATTTGACCTTGAGCGCCCAATCCTGCTGCCTCAGCCTCCTGAGGGCACTGCAAATGTGTGCTATCACACTCAGTCCTAACTGACAATATAGACATTTTACACATAGCAAAGTAATAAGTATTAATGTATATTGCAAAAAGGACTTTTTCATGGGTTAAAACAAACCTCTCAGTGCTGGGATACCATGTGGCGCTTGGCACGTTAGGCAAGCGCTCTCTCACAGAACTATGTCCCAAGCTCCACTCAGCTTCTACATAAAGATCTATGTTAGATTTCTTCTTAAATTCTTATGGAAGAAACATTATCATTGACCTATTTAGTTAGGCCCAAAGTTATGCAAAACTTTTAATGACCTCAGTATATAGGCATAATATTACTAGAGTTTAAAAACTTAGGAAATACAGGTTTTCTAGAAATTTTCTAGATAAGGCTAAATATGTACTGTAAATTCATGTAGGCAAAGTAACTTTACGTTTTGCATTACATCTTTTATGTGTGTGCATACACATAAAAGAAGGTTAGAGGATAACTTGTGGGAGTGTGTTCCCTCCTTCTGCCATATGGATTCCAAGGATTGAACTCAAGTCACTGGGTATGGTGGCAAGTGCTTTTACTTGCTAAGCCATCTTGCCAGCCCCTCAAAGTAGCTTTGAAAGAAAGACATGATGGTGGTATTTTAGATTATCTTTTTTATGATTATGCTTACATAGGAATAAACAGTTTAGCAATAATTCATTCAAATGATTTGATTTTTCATGATCCTATTGTACTACTCCACTCGTTATCATATAATTTGCTTAATTTTTATGTGTGTGTATAGTAAGAGCATATGTATGTGTGGAGGTTAGAGGAGAATTCATGGCTGTCAGTTATTTTCTTCCACTCTGTGGTTCCAGAAAGCCAACTTAGATCATCAGCCCTGGTAGCAAGTACCTTTACTCACCAAAATAGTCCACTAACCCCTTAATTTTAATCTTTTAAATCCAAGTTCATAGAATAGTAGCCAATGACATTATCAGCAATATACAAACTTAATTTTAATAATTCTGGGAATTGGCACTGGAGAGATGGCTCTGTGGTTAAGGGTACCCGCCACTATGCTAGAAGACCAGGTACGGTTCTCATCACTCACATGTCTGCTCAAGAGTGTCTATGTCTCTAGTACTAGGGAATCCAGCACTCTCTTCTTGTCTCTGGAATCACTGTGCACACGTGGTGCACAAATCTCTTTTCAGTCAAAACACCCATCCATGTACAAATAAGTCTTGTAAAAGATTTCAGGATATAATTTTTATGCTCTCTTATAGTCATGATTCTTAGGTAGTAGACAGCACCTGAAAGAGGGTGGTCCTGTGCCTGCTCTGTCTGACCGAGGAGAAAAGCTGATGGGCTGTGGTGTATCTCAGGGCTTTGTGCTTGTTCACGTGGACACCTATATATTATTTTGGAACTACAACTGTATGTAATGCAAAAATTGAAGACAGATATTCTCCTCTAACAACTTTTTCTGTAGTTAGACATGACTTCTCTGTTCACTTTCACATTGTATAGATTTGCTTGTAATATTTAAAAACAAGCTTAAAAGAGAACTTTTTAAACTTTTGATTTTTAAAAGTTAGAGTTATCTTAACTTATGGGGCTTGAATTTCATTTTGCCAGTTGGAGCACATAATGGTAAATGTAGTATAACCATGTGTGAAATACATAAACCGTGTGTACCAGTGAATTTTGCAGTATTTTTATTTTATTTTTTTTAACTGCAGTGGCTAACAGTGGCCACCAGCAGAGGGCACTTTGGGCTCTTATGTTACAATGCCAGGTAGTTGAACAGACTGTTTATATAGTAGAAAGGACATATCTGACATCTCTCAATTTCCTGTCGTTTCCTGGATCAGTTTACGAACCCTTAGACTGAGGAGGGATTGGTCACCTGAAAAAACCCGGAGCACTTGTCAGCTCAGTCTTGAGAATGAACGAGAGACGTTCCTGGACAAGTGAATGGGAGGGCTGGAAAGTCGCTGGATTTTCTCACCCTTTCAACCCGTCCCATTGCCAGATGTTCTGTCTTCCTGCTTTAAATAATTGGGTTAAGAAAATACCTCACAGGTGTGCCCAGCATACTGGTTTTAATTGATCCCAAATGTAGTCAAGTTAACTAAGATACATTGCACTTACAGTGTGTGATAAAGGTATGTGTAATTTTAAAATTGTTAAATGAAATTTAGAGAATGAATTAAGCTGAATGTGGTGGTTCATGCCTATAATCCTGGCCCTTGGGAGGCCGAAGCAGGAGCATCAATAGTTCAAGACCAGCCTATGCTGTAATATAAGAACCCATCTAACAGACAAACAGAAATAAAAAGGTAAAAAGAAAATAAATTTAATTACAAAATGGTTAAGTTATAAGATATTTAATCTTATATAATATTTTTTAAAAAGAATTATATTTTAGTTTTTGCTCCCTACAAGAGGATAGGCTTCGAGCGACTAAAATGATGAAGAAAGACTTGCAGATCAGGACAGGTAAAAACTATTTTTTTAACTGTATCGTATGTCTGAGAGCAACAGATGGTAGCTGACCTGTGTTATTTTAGAAAGAACAGCAATTTTGAATTATAACAGTTTGTTTTGTAGTCTATAAGTATAACCTTAATGTGAGGTGCTATTTCTTGCTAAATCTCACTGGTTCTTTAGAATTATCTTTGCAACAACAGTGTAAAGCAAACCACATTGTGGTCTATTCTGACATTATCAGGGTGGGTCAAGAAACTGTTCATGTTATTGACGAATGAGCTTCTGACACAGATGCTGATTGATATATTTTTTTGTTGCTCTTGTTAATGAAAGATGAAACAAGATAAGCAGGCCATGGGTGCTGGACGATGTCTGTCTCATCGGTAGGATGAGACATTACTGCTTAGATAGGCTTACTGCTCTTCCAGAGGACCCAAGTTCAGTTCCCAGTACCTAGTTGTTAGCTCCTAATTTCCTGTAACTCCAGCTCCAGGGTATTTGATACCTCGTCTGGACTCTTTGGACATGTTACTCATACATGGCCACCCTTACCCCGCATTTACACATAATTTCAAAAATAGAATAAGCCTTAAAAAGATGAGCAGTTCACTCATTTGTCAATGATGTAGGAACTTCAATGACTTAAGTAATAGCTTTAAATTATTTCCTCATGGGGTGGTGCTACTTGTAATAGCTACAGCACATTAATTATCTTGATTAATGTTTCCTTCAACTCTTTAAGCTAAAACTATCGTGGAAAACAAAAACATTAGTCTTGATTTCTAGCCTCCACTGACTTCCTGGGTATAGACAGTTCCACTGTGGATGATTTGAATCTACTGACAGGAGGCCACTGAATATGGTGTTGATAAGAGAAATAAATGTAAGCTAGGGCACACATAAAACCAACACTCAGGAGCTCAGGTTCAAGGTCTACCTGGTCAACACAGCAAGACCAAGACCCTGAACTCAACAGCAGCAAAAGAAGAGATGCACATTATTATACTGTTACGGAGTAATGTAGTGTTCTGCTAAACAGCATCTTATGTATATGTGTGTGTGTGTGTGTGTGTGTGTGTGTATAAAGTATATCATATATAAAAATCACACACATATATAAATATATAATATATACTTGGAGTATAGATAATAGTATGTAGTAAAAATAATTAAGCAATGGTGAGTTGGACTGTATTTTTCTTCGCTGTTAATATTGTTTATTTAACTCTAAGTCTTTATAACTTTAATAACAAGTAATCTAACAACTAGCTTGCAAATTTCCTGAAATTTTACTCTGCTGTGATGACGTGAGGTGGCTTCTGCACACCACTGGTGAAGAGAGAGTAGAGTGTACGGTCTTAGTGACATTGATAGGCAAACAGTACAACTAGCTAAAATAGAGAGACTATTAATAATGCTATTGGAGATTTCAACCTCACAGGTCTTAGTAACTGCTCTTCCAAAAGCTGAATTTTGTTTGTATGTTTCCTGAGATGGCTATGTAGTATGGTAATCCCTCTCTCTGACATTGGGCAGCAGGAGCAAGCTTCGGCTTCAGTTCTCAGTCAGCCATGCAGTCCGGAGGATGAGTGGTATCCTGTAGTATGCTGAGTCGCCAGTGTGTTCAGCATGTTATTTCTTGTGTTTTTTCTATTACATCTCTGTATGTGCCACTCTCAGCACTTTATCGTTGAATCCCTCTCATGGCAGTGATTTTTGGGGATAGTGGGAATATGCTCTGAACATGTTTAAGGCAGACCAGGGCCAAGCCACAGTGCACTAGTACGCTAGTGTCCTGAATGCAGTTTTCTGTCTCAAGAAAGCTCAGTGGGATAAAATGCTTTTCAGTCAGGGATCATCTCTATGGGATCACATGAAGGATACTGATATACCCGTCACCACAGGAGCCCTCAGAGCGCCTACCCCACCCCCACTGCCTTTCTCTGTGTAGCCCTGGCTGTCCTGGAACTCAGACCAAGCTGGCCTTGAACTCAGAGATCCAGCTGCTTCTGCCTCCTAAATGCTGGGATTATAGACCTGTGCACTCCCCTCCCCCTCCCCACATTCAGATTGCCTTTAAAGAGCTCTCCTCTCCCCATACCCCAATCTTACCACCTCCTTTTCCTTTCATAAATACCAATCTGTTTTCCATCTCTATAACTTTTTCATTTAAAGATTATTTGGTAAATGACAATTTTCAATGTATAACTTTTGGAAGTTAGCTTTTTTCCCCACTCAGCCTAACTCTCTGGATGTCCATCCTGATTGCTGTCTGTCTATATTGATAGTTGGTTTCATCAGATAACTCACCATTAAAACTTTTTTTAACCCATTTTTTTGAAAGCCAACTTTTGTTAGCCATTATAAGTGAAACTGCTATAAATATTCATGTCCAGTTTTTTTTAAATAAATATAAGTCATTTTGTCTCTGTACTAAGTAATAATGCTGTAGTATGTGGGCTACTTGGTAGTGGAATGGTTAGCTTCTTATGTAATTGCCAAACTGTTCTTCATAGAGGCTCCATTATACACATTCACTTCTAATGTAAGCGTGGCACAGTCACTGCACATTTCCCTGATGTCGCCTTCTCTTTTATATGCCAGTCTTTCTTTGAGGCCCATGGGTCTCACTATGTAGCCCAGGCTGGTCTCAAACTTATTATCCTCCTGCCTCAGTTTCTAAGTGCTGGGTAACAAGTATGTGCCATTTATCTTAACTATGTTCCTGTTTTAACTTGAACTACTCAGATAGACATGTGGAGATCTTCAGATATCACTTTAGCTTGCATTTCCCTCATGTCTGATGAAGCTGGAAAAATATTTTCATTACCTTACCTATGTTTTGTAAAGTATCTCTTTTTTCAGTTATTGCTCATTTAATTTTTTTCATTTGAATTTTGACATTTCACAATATAGATATTTTCTAGGGCCCATGACCTCACTAGTTAGTCATGGTGTTTGGCTTCAGACCGCTGGACAAGGGACTGAGGTGTATATTTTACATACCAAAGCAGACCTGGCCACCAGGGTCTCCCAGCATCCCTCAGTCTCTCCCTGGCATACCCTGCCTCAACCTTAAGCATTGCATCGGAAGCATTTTTCGCTCTCGCCTCTTTCGCCCCTCTCTCTTGTCTTCTCTCTTTTTTCTCTCTTTCTCTTTCTTTTTTCTATTCTCTTCTTTCTTTCATGACCTCTTCCCATGTGGTCATGGCAGGCTTCTCTACTTCCCCTCTCTCACTTTATTTCTCTACAATAAAGCTTGAAAATCATAGACTGTCTCTTCTTTTCTAAACCTGCCATGCTGGGGCAGTGGAACAGGCCTTACAGAGCTTCCAGCTGCCAGACAGGACCAAGGACTTCCCCACCAGGCCAGGCTTCCTCTACAGGTACTCAGGCCTCTGCCACACAGGATCCAGATCAAGGATTCCATCTTCCCCCTACCCGCCCAAGCCGGGCAGCCTTCCTCTGCAGGTACACGGGCCCCGCTCACCATTCCCTACACTTTTGTATACCTTAACTCACTCTCCTATCATCATCCAAGGTTTTTCATATCCTCCAACCTTCATAACTTACAACACCAACCCCAAAACACCTTCCTAGAAAACAAAACAAAACAAAACAATGGGTAGGTGGCTAGTTTTCTAGTATCAGGCATGATTTCTCCTCTGTCGTGCAGGCCTTAAACCCAATTAGACAGGTGTTGGTTACTGCCAAAACATACAAATATTTATTCTTGCTGTGTAGCTTGCCTTTCATACCCTAACAGAGTTTAAATAGAATCTTAGAAGGAGAAAAGAAAGAGGCTTGATTGAACAAGGACTAAGATTAGTAATGTCTGAAAAGTTCTCCAAACTAGCAAGAGATGTATCTCTACATAAACTGGAAATCTTAGGAACAAAGAACTCAGGGTATCAGCACCCCACCCCCAAGTCCATCCAGTGGGGGACGGGCTAAGACAGGAAGGTCATTTGAGGCTGACTTGGGCAACTTAGCAAGAACCTGTGTCTTGAAATTTTAAAATTACACACACACACACACACACACACACACACACACACACACAAACATGTGCGCATGCACTCGTGCACACACACATGCATATATTTGTCTCACAGTCTTTCTGCATATATATGCATGCATGTGGTAGAGCCCAGGGAGGACAGAAAATCAGTCACATGAGTCAGATCTCTTTATCTACTGCATAGGTCCCAGGGACTAAACTCAGCTCATCAGGCTTGGTAGCAGGCACCTTCACCCTCTGATCCATCTTGGTGGCCTTCATATAATTTTCTTTTCTGGAAAGAGTATGGCTATAGCGCAGTAATAGTCTGTTACCTAGTATTTCAAGGTCCTGAGTTTAATCCCCTGTACTGAAATATAAATCAGTGCTAAGCCATTATAATTACACTCTTAAAGCTAAGAAAAATATCAAATCTGGAGCATGTCCAGAGAAAAATATCCCTCACATCTTTTACATATGGGGACAGCAAGACACCAATTAGAATAGCAGCAAGTTCTTCACTGAAAATCATGTCATAATGCAACCCGTTATTTTGTATGCTAACTAAATGAGTTAAAATATACCAATTAAAATACAGATTTGCTCACAAAGTAGACTTAGCAGAGTGATTACAAAATAGGGCCCATCTACTAGCTTCCTATTTTGGTCATTTTTCCAAACCACTAGCTTACCATTTATATTTGGTTCTCTATATCGTTGACATATCTACTTGTTTTAATTCTATCTCTTATCTGTTTGTGTGCTAAGTGCATAGGGTGCCAGTAGAGGCCAGAAGAAGGCTTGGATACCCTAGAACTAGAGTTACAGACCATTGTGAACTGCCATGTAGGAACTGGGATTTGAACCTGGGTCCTCTGGAAGAGCAGCAAGTGCTCTTAACTGCTGAGCCACATTTTTTCTTCTTGTTTCAAGTGTGTTCATCATTGCTATTGGTCTGTTTGATCTCAGCAGCTTTAATCTTTGTCATCTCTGCATTTGTGTCTGTCAGTCCTCTTTTGTCATTCAGTCTGAGCTCTTCCTGCTTACTGGGATGAAGTATGCTTTTCTACTGAATCCCCAGTATTTTCATATTATGCTATGACATTCTGGATCTTACTTTAATCTTCTATTTTAGCTGACATCACGCCCACCCCAGTATGTTTTTTGTGTCACTGGAATGGCAATTGAAGGACACTACTTGATTTTACCAGGTTCCCCATCTGGCCTCCGTTGACCCTTGTGTCATTATAGGGTCAGGGTGGGAGTGTTGACTCTTTGCTTGTCATTAGCCCCAGGTGGGAGTGCCTGTGTCACTGTGAGTAGTTGGTCTGTGGACTTATCTGCAGGGATTGTCTTGATTTTCTTAACTAATATGGGAGGGCCCAGCTCTCTGTGGGTAGCATCATTTCCCAGGCTCTCAAAGAAAGCCAGGTAAGCATGAAAGTGAGCCAGAGAATGGGCCAGCAAGCAGAATTCTTCCATGCTTTCTGCTTCACATTCCTGCCCTGCCTTTCTTTTTTTATTATTAGATATTTTCTTTATTTACATTTCAAATGTTATCCCCTTTCCTTGTTTGCCCTCCAAAAACCCCCATCTATCCCCTCTCTCCCTGCTCACCAACCCATCCACTCCTGCTTCCCTGTCCTGGAATTCCTCTACACTGGGGCATCGAGCCTTCTCAGGACCAAGGGACTCTCCTCCCATTGGTGTCTGACAAGACCATCCTCTGCAACATATGCGGCTGGAGACATGGGTCCTTCCATGTGAACTCTTTGGTTAGTGGTTTAGTCCCTGGGAGCTCTGGGGCTCTGGGACTACTGGTTGGTTCATATTGTTGTTCCTCCTATGGGGCTGCAAACCCCTTCAGCTCCTTTCTCTAGCTCCTCCATTGAGGACCCTGTGCTCAGTCCAATGGCTGGCTGTGAGCATCTGACCTACACATGTAAGATGGAACAAACCCTTCCTTCCCCTACGTAGCTTTGGTCACAGCCACGGGGAAGCAAACGAGAACTTGTTTTTTTATTGTTGTTCATCTACTTGTTTGTTCTCAGGCCTCCCTGTCTGTCTAAGGATTTCAGTTTAGACATCTATTTTGTCTTCCTGGAAATGGGAGTCTAGAAGGCTGCCTCTTGACTACCTAAGGGGAAAACCAGGTCTTATGATGTATCTTTAAGCTGCTTTGTCCTTTGGTTAGAATATTTAATTTCACAAGAGCATTTGGAATGTCATTCATTTGTTCCCCTCGTACTGCACAGTTAGAACAATGATAAGCACTGTTCCTAAGACAGAGGCCAACTAACTCTCTGTAAGTCTGTTGTTCTTTCTATGTTTTAAAGATTATTTGAGAGGATTGAGAGGAGAGGAGGAAAGAGAATGAGGGCCATAGGCCATCTTAGTCTGGCTCCCAGCATTACACCTAGCAAAGTCTTCCACCATGGAATCATATCTCCCAAAGTCCAATAAAATGTGTTTTCTTTTTTCTTTTCCAAGGCAGGGTTTCTCTGTGTAGCCCTGGCTGTCCTGGAACTCACTCTGTAGACCAGGCTGGCAGGCCGAAATCTGCCTGCCTCTGCCTCCCAAGTGCTGGGATTAAAGGTGTGCGCCACCACTGCCTGAAAATGTGTTTTCTTAATTCTCCACCCCACTTCTCTCTCTCTCTCTCTCTCTCTCTCTCTCTCTCTCTCTAGATCACAGATTCACATTCATTGCTCTCCACTTTATATACTGAGACAGGGTCTATGGCTGAGCCCAGAGCTCACTGATTTCATGAGCCTACTACCTAGCCAGGTTGTCTGGGTCCTCCTGTCTCTGCCTCCCAAGCTCTAGGATTATAGGCAGGCCACTGTGCCAGCAGCCTTTTCTATTGTACTGTGAGAGTCCAAATTTTAGTCTTTATACCTGCAGGTGTGATGGGAAGGGAACTCAGCAATATAGTAAAGACAGCATTTTCTTAAATTTCAGTGGAGTTTTCAGTTCCATGAGTGGTGTAGAGACAAAGAGGATGCTTGACTCAGCACAGAGCCAAAGCAGAAGCAGTCATTCTTGCTTCTCACAGGATGTGGGAAAACTGTACCTCAGGTGTGCTATGCATCATCGCTACAGGATCAGACGGCCCTGTTGTTCACTTCAGAGCTCCACACACCTAGCCCTTCAGCCAGTGTTTTAACCGAATCGTCTTTGTCCTCTTCAAAAGGAAGACATCGGTGTTTACCTGCATCTTGGGCTTTTGCCTGTACTCACTTGATTGTCAGCATTTCCTCCCTGCTTAATCTTTAGTTTTTAGAATGTGAACGATCTTTTCTTGTAATAATGTTCTTTGATCTTCTTATGCTTTTAATTCTTCTCATCTTTTAAAATAAGAACACCTTAATGTATCTAGTTTTCTGACCCTCATCCTAGCCTTAATGAGATTGATTGTATCGGTCACTTAACACTAATGACAACTGCTTCTTATGCAGTCCTTTGTGTGCTGCTTTCCCTCCAAGTAATTATAAAAGAACCCAAAGAATCGACTGTCCTTCAAAGGCAGTCCTTTGTGGCTGTTCCCTTGGTCATGTTCCTTTTACCCCACTTGATCAAATCATCGCCCTGTGCTCCAAGGATCATCTGTCCTTAGAGCATGCATTGTCGCCAAATTTACATGGATTCTGGGGATCTAAACTTTAGTACTCTTGTTTGCAAGACAGGTGCTATAACTGTGCAGCTATCTCCTCTGTTAAAATGCTGTACTTTGGGGAATGTGTTGGATAGGAAGGGTGTGATAGTGTTAATTTTCAAGTTGACAGAATCTAGAATCATTAGGGACACAGGCCACTGGACATGCTGGTGGGGGGAGGATTATCTTTATTACATTAGTTGATATGGAAAGCCTTGTATTAATTGTGGGTAGGTGACTGTAGATTATAGGCCAAAGTAAGAACTTGAGCAGTTTGCATCCATCCCACTCTTCTGTTGACTTTAGACATAGTGTGTCCAGCTTCTTCAAGCTCCTGCTGCCTTGAATTCTGAACCATGTTGAAATTTACCTCAAAGTGTGAGCTAAAATAAACCATTTATCTCTTATGTTGCTTTACATTAAAAACAAAAACAAAAACAAAAACTTGGGTCAAGACTAATGACTGGAGTTTGATCCCTGGGACTAACATAGTGGAAAAAGAGCCAACTTCTACAAGTTGTTCCCTGACCTCCATATGCACCATGGTATGTACACATGTACACACAAATACATATAAATGTAAATTTTTATTTATTTATTGTGTGTCCGAACATGTATGCACACACACACACACACACACACAATTCATTGGTGTACACATAGAGGTCAGAGAACAACTTTGGGAAGTTAATTCTTTGCTTTCACCTTTATGTGGGTTCTGGGAAATGAATCGAGTTTGCCAAGTGTGGTGGTTTGAATGAGAATGTCCCCATAAGCTCGTGTATTTGAACACTTGGTACCCAGTTTATGGTCTTGTTTGAGACAGATTTAAGAGGTGTAACCTTATTGGAGAAAGTATGCCACTGGGAGCAGGCTTTGAGACTTGTGCCATTTTCAGATGCTCTTTCTGATTTGTACTTGTAGCTTATGATGTGAGCTCGGAGCTTCCTGTTCCCGCTTCTCTACTTACTGCCTGCTGCTGAGAGAGCAGACCAACTCCACAGTGGGTTCAGGCTCCATCTTAGAGAACCTGCTCTAAGGTTGAACTTGAGTTAATCAACAAGCCTAACACCAGTTTCCAGGTCAACCCCTAACAACCATCAGTCAGTAGGAAAGCAGAAGTTAAGTTCATGGTTTGGCTCCCAGCACCAGCCAATCATTTTAAAGGACAACAAATTCCATAGCAGCACCCCCCCCCATCAGATGTGTGCCAAGCTGGAAACCCTCTTGCTTGTTTGCTTGCCCCTATAGATGCTTGCTTGCTTGAAACTGGGCTCAGGGCTTCACCCTCCTGCCCTGCTGTGTCGGTGACAGCGGTGAGCCCAAGCTTGATCTTGAATAAAGACCCTCTTATGATTGCATTGGGATTGGCTCCTTGGTGGTCCTTTGGGGTTCACAAATGCTTCCTGAGAGGGCACAACACTGCCATGCTGTCCTGGCCAACACTGTCTCTAACCCTCAGGTTAGAGCATAAGTCAAAATAAACTTTTTCTTCTGTAACTTGCCTTGGTTATGGTGTTTTGTTACAGAATATTTGATCACATTGTGACACCCGAGATTGTGAACTGCAAAAATCTGTTTCTTGTTGTGTGGTTTATCCTAGCACACACCCTTAATGCAAAAGTTTTCTGTAAACAAGAGCTAAATAAAGTCAACCATAGGTCAAGAGATGGAGCAAGTAACCGGTCGACTGGGAGTGATCGTAAGAAAACCCAGGAAAGAGGAAGGAGAGTCTCTGAGTTGAAGGGTGTTTAAAAGGGTGGGGAAGGAGAAGGAGCTTTTTCCATCTGGGACATCAGTGGAGTAGGAAGGTCAGCTGGGTGTGTTCTCTGCTTCTCTGAGCTAGCAGGCTTCTGCCTCAGCATCTGGTTTCTGAGTCTTCATTTGGTAAGTCAAAAGATTGGGATTTTGATTGATTGTGAACCCCAAGATTGTGTTATTTACTGAAAAAAAAAAACCAAAACTGTTTCTAGTTGTGTTGTGGCTCAGCCCTTAGCACACACCTTTAATCCCAAACAATGAAGGTAAAGTTAATTTGTAGAAGGAAGCACCCATGTGTGAAAGTGCTGTCTAATTGAGTGGCAGACAAAGTGATGAATCAAAGAAAGACTTGACAAAATGGGGTATGCCCAACTCTCACAAGAAGAGAGAGGAAAGGGAAACCATTGAAGAGAGAGCAGAGCAGAGAAAAAGAAAGAAAGAAGGAAGCAGTTTTGCCGAGAGAGTTTTACAGAGATAGGTTGAAGAGAGAACAAGCTATGCACAGGTGAAGACAGAATGAGCCAGAGAATGAGAAGGAGCCAGAAGTTAGTTTGAGGTCAAGCAGAGCAATTCAGGAGAGGCCGAGAGAGAAACCAGATTGAATCAGCTAGGCAGAGATCAGATCAGGAAGACTAAGAAGGAGTGAGCTTATTCAGTAGTAAGTGTCAAAGACTGAAAATATTTCAGGCCTAGAGTAGATTGTACTGAGGCTAGAAGCTTCTTGGACTAGGCCTAGGTTACCAGATGAGGCAGTAAGTCTCTGAGACAAAAATTACATCAGGAGAATAAAAGATAATTTTATCACAGTAACAGAAAAGTAACTAATAAACCAAGCCTGTATAGCAAGTGCCTCTACCTGCTGAGCCATCTTGCCAGCTAAGTTGCTTTTGTCAAAGTAGTTAGTCATGGAAACAAAAAACAAAACAAAACAAAAGAAAACTAAGACAAAGGAGATATCAGGAAACAAGCTACTGTATAATTTCTGAAATTGAAATTAAGAGATAATTGTTTAGTTGTTTTCCAGCTAGCAATTTGGTGACATTTGATATGGTTTTATTTCACAGTGTTGAGCAGTGTGAATACAACAGACCTGAAGAGGCTAATTTTCTTTCTGTGACAATGAATGCCTTAAATATGTACCTCTGTTTAAAGAAATGCTGCGGCTAGGAATTTAATCAATGGCAAAAGTATAGACAAGAGGGAAAGGTATATGCATACACATGTATAGTTGTTGCATCCAAGTGTATCTAACCTGTGGTCCACAGGCTGCATATGGTTACATAGTTATAAATATGGCCCAAAACAAAATTGTAAACTTTCTTAAAATACTGAGGGTTTTTTTTTTTTTTGTAATTCGGTTATTCTGTTTTTCAGACTATAAACTTGCAGATGGCAGCATATTGTTATAAATTGAAAAGGTTAGACATGATGCTTCCTGAGGTAGGCAGGACTTATTTTAGCTCATACACAGTTTAAGAGTACACTCCTTCATGGTGGACAAGTCACGGCCTCAGAAGCTTGAGATAGCTACATTGTATTCATTGTCAGGAAACAACAACAAATTACCCCTATGCTCAGCTTCCTTTCTTGCCCAAGATCCTGCCCAGGGAACAGTAGCATCCATAATGGGTAGACTTTCCCACTTCAGTTAATACAGAGAAACCCTCAACAGGCTTCTGCAGTGGCTTGTCTCTTAGGTGATTTCAGATTCTGTCAAGTATACAATTAACACTATTACAATTCCACTCCTTCTCAACTTGACACTTGAACATACCACTTTAAACCTCAACCTTTTACCTCTTGTGTAGTGGGAACTTTGGTTTCTTTAAAAAAAAAACACAGAAATATTATAAGAACATGTTTTCATTTTAATACCAGGTATGGGATGTGGGGCTGCTTCAGACTGTCCACAGCAGCTGACAATGATTTGCCTCGTGCTCTAGCAGGGGCGTGGTTTGCCAGCTGCAGATAGTTTCTGCAAGTGAACGATATCTGGAAATCTGGGGACTTTTCAGAGAGTTTTTCTGGGTTGTTGGTTGATTACTGTTGGTCGTGCTTTGTTAAGTGATCACGAGCAAAGAAGAAACCAGAAGAACAAATTAGGTATCCTGATGATGAAGATCAAACTTACTCCAAGGAAGTCAATACCCCAAGTCAGCAGGACGTAGTCTAATGGTAACATTACCCCCTTTCTGACCCCTCACTTTATTCAGGGATCTTTCTCCTTTCCTCTCTATCCTTTTTTTTCTCCTATCTAATGTTAGGTTGAAAGGGTGGGAGAAAAGGGGTGGAGAAGGGTGGGAGAAAGAACTCACAAAGTAGCAAAAATCTGGCCTCATCTTGTCTCCAAAATACATGACCATGTTATAAAATAAAATTCATTCGGTCCAAATTTAAAAGTCTCCATAGTCTTCTAACACTTTAAAAGTCCAAAGTTGGACTAGTAAAGTGGCTTAGTGCGTGATGGTACCTGATACCAAGCCCAATGATCTGGGCTTGGTCCCTGTGACCCACATAGTAGAAGAAGAAAATCAACTTCAAATTGTCCTTTGATCTCTTCATGTACATTAAGGTATATGCATGCCCATCCACTCACAAAGTAAATAAAAATCCAAAGTCTTTTAACTGTGAGCTCCTAAAAGATAAAAAATAAGTAATTTACTTCCACCATATAATGTCAGAGGAAACATTCTTATTCTAGAAGGGCAGAATCAGGGCATAGCAAAGGCTTAAGTAGCTCCGGCCCTTCATCTTATCTACTTTCATTATAAATAGTTCCTCTTGGGCCAGCTCTATCCTGTATGCCTGCAGCTCTCATTGGCGGGCATCCCATGGTCCTGGCATCTGCAACATCTTTAGGCCTTTATTGTGCTCTAGGCTTCACCTCTACAGCTTTAATCAATGGCCTCTCAAGGCTTTCTCACAGGGACTCCAACCTTCCATACATTACCTGGCCTTTGCTGCTTTCTGCCACTATGGAGCAAGCATGACCCCCTCTACCTTATACCTTCCATGCCTCCAAAATAGTACCATGTGGACAACACTGCCAAGTTCCATTGCCAGTTCAGGTTGGAGCCTGGCCCTCTTGGACTGTAGTTGTATGAGCTTCTGAGTATTGACCCTGGGGAAACACTTTCCTATGCTGTTGATTTTGGGTACCAGGGAACCCTCTTATCTGCATTCTCAGTTCAAGCTTTCTCCTGTCACATAAATTTGCACCTTCATCAAATTAGGGCCTTTTGCGGGTGGAGTCTTGTCCTCAAGATGCATTTCCTATTGTCCCAGTGCAGAGCACCAGGCTTCTCTTTAATAGAGTCCATCTTGCAACAAGTACAGTTGCTTTGTTGTCTGTACTCTTCTTAGCCGACACTTTAAACCTTCTCTCAAATAAATTATCCCATTATCTAAGGCAGATTATGGGCCAAAACACTACATAAATGGCCCCAAGTTTGGTTCTTAATAGAGTTCTTGTTTCCAATGAAACTTCATCAGCTAGGCTTTCACAGTTCTTGTTTCTCAAATTTCTATCTCTCAAGATCTTACCGAAATGGTCCATTACCCTCTGTTTACAGCACTCAAAGGCTTTTACAACCCAAAGTTTCAAACTCTTCTACATCCCAGGCACAAAACAGTTTCAATGGCTTAACAACACTGTCTTATCCAGCATTCTATGATGGTGATGAGATACCGTGACCACAGGCAACTCAATATAAAGGAAAACATTTAATTGGAACTTGCTAACAGTTTAGAGGTTTAGTCCGTTGTCAGTATAGCAGGAAGCATGGTGGCATGCTGACAAATAATGGGCTGGAGATGTAGCTTGAGTGTTCTTCATTTGAATTTTCAGGCAGCAGAAAGAGAGAGAAAGACACAGGGCCTAGTTTAAGCATTTGAAACCCCAAATCCCACCCCCTCGTGATGCACCATAAACAGACTTTTGGCTACTTTCTTCCATCCTTATTCTACCATTTCAACCTCCTAACACTAGGTAGGAGAGAAAAAATGATGGGGGGGGAGGGTTTGCTATTGTTAGACTACTTCCTGTTGTTTAGGGGCATCAAGTCCTTGGGGCAAGTTTGATCTTCACCGTCAGTTTATCTAATTTCTTCCTGTTGTTTCTTCTTTGTATATGACTATTAACAAACTATGACCAACAGCAGCAATCAATAGCAACCACCAACGACCCACCAATAGCTCCCCAACTCTCGGGACCCTAGAATTTATATATCCTCTGAAAAGTCCCCAGAATTCCAAATATCATTCACTTGCAGAAACTATCTGCAGCTGGCAAAACCATGTTCCTGCTAGAGCATGAGGCAAATCATAGTCAGCTGCTGTGGACAGTCTGAAGCAGCCCCACATCCCATACCTGGTATTAAAATTAAAACATATTCTTATAATATTTCTGTGTTTTTAAAGAAACCAAAAATTTTCACTACAACACACTTCCTCCAACAAGACTGCACCTACTCCAGCAAGGTCATACCTACCAATCCTTTTCAGACAGTGCCATTCCCTAAAGCATTGAAATATTTGAGTCTCTGGGGGCTACCCTATCCAAACCTCTACAGCCACATAGTCATGCTTATCATAGTAACTCCCCTACCTTTTGGAACCAGTTTCTGACTTGGTTTATTTTCCTGATACTAAGATAAAATACTCTTACAAAAGCAATTAAAGGTAGAAAGAAGTTATTTATAATCATAGTTCAGGGATATAGTACATTATGTTGGGGAAAGTCATGACAACAGAAGTTTGAGGTAACAGGTCACATTACATCCACAGTTAGAAAGCAGAGAACAATGAATGTATACTGATATTCATTTTCTCCAACTATACAGACAAGGATTCTAGCTAGGGAATGGTACCACCCGCAGTGGACAGGTCTTCTTACCTCACCACAATTAAGAGAATTTCCTATGGGCATCCACGGAAGCCATATCCCAGGTGATTTAAGATTATGTCAAATTGACAACTAACACTAACCATCAAACATCTATACAATAAATTTAAAAAAGCATAGATTTGCTATAACTATATGGTAGCTGGACTATAATGCAGACATTTTGTACAAACAGTGCAAATGTGAGGCATGCATGTATATGCATATATAGATGTTAGTCAGGATAGCAAGATACAGATGGCGCACAAAGTGATTTGAGTGAGGTTCAATATGGAAATGGATTATTTGTAGTAAATAGGCAAAATACAGATAAACCCAAGAAATTGTGTAGAATCTGGAGGTTCATTGGGCTGCCTGAAGGGGCAAGAGCATCCAGTTATGTAAATGGTCATTTGACAAATCTTGGGACTTTTGGAAGAGTGAATGGTTGACTTGGCTCCCCTCTCTTTTCTTTTGTTCTCTCACTTTTTAAGGCCAGCCAGAAGCCAGACTGTCAAGAGATCCTTTGATGCATTCTCTAAAGATCCGTTTCCTAATGCATATAGTATAATCTGCTCTCAATACTCACTGCCCTACTATAGATACCTAACATCCTGTGGACTCCACACATGTGTTGACATGGCTGCATTCACTTATACATATATGCACACACATACACACACCATAAACTTAAAAATATCCTTCCAGGTCTTGTGAAGCCTGAACCAAGAAAATTTCCTCATTCTGGTGTTAGCATTTGAGGCTGGGGTAGGCTAAAGGCTTTATTGGAATATTCCCTCTTGATGAAACTTTTGGGATTTTTCTGCCATTTAGAGCTACATATACAAAATTTCTCCAGGCTCTTTAGGAAGAAAGTTTAAAACCTCAATGTATGTCTATATGCAGATAGAATATAAAGTTATTAAATGAAGGTCTGGAGGGACAGCTCAGTAGTTGTGAACACTGGCTACTCTTGAGGAGGACCTGGTTCAGTCCCCAGCACCCACAGGGCAACTGTAACTCTAGTTCCATGGAGGCTGATGATCTCTGTGGACACCAGGCATGCATGAGGCATACATACACACATTCAAGCAACACACATACTCACCTGAAAGAAAGTTATTAGATGAACCAATAAATAGCATTATTAAAACATTTCCTTTTGAGAGATCTAGTTTTGACTTGCAAATGCTATGATACCAGGCATGTGCCATCAGAACCAGTTTACTTAACACTGAGGGTCAAACTAGGTCTTGTCAATACCATATGGGCATTCTTCCAACTGAGCTGCATCTCCAACTCTAAAGCGTTTTTCTTGAAATGAATTTATTAAGTCAAAGTAAGGCAAGAAGACCCTACATGTCTTTAGGTGGTGTGTATAAAACATTTATATCATTGATTTGTGAACTCTGTTCCCTCACAGAATGGCTATAACGTGCACTTGCTTTTCTTTCTTTATTGTAAAGTCTTTTTTTTTTGGTTTTTCGAGACAGGGTTTCTCTGTGTAGCCCTGGCTGGCCTGGAACTCACTCTGTAGACCAGGCTGGCCTTGAACTCAGAAATCCTCCTGCCTCTGCCTCCTAAGTGCTGGGATTAAAGGTGTGCGCCACCATCGCCCGGCTATTGTAAAGTCTTAGAACTTAGATAATAATGCATACTTTCTCAGAAGTATTGTTGATATTGATGACACTTAACAAGAGGTGCACATTTTATGGTCTGTCTTCATCAGAAAATTTTTGCTTTGTATAAAACATTCAACTGTTTAGGGTTAAATTTTCTCCTTTTCCAAGGTATTGCTTTTCTCTTTAATATCACATTTAAAAAATTGTTCTTTGAATTATCTTCTGAGGAACTTTTGGACAATGTGTTAAAATGCTGAGAATCAAAAATACTGGTAAAAGGGGACCTCCAAAGGTAGACAGAAGAAAGGTATGTGATTCCTGCCACTGCTGCATAAGTGACTTAAAACTCAGAGGCTTAGAGCAGAGCAGGTTCATCCTCATACAGTTCTGGGTGCCACTTATGACAGTGTTCCCATGGGCTTATGCTCAGGGGCCACGTGCACTACATTCTGTTCTGGAACCGTGAGAATGATCCTGCTTCCCCACACTTTCCGGTTCCTAGAGCCTTGACGCAGAGCACCGCTGCTCCCACTTGCCTTGTCACCAGCCTTTCTCTGGCCTTTGCTTGACTCTGTTTTCTATTTTAAAATTGTGATTATACTGGGCCCACCGGATGATCTACGATGATCTCCCTATTTCAAGGTCATCTAACTTGCAACCTTCATTACTCTTTGCCACACAATCTAACATATTTATAAATTCTAGGAATTAGGATTTCCGGAGGCCATTGTTCAATCTGTCATTGTTAAAATCTGTTTTCCGGTCTCTAGGCATGCCTACCTGTCACACAGGCAAAACACATTTACCTCATCCAAAATCTCCAAAGATTTCATTAGTGCATCAATGTAAAGTAAAAAAAAAAAAAGTTCAAGATGTTTCCTGTGTTCAATTCCCAGTAACACATCACCACCACCACCAAAACCCCTTCAGTTAAACCTAATTAGCATCTTTAATTGATTTAATTAAATGATTTGTGGATTAAGCCAGTAAGCAGTGCCCCCACTCCCATGGCCTCTGTATCCAGATTCCTGCTTTCACTGACTTTGGTGATGAACTGTGATCGAAATAAACCCTTTCCTCCCCAAGTTGATTTGGTCATGATGTTTGATTACAGTACTAGTAACCTTGACTAAGACAATAAGTTACAAAGAGAGGAAATGACAATGACAGTAAGTTTCTTTTTTGAAAGGGTTAAAAGACAGCATTTAGACATAATAGGGGGAAAATGCCAGCTTAGGATTGCATATTGAGCAAAAATAGATTTCATTCAACTGTTTCAAAAGAAGCACAGAGAAGAGGAGAAGGAGAAATAATGAATGAGGTAGAGAGAGAAAGAGAGAGAGAGACAGAGAGAAAGACAGAGAGAGACACAGAGAGACAGAGAGAGAGAGAGAGAGAGAGAGAGAGAGAGAGAGAGAGAGAGAAGCAACACGATTGGCTTAAACCTAACAGAACATGGGCATTAAATGGAGATCTGGTTATTCTATTCTGACACATGGTCAGAACAGATGAAAAGAGAACATGAAGTCTAAAAACACAAGAAACACATTTTACTTTAGTTTTCTGTGACTGTGATGCTACCTTTACCCCCTTTGAACCCCTTTCTTTCCTTGTTGGTGGAGACTGAATCCAGGACCCCACATAGGCTTAGCACATGCTTCATGATTTGGACTGAATCCAGGACCCCACATAGGCTTAGCACATGCTTCATGATTTGGGAAATGTCAGGTTGGCCCATGTCCTTTCTGTCTCCCTTCCCTCTTCCCTCTTGTATTTTCTCATTATGTAGTCCATCTGGCCTTAAACACTGGATTCTGTTGTGTCAGCAGCCAGAGTCCTGGGATTACAGGAGAACTAACTGTACCACCCCAACTCCTTTCTTTACTTTGCAAGATGGGTTATATTTATCAAACAAATACCATTTGGAATTGGGAAATATTTCCAACTTCTAATCATTAATTATAAAACAAAATGAAAAGATAGAAATATAGAGCAAGAGAAATAACAAAGGAACATTCTAGAGCCATTTTGAAAAGTTTCAAACACATCCTAGCTTAGGCATCTGCAGCTAAACGTTTGTCCAACATATATTACATTCACTCTGGAGGGTTTTTTTTTTTAAATTGTATATTTTCTTTACTTACATTTCAAATGTTATCCCCTTTCTGGGTTTCACCTCCGGAAACCCCCATCCAATTTCCCCTCCCCCTGCTTCTATGAGTGTGTTCCCCTACCCACCCAACTACTCCTGCCTCCCCACCCTCGAATTCCCCTACACTTAGACATATAGCCCTCACAGAACCAAGGGTCTCTTCTCCCACTGACACCCGACAAGGCCATCCTCTGCTACATATGTGGCTGGAGCCATGGGCCCCTCCATGTTTACTCCTTGGTTGGTGGTTTAGTACCTGGGAGCTCTGGGGGGTTTGATTGGTTGATATTGCAACCCCCTCCCTCCACTTTCTATAGGGTTGCAAACCCCTTCAGCTCCTAACTCCTCTATTGGGGACTCCGTGCTCAGTCCAATGGTTGGCTTTGAGCATCCACCTCTGTGTTTGTCAGGCACTGGCAGAGCCTTCAGGAGACAGCTATATTAGGCTTCTGTTACCAAGAAGTACATGGTGAAGTGTCTGGGTTTGGTGACTGTTTATGGGATGGATCCCCAGGTGGGGCAGTCTCTGGATGGCCTTTCTGTCAGTCTCTGCTTCACACTTTGTCCGTATTTGCTCCCGTGAATATTTTGTTTCCCCTTCTAAGAAGGACCAAAGTATCCACACTTTGGTCCTCCTTCCTCTTGAGCTTCATGTGGTCTGTGAATTGTATCTTGGGTATTCAGAGCTTTTGGACGAATATCTACTTATCAGTGAGTGCATTCCATGTGTGTTCTTTTGTGACTGGGTTACCTCACTCAGGATGATATTTTCTAGGTCCATCCATTTGCTTAAGAATTTCATGAATTCATTGTTTTTAATAACTGAGTAGTACTCCATTGTGTAAATGTACCACATTTTCTGTATCCATTCCTCTGTTGAAGGACATCTGGGTTCACTCTGGAGTTTTTAAACTAAGTTTTTTTTCTTTCTGTTTTCCACATTGTGGATGGTTGGTTTTCCATTTGGGATTTTTTTCCCCCAATTTTGTTCAAGGTTAGTCTGGTGATGAACCCACCTTTCTCAGGTGAGGCCTGGATGGACCATTCGTGAGATGTCGCTTTCTCATAGCTCTAAGTAGACGACATGTTTCTGTGAAACTGGACTACCTGTTCATTCCATTGCCTTGCAGGGTCCCTGAAGCACTTCCACCTTGCTGCCTTTGTGGATCACTGTGAAGCAGACATTAGTTTGGCCACAGCTCCCTGGTGAGCAGGGCAGACATTATCTTCCTGTGAACATGCAACAGGGCTCTGACATCCCATCTGAGGTTTTGGTCTAAAGTCATGTGGGGGATGAACTGCACAGTGCTCTTTGCTTTTTTTTTTTTTTTTTTGAGCTGCTCTTGGTGCCTGAAGTTCCCCCCGCCCTCACCCCCGTGTATTTTCTTTATAAAAATTTATTTATTTTATTTTATGTATATGAGCACACTTGCAGCTGTACAGATAGATGGTAGTGAGCCTTCATGTGGTTGCTGGGAATTGAATTTAGGACCTCTGCTTGCTCCACTCAACCCTGCTCGCTCCGGATGGCCCTGCTCACTCTGGTTAACCTTGCTTGCTCAGTCCCTCCTTGCTCCGGCCCAAAGATTTATTTATTATTATAAATAAGTACACTGTAGCTGTCTTCAGACACACCAGAAGAGGGTGTCAGATCTAATTAGAGATGGTTGTGAGCCACCATGTGGTTGCTGGGATTTTAACTCAGGACCTCTGGAAGAGCACTCAGTGCTCTAAACTGCTGAGCCATCTCTCCAGCCGCCCATTTTCTCACACCCTTCTGGAGTACAACTGCTATCTTCTTTAGCCACCAGAGCAAACACAATGCATCACTCAGATTCCCATTGCTACAACAAATTGCTCCAGGCAGTTAACTCATAAAAAGAAGGGTTGCTTAACTTGTGGTTCTGGAGGCTCCAGTCTTAGATGGGGTGACCTCATGGCTTTGAGATTCTAGAAGTGGGAGAAGCTAACTGTGCATATCAGATCCAGGAAGCAGAGACACAGAGACACAGACACAGATAGACAGAGACAGAGAGACAGACATGCAGACAGACAGACAGACAGACACACACACACACACACACAGAGAGAGAGAGAGAGAGAGAGAGAGAGAGAGAGAGAGAGAGAGAGAGAGAGAGAGAGAAAGGGGAAGACATTCCACTCCCACAGTATAGTTCTGGGCACCCTCTTGATAACCCAAGGTCCTCCCACAAGCCCCACATTTCAGTGACTCGATACTATTAAAGGGACCCACATATTGTGGGTGCTCCTCTTCTCTGGACCCCAGACTAGGCACAGACCACACCCAAACACCAATTTCCAAGCACAAAGAGATCCTTGTTTAAACAAGGCAAAGAGACTAGGTGGCTGAATCTGAATTGGGCAGAAACATCAGCAAATAGCTTTGCAAGTGTTACTTTTAAAAAGGAAAAAGGCAAGGTCTGTGTTAGAATGAGCTAGGATGAATTGGCGAGTTCTGACTGTCTACTTCAATAAGGTTAGTCAGAATAGTGAAGTTTGATGGCGGGAACTTGATGTTTTCATAGTTGGACCTTGGAGATCAGTCTCAGTAACGAGTTAGACAGAAAAAGTGGCCAAATAGAGGAATAGACTTGGGTGGCTAGCTTTAGGAACACAATCTAAAGGTTTAGCAGGGGAGAGGGAAGGAGAAAGGGCAAGACCAGCTGTGTTTGCCATGCTCAGGCCTACTAGAGCCCTTCAACCATTCTGTGGAGTAAGCTGTCAACACACCGGCCTTAGAGGAGCACTGGTCCATATTTAAAACATAGCACACAGTTAGTTGAAGAAACATATTTTAAATATACATGTAGGTAAAAAGTACAGAATGTAAAAGATTTTCCATGCTAATAAAAGCTGGAGTGCTGATGACAGCAAAATAGAATTCAGAACATTTTTTTTTTCAGGGCTGAAGAATGACATTTGATAGTGATGAAAAGAAATCAGCTCAGTTAAGAGGTGGCCGGGGTGGTGGGGTGGCAGGTGGTGGGGTGGCAGGTGGCAGATGGTATAGTCATCAAAACTATGCCCTACATGTTTCAAAATAGATGGAATATAAACTGACACAGGAGCCTGCATAGACAAATAGACAAATCCACAGTTACAGGCAGAGATTCAAATACTCTCTTGTCAATGATTAAGAAAACAATCAGACAGAAAAAAGTAACAGAGTCTGGAGTTCAGTGGTTAACAGAATTGGTTAAGAGTCTTCTTCCAGAATACTTAGGTTTGAGTCCCAGCATCCACATGGTGGCTCACTACCATCGAAACTCCAATTCCAGGGGATCCAATAGTCTCTTTTGGCCTTTGTGGGCACCATAGACATATATGAGGCAAAACACCCATGCACAAACTAAGGATTCTGGAGTAATTTTCTTTCTTTCTATCTATCTATCTATCTATCTATCTATCTATCTATCTATCTATCTATCTATCTATCTATCTATCTATCTATCCACCCATCCATTTATCTATCTATATAATTTATCTAAACTCAAGGTACTTTGATCACTATCTGTATCATATATGAATATTAAAGATGGATCATGTATTTAATATAACCCCCAAATTAATAAAGGTGAAACAACAAAACAAAAAGTTGGTACAATTGAACTTCCTCAAAATGAAAAACTTTTACTCTTCAAAAGACAATATAAAAGAATGAAAGTATAAACCGCAGGCTGGAAGAAAATATTTTCAGAGCATACATTTGATGAAGAATAAACAGTTTACTTAAACACAGGCCAAGATTTTACAGAAGCATCCCCCAACACTCACAGAGGTAGCATATAAACACATGAGAAGATGCTCAACATTATTAATAATTGAAGACTTTCAAATTAAAACTAAAATGATATTCTAGTATACATCATTAAAATGCTTAGACATTAAAAGAGACTATAAAGTGTTGACTAAGATTCAGATGTACTAAAATTCTCACATGTGTAATGGGAATGTAAACTGCTATAACCATTTTGGAAAATAGCTTTACAGTTGGTATAAATGTTAAATGTAAGTTTGCTCATACTACTTTGCGTCTATGTATTTATTTATTCAAGAGAATAAAATGCTTGTGTATAAACACCATCCCATGTCTTGATCATCTTAACAATCTTCTTTGTAATACTCCAAACTAGAAACAACTCAGAAACTCACTGACAGGTGATTAGATAAAGACATTGTGTCGTGTCCCACGATGGGACATAGCTCAGTAGTAGAGTACTTGCTCAGCATGCTGCTGGTCCTCCGTTTGATTCCCAGTGTAGAGTTGGGATTATGCAGTGGACTCTAACTGAGGAATAAAGTGGTATGCCACATGCAACAACATGTATGGACCTTCACATGTCTACGCTGTGTGAGAGAAATGAGCTGCAGATTGTACCACAGAGACAGCATTTCTTTCTTTCTTTCTTTCTTTCTTTTTTTTTTTTAAAGTAAACTCGGCTCAAATAACACAAAGCAGACCAATAGGTGCTTAAGTTTGGGGAAGGAGAATGTGGAAGCATAAGAGGAAGAAATACAAAGAGAAATGAGTGACTAAGACAGGAGGTAGGCTGGGGACTGACCCTGCCCCAGTCAAAACAGCAGGGTCAGTAGGGTTCGTGCTGGAGGCCAAGAATGCCAAAGAGCCTTCTGGTTCCTCATTACCTCTTACCTTTGACTAGAAGCTATAGGTGGGAACCAAATCCGAGGAGAGGCACCTGCATCTAGGGGTTGGGCCAATGGACTAACCAGTTCATTCCCCTTCCCAAGCTTCACTCCAGAGTCCTTTAAAAGGCTCTGAGACTAGCAACTTGATAGTATACAACCCTTGGGGACCCCTTTTGCTATAAAGGAGCTCTTCCATCTTAAGCTCCCACTATGAACCAAAAAAACTCTCTAGTATTCATCCTCTCTATCAGTGAATTTTCTTCTTTGAATTCTTAACACAAGAACCCAAAGCCGTTGACTCTGTGGAAATTTTGTGTGACTCAAGCATCAGCACCCTAACTCCCAAGTTAAAGCCCATTATGTTGAAAGATTTCATCCCTCTCAAAGACACTCTTTCAAAGACCCTGTGATACTTTCCTTTATCATGATGAGAGCTGGTGATTCCACATGTCCAAACTACTACACTGTGCTCTCAGATATTGTCTTTGTCACTGTTAAATTGCTGTGAAAAGACATCACGATCAAGTCAACTCTTATAAAAGAAAGAGTTTAATCGGGGGCTTGCATACAGTTTCAGAGGGTTAGTCCATTATTATCATGGTGGGAGGCATGGTGGCATAGGGACCAACACGGTGCTGGAGAAGCAGATGAAAGCTATCTTGATCAGTGGGAAGCAGGCAGAGAGAGTGACACTGGGCCTGACATGGGCTTTTGAAACCTCAAAGCCCACTCTTAGTGACACACCTCCTCCAACAAGGCCACACCTCCTAATCCTCTCCAAACAGTTCATCAGCTTTGGACTAAGCAAGAAAATATATGTTCCTCTGAGGAACCACTTTCATTCAAACCACCACACACATTATCAGTGTAATCTTCATTCTTCAGCTAGTAATGGCTAGTGATTGAGGTGGAGATCTTCAGACTATTTTTTTAAATGTAAAACAATAATTTCAGAGCCATAAAAGGTCAAGGTCACTAAGCTATGTTTCAGTGATTCCCTTCAAATGATACGAGGCAGTGTTGCTATGCAATGGTCTTTGGTTATTATGCAAAAAGTGGGAGTCAAGTGTTCTAGACCAAAAACAGATTTCAAAATCTTTTTTTTCTTTCAGTGTTATAGAAATAACAGAGACAAACATTTCGAAGTGCTCACTTTGGTGGAATGTGTAGACACCGGAATTGGCTCATTATGCTTTGACTCGTCTCTTTTCAGATGCTTGGCAGGCAACGTGCATGTCACAGAGTTCTGAAAAGCAAGCAGTATAGGGGATACCTAAACTGTTTGGATTCCTCGACCCCATGAACTCTTGGTGTATGCACAAGGAAGAAAGAAACTCGAGGTTTTCTCCCTGTGGAATCACTGCTGGGTTTCCCTTGTTGCAAATAACATTACACAGGACCCCGGTGTTTCTGGGGGAGCCACTGGTGCTCTGGGAGATCTGGATTGCAGAGGTTGTCAAGGAAATTTGTCTTTAAGGGATATTGAAAATTTGGGAATTTTTTTTTTCCTCCAAGTTTCTACCCATGAGTTAATGAAACTGACTCCAAAGATTGAGTTCCCTTTCCAAAAATTGCTCCAGGACTTTTTAAACGAGTGCATTTTGATCCTCTTTGGCAGTGTGCTCAGCATCTAGTCTTCTCCCAACGCCCTCAGTTGTAGGAGCCTCTAATTTCAGCTAAACCACATGGTGGCTGGTAGAGAATCTAAAATAATTGTACTGGCTGCTTTTGTGACATTTTGAGAATTAAAGGATGCTTCTAAAGGTGCAGCAGGGAGGCAGATCTGAAGAAGTCAGTGGGCATTACTCTTTCTTACCTGTTGTTAGGCACATTTGTGGCATGTGGTGAGACAAGTGACTGACACCTCTAGTTAGGGCCAGCGTAGGCAGAGTGTTGTTCAGAATGGCCAGTGAGTTGCTTCTGTATTTCAACCTGGCCTGCAGTGTCCTGGGCTCCATTGACACCCCTGTATTTCGTTTTATTGCAGAATTAGCATTCAAACTATGTAAAGATCTTGCATGAGATTTGTTAAATGTCTGTGTCCTTGAAAACAATACAATTAATTACACATAACAAGCTAGCCTACGTGTATGTATATTATACAGTTAAACACTTATTTTGATAGTAAGCTACAAAATACAACATAAATTTCATCAATAAAAATATTCTTCATCCCTCTAGTCAAGACATAGCATGTGCTTATGTGTATCTTGGTTTTAAAATCAAGCAATTCATTTGGATATAGGACTTACTACATGATAATTTGATTATCATTTTTTTTAGCTTAATTTGATCTTGGATGTAATGAGGCTGGCATTTGGCATATTTGTGGCAATTTTCATTTTAACATCAAAATGACTAGGAGTATTGACTCATGCTTGTAACCACAGTGTTCATAAAGCCAAGGCAGGAGGATTCTCAAATGTTAGAGTTCAGTCTGGGCTATAGAGTGAGTTCCAGGACAGTCTATTTTACAGAGCAAAAAACCAAGTCTACATCAAACCAGGCCAAAACAGACCATTTTAAAATATTTACTTTGGGTGTTATTGTTCTAAATGTACAAAAGTGAAGAACCACAATGATGATTTTTTTGGTTTTATAAAAGCCACTTTGTATTTAAAGTATTTGTGTGTGTGTGTGTGTGTGTGTGTGTGTGTGTACACGCACTGGCATGAGAACGTGTCCAAGTTTCTCTTAATCTGACTCCTTTTATGGATTCTGTTGAGGAAACTGTTGGGTGGCTTGATTTCCTACCCCTTGGTGGTCATGACTTATGTTATTTCTTTTCCTTAAATGTGGGTGGGGCCTATGACTATATCGTTTAGATGTAACTTATACCCCAAATCAATTGGTTTTAAGTCAATCTAAAGAAAATCAGGATGTGCTTGATTTTACAGGTGAAAAACCTTTAAAGAGGAACTGCGTTCTCCATGAGGTGAGAGACACTCTGTCTTTTTGGTTTTGAATAAATTATCTGTCATGAAGTAAGTGACCATATTGAAGCACCTCAAATTGCAAGGTACTGTGAGTGATGTTTTAGTTGCTAAGGGAGGCTTTCCACAAGAAACTAACCTTTTCAGTCCCACAGCTGAAGGTGAATCCTCTTTTTTACCCTAGTGCTGTCCCCGCTGTGGGGAAACTCTACAAGCCTGGATCTTAGATGTGGAGAAGCAGTCTCCTGAGCCAATCTAACCAGATTTTTGGGCGAAACATAAACCTCTGTGGTTACAAGAGACTGAGAGTCAGCTGGGAAGAATATGTTTTCTCCTCTCCTGCAGATTCAGTTAGTTATCAGTTAGCTGACTCAGCTCAAACATGGGACCTTGTTGGGCAAAGTTAACCATTTTCTTCCTCTAGACTGTTCAACATGACGCTTTAGCAGCAGTTCTCAATCTGTGGGTCATGACTCCTTTTGGGAAGGGTAGGTGTCGAACAATCCTTTCACAAGGGTCACCTAAGACCGTGTAAACAGATATCTACCTTATGATTCATGACAGCAACAAAATTACAGTTTTGAAGTAGCAAGGAAAGTAATTTTATGGTTGGGGGTCGTCACAACATGAGAAGCTGTATTAAAGTGTTTTAGTATTAGGAAAGTTTGAGAACCACTTCCTTAGAGTATCTATCTTATAGGATGCAGGAAGGTTACTTGGTAGATACTTAAAGTGCTTGGTTACATGTTATATATGAGCTCAGAAAAGAACTAGCTACATTGTTAGTCTGTAGCCATTCCCTTGTTGAGCATTTAGTGTTTGTCTTTAAGGGGTAATTGCTGGAGGACAGACTGTCTAATACCCTTGATCCAGTGTCTAGCTCATAGAAGAGACTTGATAAATATCCGCAAATAAATATATATTTAGTATATACTGGAAACTCCTAAATTTTGGTAGTCAGAGTGTAATAGGAACTCATGCTTTTCATTATTTCCTTAGCTGTTGAACAAGGAACACTTTTAGATGTCAGTATTGTACATATTTATAGACTTCTTTTTGTGACATTGAATACATTATAGAACTTTTTTTTCTGTATGTGTGTGTGTCCTCATCTGTGTGTTATAAAGAATTACTCAAACAATTTTTGTGAAATAGGACAGTGCTTGGCACATGGGAACCATTCATTTTAGTTCTTATTTTTTTAAAATATTGACATTTCTTAGCTTGATTGATTCACATGTTTTAATTTCCATTTATAAAACTAGGAGATTAGTATGTTCTCCTTGTTTCATAGAAATGATGTGCTAATAAATTTTACCACATGCCTTGATTTTCACATTCCAATTATAGGCTGCACAAAATGCTATTGTACACAGTTAACCATTTGAATTCAAAACAAAATCAGATGTTTCTATTGTCATCATGTGAGAAACTCACTAATGTCTTCTACATTCTCAGTATAATAAAATGCTACAGAGAAAACTGTGCTTCTCCAAAGAGAGGAAAGCACGTCTTATGCATCTTTTTTTTTTGGCCAATATCAGAATTACATCATCTCTAGCTCAAACCAAACATTATCTGTATTAAATCTAGGTGTGCTGTCTTCACAGATCCTTGCATGTTTAAAGGTAGCTGCCAAAATACTCTCAGTGGGCAATCTTTACCTCATCCTGGAAAGCCTGTTCAATTCCTTTCAAATGAAATTACAACCTAGTTAACACTAAGTATTGCTTTAGAAACAGAGTGGAAGACCCAAGAAGATTAAAAAAGAAAACGTCCCCAAGCGCGACCCAGTCTTCTGGTTTAGTTTTTAAAGAGATATGCAAAGAGAGCAGAATAGAGATTTTCATTTCACCAGAGTAAAGTGGGGACCACGTGCGTGAAATGCTGCAATTTCTCCGGAGAGTAATCCAAAAACATATTTGGATCGTTGTTAGCAAAGTTCACGCCAAGTTTCTTCAAAACACAGCTCTGAATCTTTTAAAAAATGACTTCAGACTAAGTGTAATGGCAGAATGAGGAAAATATTTTGATATCAGCAAGTATTTCTCTGGCACTGTCATGCAAGACCGGTGATCACAGCTCATCATCCCAGTAAGACTCGGGTTGCTGTGGTGATGTTTCAGTCCTTCTTAAAAATCTTCTGCCACGAAATTAATTACAAGCCTAGGGAGCATAGACTGTAGTGGTGGATATTTACACATTCGATCTTCTCAAAAATTGTTTTTGAAGTTAGGAGTAGACTTAAATGGTTGGGGGGTCTTTCATCTGTTTAAATCCCCTCCCCCTTTTAAAAGAAAAATATGGAACACTTCATGAATTTTCATGTCATCCTTGCACAACATCCATGCTAATCTCTGTATTGCTCCAATTTTAGAGTATGTGCTGCCAGAGAGAGTGTATCTGTCTGCTTAAATTTTAAAAGAAATCAACACAGTTTTATCCCCCTTTCTGGTTATCATGTAAAGGGGTAATGGAGTGAATTGAATCACTAGCATAAGAAAGTATTAAGATGCGTCTTTGGAGCCAGGTATGGTAACAACACTTGTAATTCACTACCTCTGACACTGAGGCAGGACTACTGAGAGTTCCAGTTCAGCATAACCTAGGCAAGACCCCATTTCAAATAAATAAAACCAAACAGAACAGAAAAGCATGTTTGAAAATATGAGTTTTATAAGTTGCATTCCTTTGCTCAAATCTGGAGATTAAAGTCAAGGACTCGAACACTTAGTCACATCTGTAACCCTGGGTCTTGGAAATTCTTAACTAGAATTATCCAGGAAAATATTTGATAACTCATATGCCCATCATTTTCACACCAGCAACACTTTGGATTAGAAAAAGATTTTGTGTAGAACTGACAAGTACCTATTGATTTGAATACAAACGTGGACACCACTAATATCTTCTGGTGTCATAGATGTAAGTGAAAATCCCTTTTCTTTCTTTTTTTAAATGTTTATTTATGTTATATATATGAGTAGCTGTCTTTAGACACACCAGAAGAGGGCATACAGATGGCTGTGCACCACCATGTGGTTGCTGGGAATTGAACTTGGGACCTCTGGAACAGCAGTCAGTACTTCCAACTGCTGAGCCATCTCTCCAGCCCACAAATCCCTTTTCATTTAAATTATTTTTATTAAATGTGTGTGTGTGTGTGTGTGTTCAAGCCATGTCACACAAGTGGAGGACAGAGGAAAACTTGTATGAGTTTCTCTTTTTCCTGGGAACTGGGGTTGATCTTGGGTCCTCAGGCTACTTAGCAAGTACTTTCACTTTCTCTATGACATCACTGCCCCACATGTAATTATTGTTAGCTGATAATTACTAAACCTTCAAGATAGAACTATTAGTGAGGTTTTTTTTAATGTGGAGTGTATAATATTTATTACCTTCACGTGAAAAATATGAATATGAAAATTTTCTTTTAGGGTATGATATTTACTTCGTGCAATTGTAAATTTAGCATTTGGAAGGCGGAGACAGGAGGATTGGGTGTTCAAAGCTAGTATTAGCTATGTAGTGAGTTCCAAGGCAGCCTGGACTACATAAAACCCTTAAAAATAAGACAAAACAAAATAATGTTAATAACAAATAAGTAAATAAAATAAAAATTAAAAAAGTACTGCACAAGAAAAGCAACTTAGAAAAAGAATCTCCCTTTGAAGGAAACAAGCCTACTCTTCAGCTTTCTAATTCATAATAACATGATATTTTGGGAGGTATAAATTGCCAAACATGGGGAAAAGCAGATTATTGTCAGCCCTTGCTTGCTGTGGACAATGTGCACAGGCTTGGAAGTCAGCTGATCTCGGTGCTTGTCAGCGCTTTCCCTCCCTTGCTGGATGGTGTGATCCAGTGACTTAATGTCTCTGTCTCTAGTTAATCATTTATAAAATGGAGGCAAAAACTTCTATCGCCTAAGGTTTGCTTTACCCTGCTGAGTAGTGCTAGTACTAGCATCATTACAAGGATAATGCTTTCTGTTTTACCAAGTACTTCCATGCACAGTCTTTCATTTGTACTAAACTCCTGGGTTACACCACAGTTTTCATGATAGAATCGTGTACACATTTTAAATACAAGCGATCATTGCTCAATTCATTCAGAGCAAAAGACTGGAGGGATTTCATTCTTCCTACATCTACGGAAGCTCTCAGCGGGTTAAAGGTACTTTTTTTTCTTCTTCACTAAAATTCGGTCTAACTTCACAACCATTTGAAGCTACAGTTTTATTCATTCACCCTTGTCAAGCCTTATTCTCCAAAGCTATCTTTTATCCCCACTTTACAGATGGGAAAGAGAAATGTGCAATAACTTTCCTAAGGCCAAAGGGCACTGAGCCCTCTTACCTCACTCTCTGATGGAATGCGACACGCGCTGGCTCCGCAATGGGTCTGGATGAATCACAGCCATTTCAAATTTTGTTTGCAGAGAAATGCAAAGAAGGCATTGGTACAGTGGTAGTGCAAAGCCTTTGGTAGCAGCCTTGCCACCCAGCCTCAGCAGTTTATGCCTTTAATCTTCTCAGTGACCAGCAAGTGTTAAAACCATTTTTAAAAGTACCCTGTAACCTCCAACCCGAAGAAGAAGAAAGATGGCTTAGGGAGCAGTTAAAAGCTCCATTATATGTTGAGTCTTTTTTTTTTTCCCCTTATGGGATTTTCTGAAAGCACTCACTTTTCGCCCAAAGGTTAAGACTTTTTTTTTTTTCTTTTTCTGCTAGTCTGGATGGAGTTAGATCCTTGCCAGAAGGAGGTAATGTTAGTGAGAGCTGCAACAAGACCCACAAGGGCGCGGAGCTTCACGGGGCCGGCGCGGTGTTTCACGGGGCATTTCTAGGAAGCAGATGCCAACTGGCATGTTCTCTTGCACCAAAACACGCAGCTCAGAGAGGCGACCAATTTTCAAACTCAGCAAAAATTCCTGCCTACAGTTGGGCTCATTGACAAATCTTAGGCCACATCCTATCCTCAACCCAGTGTTCCAAAGACTGTGTAAAAGGGGAACATATGTAGAGACCCTGTTATTCCATTCTGATTTATATACATTGCTCTTTATGAATGGCTTCCTTATAATTAGGTGTTTAATTTAAAACAAAACCTGTGACTGCAATAACCCCAAGGCACAGGTTTAAAACATTAACCATTTAGGGGACCTGGGGGGTCAATAATCAAAAGGTGAAATTGATTGTACAGAACAGATTTTATGGGATCATTAAGAAAGTATGGAGTGTCTTTTGCAAGTAAAATCTAATGTCTGATTTCCAAAATCGTGATTGTTTTGTTGTTGTGGTAAAAATGTTTCTATCTCAAGGAACATATTTCTTTGTAACTTTTGAGTAAGGTAAGGTGAAGAGGATCTTTAATTTGGGTGTTTAAGCAAAACACATACTCTAAAAATGAAAAACAAAATATCGTGGAATGCTTTGTTGCTCAACATGTCCTATGTAAATCTGGAGGTAAATCTGGAGACAAAAACCAAATGGAAAAAGAAATAAACTAATCAATGATCCCAAGAAAGAAGGCAAATTCAGCCAAGGCATCAGTAAATTCTTGTAACCCCAAAGCATGAATTCCTTCGGGGCAACAACAACAGCAACACCTGCTTGGAAGATAAAGCCTTAAGGGCTTATTTAACAAACTCTCTCTAGCAGCTAGAGCCTAGCTGGAAATTTAAATAAACATCCTCTTGAGAGTCACTCTAAGATACTCTTAGAAGAATTAATGCAAAAAAGAACTAGTCTGTTATTTACTTCATGAGAACAAACATTCAGATGTCCAAATAGCATTCTGTGGTCACTGTTACTAAAGGAAAAAACCCAGGTGACTTCCAGAGAGATCCCTGACCCCTTCTCTCCATTCTTCCTGTTCTGTGGGCTGATTTGTTCGCCAAGGTTGATTGCATCCAAGAGAAAAAGCATTACAGATCCCCTGAAACTCCAATCTGCTTGGCTGGGTCCTGTCTCTGTGCCTTTCTCTGTCTTTCCATGTGGTGCTCAGACTGTAGCTCCGGCCTCCCCTGGGCACATTGAAAATCGATTGTGTGGGACTCTTACATCCCTTGCTCCGAGTAGGGAACTTCTTCCTCAGAAGAGCCGTTCTGTTAGGTGTAGGTATAGGTATAGGTAAATGAATCAGGGAAAACGGGGCATTTAGAAAGCTGCCAGATGCATCTGGCTAAGTTTTAAAACCAGAAAGGCCAGAAAAGGTATATGATTCATAGAGCAATTGAGAAATCATGTTGCAGAAGCACGAACATATGCCACGCTAGTGTGTGTGGTTTCTTAAATGACTGAAACACTTGATATTTCCAGTTAGTATTGGTATACTGATTGGGTTATAGTCGTTTGCCATCAATTAATCTTGAGGAACCTCCCATCCCCATTTCTAGTGAATGGTAAATTAGATGAACCACTTCCTATCAAAAGTTTGAGATAGAGTAAAACACAGAAGTGTAGCTTTTTCTTTGTCAAGTCCTGCTGGGAATGTTTTTCATAGACCCCTTTCTCTGTTCAAATAGTTCTCTAATTCAAAATATTTCATCATTAAATAGTAGACTTATTGTGAACACTTTGGCTTTTAGAGTATGTTTCTGAAGTTGCATAAATGTATATGTTGGAAATACTAGAGTAAAGGTTCTCTAGATCCAAAGTTAAGTTGGTTTAAACACAACCCGAATTAAATGTTATAAAATCCTCTCAATGTACTGGGGTACATGATCTGTTCTTAGTCATGTGGTGACAATTTGTTAGACAACTTGTTAAGGCATAATCAGAACTGTTACAAACACAGCAGGGGTACATTCAAGGCCACCAAAGGATGCTGAAACAGAATCCTATACTGTTATAGTGTTCCCCATATGCCCCGCAGCATTGCCAAGGAGCACAGTGTAAATTTGTCCCGTGTTTTATGCCCCAGTGCCTCCTTTGAATTACTCTTGCATTAGTAAGTGGACTAAAGGTTACTGGGACACAAACATTGCCAATCATGACTGATGATCTAAAACCAAGATGGCCACTGAGCCAACTCACAGGAAGATGACAGAGGGGGATAGTGTCAGAGTTCACCACACTATTCAGAGTACTCACCAACTGAGAACTTACTGTTTACTTCTGGATTACTGTTTCCACTTAATATTTAGGACCATGATTGACCATGCTGGTTGAACCAAGGAAAGTATAAGACACAGGCAGGAAGCACCAAGGTATAAGCTATTTACAAGTATGCTTTGAGAAGAAAAAACCAGTTATGGGCCAGATGCATTCCTAGTGCAGAAGTGGATTTATGTGTTGACAGTTATGATGTTTTCTAAATATATACAAATTTAAAATACATGTTTGCCATGCTGGAGATGAAACCCTGGACTGTCTATATGTCAAGGAGTTTTCTGTCAGCGAGTTACAGCCTCAGTTCTAAATACATTATTTTACATTAAAATGCTATGTTAGTGTTTCAAAAGTGTACTTGTTAAACAGTATTTTCAACAGATAGAAAAATAAATAATTATTTAGAAAGTCTATGCATAGAATAATCTGAATTCTTTGCAGGAGAAAATCCAGGATCCAGAAAGATGAATAAACACCATTATCACCATTGCAAACAGCTACTTAGGGAATTTGCTCCCAATTAACCTTATAGACAAATGAAAAATCATCCTCTAAAAATGAACACATTTATTTCTCTAAATATGTAAATTCCTCAGCATTTCTACAATGCTGAGATAAACTATTTCAATCTATATTTATAGATCAGAGTTGGGAACAATTTCTCTCTCCTTTACAAACAGCCTTGACTGCCTACTCTGAGTTCAAAACGGCCTTAAAATGTGTCATATTTTTGGTATACAAAAGGCATTCTAAAATTGTATTATGCAGTTATTGTGCCGAGAGAATGACCCTTGCTACGCTTTGTTTCCTGAACGTCAAATTTCCATTCGTATTACAGCTGTGTACCAGGGCAGTTTCAGTTCTGTATGAAGGGCAACTAATGCACAGAACAGTCAAGCCACAGAGCGGTAATTAGTCTGCCAAAGATCAAAGTGTGCTCTTCTGAATCCAGCCGATTTGCTCTGGGTGTGCAGGACCAATGGTCTTTCTTTGCTAAGGTCTCTTATTAATTTTTGCTTTCGTTTGTTGTGGAGCAGCTGCTTTGCCATCAATCCAACATCCTGCTTTAAAAAAAAATCCATTTTGATGCCACAAATGCAATTTCAATGGGTTTAGGAATAATAACTAGCTTCGCCCCTCACCCCTCTTCTAGGAAATAGAAACTCAGAATGGAAGTTTTCAGTGTGGGCAATATGAAAGAGAGCAACGTGGGCACGGCTGGGATCCATGTTCTAGAAAAGGCAGGAAATGTGGCTTGTGGACATCTCTGCGGTTTGTGCTTTAAATTGGCTGTTACCCTCACCTCTGTGTACTGAAGTTTCTTCTTTAAACCTGAGCAAGCCTCACCTCTGCGTGCTTACCTCACCTCTGCGTGCTTACCTCACCTCTGCGTGCTTACCTCACCTCTGCGTGCTTACCTCACCTCTGCGTGCTTACCTCACCTCTGCGTGCTTACCTCACCTCTACGTGCTTACTTTACCGTTTTCGTCTCAGTGGCTGTACTTTTCCTTCTTTGTTTTTTTGCTGAAAAATTATTTAATGGTCCAAATTATTAATTAACCTCAACCAGCATGAAAAAAAAGTCCTTAAACTGATTAATGGTTTACACATCCCAGGAAGGATGGAGTAAAATAATCAGTAGTGTTTGTTCTTTTCTTGTTGTGATTATGATTTGTAAGCAATTATGAAGGTGGCAGTTGAGGTTGCCAAATAAGGGTCATCACAAGAAGTGAGTGGGTAGGCAAGCTGTGGAGGAGGAAAGGCGGACATTATAGGTTGAAACAGAGTAGGAGCTCGGAGTCCCCTCCTCGTCATGTCATCCATGCTTTCCTTTCTCCACCTGTCCTTATTCTTTTGAGTGTTCTACATAAAGGTGGAGAGAGATAAGCCGATTATTTATTCTTAAGAACACAGCAGCTTGTGATAATCATTGCCTTCACTTCTGCTCAATATCTCATGATCATATATTCAAACGCTTACATATAACATGTAAATTTATAATTAAATTCATTTTATCTAAGCAGTGAGTTTAATATACATTATGTGGTCAATTTTTTTTTTGTGTTGAGTATTACAACTTCCTTTCTTCCTTTCTTTCTCTTGTTCTTTTGTCCTTGTGGAAGGGTCTCACTGTGCATCCCAGGCTGTCTCTGAACTTACACTCTTCTAGTTTCAGACTCCGGAGAGTTGGGATTACAGGCGTGTGACAACGTGCCAGGATATAATTTACTGGTCTTCACAACAAAATATTTCAATGTGATTCTGAGTTATAGTCCATTCCAACCATATGCCAATTTTTTGTTTTGGTGTCAGTGTCTCTAACTGGATAGACACTAAAATACAAGCCAAGCAAAACAAAAAAAAAGTAATGAAGAAGAGTACATACTGGTAATTTACTATAATTGACTAGTAAACAAATGTGTAATGTCCACGGAATGACCAAATAGGCTAGTTCTGGAAGCATTTTTAATTGGTCAGTTATTGAATGCTTTTGAAAGGTGACAGAATGATTGCACAGGGGCTTTTTTAGGGTGCTCCTTTCCTCATGTGGCAGGTACAAACCAGACACCATCTGTCGAGTTGACTGAATAAACCATAACCATGATGGATGAACTTGAGCGTGAGGGCTTTTCCCCCTTACATGTTACTTGGCATCTAACCGCAGCCGTTGTTACCTCTGCAGCTCTGCATTCTTCCCACCCACGGTGTCTCGGAGGGTAACTCTTATTGTCAATGCTGGTGGGAACGAATCCGTATTAGAATGGAAATACATATATTTAGCTTACACACAGCTACTTAGGTTCAAATACGGCTTCATTGATTACCTTTCTGCAGCATTTTCAATGGCTTCACCTGAATCTTCCTATAACACGACTCAAAGCACGCTACTTACCACTTAACATTGCCTCGGGATATGTGCACGATCTCATTTAGAAAATTCTGAAAATGTTTGGGCTAAGAATTTTAAAAAATGATATTGAGGAAAATTAGAGGTTCTAGAAAAAAGAAAAGAGGCTGATTTGCCAGCTGTAACTTGTGGTTTCATTATCAACGGAGGCCAAATTAGTGAGGGGGGTGACTGTGAACCCTTGCAAAAGTAGCTGTGCTTGCCAATCCAGTAAGGCAACAAAATGCAAAATACACACGGCCTAGGAGGGAGGAGAGAATATTGTCATTATTCTCAGATAACCCTTTGTCTATCTGTCCTTCCTTTCTACCTAGCTTCTTGTCTAGCTTCCTTCCTTCCTTCCTTATCTTTTTTCAGCGTTAGGTGAAATGGATATCCTGATAACACAGATTAGATTTGCTCTATTAACCTTTCCTTTTCACTCTCTCTGGTAGGTGGTGGGCTAGAAGGGACATTAAAGCATTTAGAAACCCTTATTTTTTTTTAAAGATTTATTTATTTTATATATGTAAGTACACTGTTGATGTCTTCAGAAGAGGGCATCAGATCCCATTACAGATGGTTGTGAGCCACCACGTGGTTGCTGGGAATTGAACTCAGGACCTCTGGAAGAGTAATCAGTGCTCTTAACCACTGAGCCATCTCTCCAGCCAGAAACCCTTATTAAAAGTAAGTTTAAAACAATCTAAACCTACAGCTAAGGAAAGACTCCAGGAGCAGGTGCATGCTAGACAAACCCTCTATCAGTAAGATGCATGCCTAGTCCCTAGTCTTCTTTCCTTCCTTTTTCTCTCCCTCCTTTCTTTCCTCCTTTCTCCTTCCTTTGTTCCTTCACTCCTTTCTTTCTTCCCTCCCTCCCTGCTTCATTCCCTCCTTTCTTTCCTCCTTTTTCCTTCCTTCTTTTCTTCCTTTCTTCCTTCCCTTTCTTCTCTCCTTTTTTCTTCCTCTTTTCCTCCTTTTTGTTGTAGGTTTGAGGATAATCTGGCATTTTATTTTTACAGAAAACTTAAGACAACAACCAGGTTAATGAAATTAACAATAGAATTAAGTACATTGTTAAATTGAATCCAATATAACGACAAGAACAAAACTATCAAAACCTTCACCAACTGTGCTGGTTAATTTTTTTTTTTTTGTCAATTTGATACAAGTTAGGTTATCTGAGAAGAGGGAACCTCAACTGAGAAAATGCTTTCATCTGAGTGTCTGTAGGCAAGTGTGCGGGACACTTTCTAGAACGATTGATGTAGGAGGACCCAGCCCCTGCAGGTCATAGTTCTGGGTGGTATAGAAGAATAATCTGAGTGAGCTATGCGGAACATGTCAGGAAATGGAACTCTTCCACAACATCTGCTTCTGTTCATTATTATATTGATCAGAAAAATCTAGAAAATAGCTTGAAAAAAAGATCCATATGATTAGTAGTTCTGGTATCTTATAGAATGTAAATCCATATTTGCCTTCAATAGGAATACAAATGTTATGACATCCTATGCAAATGGGAAGTAATGTGAAAAATTAAATGCACGCCCTTCTTCAGACGAATGAATGAGTCTATTATGGTCCTAAGGACCATCCATAACAGAGTCATTAGTGAAGTAACTTCTTCCTTGGCACCTGGAGCCTTCACTTGAAAACAAAAATCCAGAGTTCTGTACCACTCTTGGAAAATGGATTGTTAGTTAGGCTTAATATAATATAGCAAGGACCAAACCCATATAACTGTTGACTTCAGGTCCTCCCCTGACTTACTAATTGAGCAAGAAGAGTAAGGTTATGGCGTAAATAGATCCATTCCAAAGCTTTATCTTCTTGTGCTGTGTCCATGGGAGACAACTTAGTGCGGAAAATAAGTTTAAAGGCCGTGACAGATCACAGGGATACACAGATGTCTCTTTTAGTCTAGATTCAAATGGTTCTTCCTTTGCCTCTTGAAATAATATACAAGGACTGTCCAATGTCATCTTTTCTTCTAGAGTTTTACATAGATTGGTTAGTGCCTAATTAGGTAAACATTTTGATTTTGCTGAAATTGCACTGGAAATCCCCAGTGCAGCTCCTGAGGCTGGGGAAGAACAGGTAAACAAATTCCCTTTCCCCACTGTGCCCTAGATTGCCTGGAAACCAGCCTTCCCTGCTTTCTGGCCCATGATGCCCAGCCCCCACTCTCTTATGGCACAGCTGACTTAGGGCCCCTGCTTCCTGGTACCACTGTTTACTGCTCTAGTTGGAGTCCTGAACCTGGGAGAGCGGGGCCCTAAAATGAGACGGACTAAAGTCCCATGCAACAGCCAACTTTATTCACAGCATCAGTCAATCTATACTCTGAGGGTTAAGAAGAGTTATCTTGTGTCAATCACAAGGACAAGCTGCATGTGGTGAAAACACGTTTTTTCCATAGAGGCTTATAAACAACTAATAGTCATCTGTTGTGAATAAAGTGAACTCACTCCTCTCCGTTCTCCTGGGAGGAGCACAAAGAGACAGTCCGAAAAATTCTGTGTTTTTGAAGAAACTGAGGACACAAGAACCTTATCTTGTTTTCTTTCAGTTCTTTTGCAACCACTCAGAATCCTCACATGGCTCCATGCGTGGGCTGTCTTCCAACAGAACTGCAAAGCATTATCTTAAATGAAGAAATCCAGACCCAGAGGAACAAACAAATTCCACATGCTTTCTCGTATGTTGATTCTAGATTGTAATTTTTATAAAGCATCTTTACTTTTCGTAATACATGTTCTCTACTCTCTGATTCCTCTCTCTCTCTCTCTCTCTCTCTCTCTCTCTCAGAGGTATAGGTCATGAAACAAGAAAGGACACTATGAGAGGGAAAAGGAGGGTCTAAGTGAAAATGTAGTGTGTGTGACATGAAATCAGAATAAGGGCCACTGGAGAGAGATTGGGACCTGCAGGAGAAAGGCAGAAGAATGGGGGGATGGGGGTGGGAGAGGAGAACCAACATAAACAAGGTATGTGTGAAAAGGTCATGATACAGCTCATTATTTTGTATGACAATTCTGTCACACTGTACCTTTATTCTGAAAAGAAAAACAAAACCAAACAGATCAAATAAGTTTGTACTTTGTTTTCTGGATGCCCCAGGGAGATGGCTTAGTCAGTAGAGTGTTTGCCTCTCAAGCCTGAGAACCTGAGTTTGAATCCCCAGCAGGCACACAAAAGCCGTGTATGTTGTGCACCTGTGATCCTAGCACAGGAAAGGTGAAGAGGGTGGAGCCTGGTGCTTACTGGCCAGTTAGCTTAGCTTAGTCCATGAGTTCCAGTTCAGGGAGAAACCCTGCCTCAAGAACTAAGATGGAGAGACTGAGGAAGACATTACACCACACACACACGGTGGGGGGGAGAGAGATATCTGATAACTTATTGTAATCATAAAATATGTAAACAAATTTTGACCATTTGTATGTAAAAAATACAACTCATTTTAAAATTTATAAGTACTTTTAAGGTTCCTTGTTATGAGATGAGCAGCAATTTTTGAGTAATACATACTTTTTTTTAAATTTTTATTCTGCTTCTGGCAGTGTTGGAAATGGAATGCAGGGCCTCACCCTAGGCAAGTGCTGCACCACTGGGCTCCAACCACAACCCTTGAGTGATATTACGATTTTTAAGGTAACTTCCTACTTCACTAAAGAGTTTTCTTTTTTAAAAGCCAGTCCCACAATTCACCTGTGAATGCACACACTTTACTATGTGTTTTAATACATGACTTACCCATAGCCTATGTCACACATCTCAGTATGGTTCTATCTGAGGACGCTCTTCAGTGATGGATGATGACTTGGAAGTAGATGCCAAAAAAACCCCCACATCCTCTCCAAGTTGCTTTTGGTCAAAGCTATAATATTCTTTCACTATTAAGAAAAAATCTTGTGAAAGAAATTTCTGAATTTTTATCAAATTCAGTTAAGGTTTGTAAGGTCTTCAATCGCCAACATGTAGACACGTATTTGAAGCAGTCCCCTTCATAGCTATAATTGTGATCACTTGTTTGACAGATCTCAGTTGTTATCGCTTTTGCGGGGTAGAGATGCACAGTGAACAGTAGATCACCTGTGCCTTCCTCCTCTTTCCTGTCGGACTCACCTTTGCATCACCATCAGCTTGGCGTTTCTCCGGAGAGATCTTTCAGTTGCTTGCCCATTTTATAAACGTGTTTAAAGTAATATAATCCATGAGCCATTTAACTGGGCACTATAAAAGCAGCCTGCTGTGATGGTAATAAGGAAGGATGGGTTGATGGGGTACCGACTGGGCCTACACTTTTTGGTAGGATGCTTTGGTTACTGCATATGGCATGTAACAGTTTGGCACTCACATCTGTCAAGGTTGCTAGTGACCATGCAAATGAAATGTTAATGAAACAGGATAGTCTTCCTGTATCAATTTTTTAAATAAAACACAAAGTATCAGTTCTAATAGCTTGTCCAAATGGATTGTGCATTATCTATGATTTGTACACCTCAGTTTAGAGACCAATAGACTACCTGCCTTTGTTTTGAACATATTTGTGGATGCTCTTGGCTCCTTCTATAGACCATTGGCTTCTTTAAAAAAATCACAAATGCCTACACTATCGATACTGGATCCTCACCAGCGACTCTCTCAGATATCCAATATTTTTTGTCCTGTGTCATGGAGATCCTGTAACTTTAGTTCTGCAAGACCAGGTCCTTCATGGGTCCCAGTGGTTCACAGATAGGGTAGATAGATGTTGTCGTTTTTTAAATGTTATTTCCCCCACATTTTTGTTGTTTTTATTTTTCATTTCTTTTGGGGGTGGTTGCAAATGTGGAGGGCAGATATAGAGGGACAGAGAGATGAGTGGGATCGAAGTGCATGATGTGAAATTCACAAAGAATCAATAAAAAGTTAAAAAAAATCACAAATGTATAATCATTGCCTCTCCAGCATATAACCTTATTTAGGAGGTAAACATGCTGGTGGAATTAATTATGAAGGGAACACTACATTAGTCAGTTAGAGAAAAGAATAGTGTTTAGTTTGGGTGATTTTTGAAGAAGAACTCTTGACATATACAGAGAGAGAGAGAGAGAGAGAGAGAGAGAGAGAGAGAGAGAGAGAGAGAGAGAGAGAGAGAGAGAGGAAATTCCTAAACTGTCAAGACAGTAATTCTAGCCTGGGGCTATGATCCACAAGAATAATTTGGTTAGTGTATGGAAGAATCACGTAACAGTAATAGATGTCTGACCATGGATGCGTGGCCTTGGAGCATGGTATTTCCTGTCCCCGGAGGTATTGAAATGGCCTCCATGGCAGCCACCTCCGCAGGCTGATGACAGGCTTGAAGCACTTGTGATTACTGTGAGTGGAGAGGAAGTTAGATTATCTCTGAATTGTAAACAATGGCTGAGATTTGAACCCATTGGGTATGTCTAGCAATAGAACTAATAGATGTCGCTTTAAAGAAAAGCAGTGAGGATATGTCAAGCCAACAACTTCTATGTGATCCTGAGTTTGCATCTAGGTGAGACACTATAGTGAGGCTGCCCTGCTTACTCTCCTGTGATGTGGCTAAAGTCGGGGTTTTAAGCGTATACTGATGCTCTTATTTCTCCTCGTCGTCAGTGTAACTACAAACATCTACCTTCCCTCCTCTGTTTATCTTCGAAGTCGTCTTCTATCAGCCTGTCCAACCAGGGTTTTAAAATGTACAGTTTGATAGTTTACATCAAAGTGATAATGTTTCCTGAGTGTCATCCATTATCTTAATCATTCGTTTATTAATACTGCCTGAGACAGAATTTAAAATAAACACGTGAACTCAGGATATAATAATAAACACATGTAGGTTAAATACTATAGATAATACATTAAATACTATAGATAACACACATTAATTATAATATTCTCTGTCTCTCTGTCTCTCTCTCCCCCTCTCTCCCTCTCCCCCTTTCTCCCTCCCCCTCTCTCTGTGTGCATACTTGTTTGTTATGTCTCACTACATAGTCCAGACTAGCCTTAAATTTGTAATCCTCCTGCCTCAGTCTCTTGAGTACTGGAATCACAGTTGCATGCTATCATTTTCTACTTAATTATAAAACTTTTAAAAGTGCGTTAATCTTATAACACAGCAACCAAATCTTAGTGTGTTAATAATGAGACTTCTTGGAATGCCGCCCAACTGATTGGTTCCTGAATCAAGACTACAATCAATTGCACCCAACTCCCCTTCCAGAGTTTGTCTGCTCTACTGCACTGCCTTGGTATCCGGATGCTGTTCCCGCTGTGGAGGATTCTGGCAGGCTCCTAAAGGCACATGACTCATGAGAAACAGAATGAGGAAAGCAAAGTGAAGTGCCATCTATGTCTTAGAGCTAAAGAGTTCAGAAGGTTAGGAGAGTGAGAAACCACAGGCCATGGGACCTGGGAAGTAATCACTGCCCAGAACACTTGGAAGCCTCCTTCACGGCAACTCTGAAAATACTCGGGAAAGATAATGGGCTTCACTGTTGTTGTTGTTATTAATTATTAATTTGTGGTTCCTGAATAACTTGTTGGTTTTGTCCACACCATTAGTGCCCTCCCTCTTTTTTTTTTGTCTAGTTTCACCATTGCCTATCATACTGGTCAACAGGACAAGGCATTCAACTGCAGCAAATTCTTATACATGCCAAGTTACCCACACAAACAGGTCGCCATGGTAACCAAACAAAAAGGGAGTGGAAACCAGCAGCAAAGCATTTCCTTCTGTCCGGTGGACTCTGCGCGGTTTCCTCAAGTGCTATTTCAGGCTTTCTTTTAGATTTGGGTCTTGGTTACAGATCACTTTTTAAGTTGAAGACTTTATCAGACCTTGTAATATAGAAAATTGTACTAAAGTATGAAGTCAATTTATTGTTTCTTGGGGACATTATACATTTTAATTAGAAATGTTGATTTAGTACATTGCCCAGAAACTATTCAACTCCTGTCTGTGGAACCTGGGGAGACAGGAGGCTCATTTGACATGGTAAAGTGTCCTAAGGAAGACACAGTGTGGGGAGGGGAGAGCAGCCTTGAAGCAATCTCATTGAGGGGCTGCTGTTTGTTTCTGCATGTTCATTAGAAAGCATAGAGAACTCATTGATACTTGCTCCATGACACTCACTAATGACCATATTAGTGAGTACGATGCGCTCTGCCTAGTTTTAATCTTTTGACCATAGAAGATTTTGATGGTGAAACAGAAAACCATTTAGACTCATAACATATGCCTAACGTTTCCTGGATTGGGCAACAGGACCCGATCTCCATAGGGATCTATGATTGTCTTGGTGCCACTTTGAAGTGCAAACACATTACGACTTCAAAGCTGTCTAGGAAGATGGCAACTCCAGCTTATGGCAAGCTCTTGGGGGGGGGTACAGACAAACCTTCAGTGTGTCACCAGGTGGGTTTGCTAGGAATCCTGGCATAGTTGGCTTTTTCTTTGTTAAAGACAAAGATCTGTAGACAAAGGCTTCACCTGACACTTGACTTTTAAAAATCATACTGTCTGAATACCTTGCTAAAAAGTGACTCCCCTATGCAAATGTCATTTTTTGAGGGAAGAAAATAAAACTAGATGTTTATTTGGAAGCAGGAAGGAAAATATTTCATGAAAGAATAGACCCATGGCCTACGACTGCTCGGCGAGATCAATCCACCCACTAGACCCACGGCCTACGGCTGCTTGGCGAGATCAATCTACCCACGTGTATATCTGGAATCAGCCTCATTGAACTAAAATACTGTCTTTGCATATATTTTCCAGCTAGTTCTTTTTATCCAGCAGCTGAGCGTGGGATACTCAGAGCAAGATTTTCTTTCAATGAAAGGATTTGCCTCTTAAGACTAGAATTTACACAAAGCCTAACTAATTCTGGTTTAGAGCCAAAAGGAAGAAAGGTTAAAGCATATATATAATTCTTTCCGTGTAAAGAGCACTTGTTTGTAACAACAACAACTATAACAATGTCAGAATACGTGGGAGAATGCTCATTATGTGTTCGTACTGATGCCTTAAGTGTGATCAGTGTTAGTTTTGTATTTTGGGATGAATACAATTATCCACTTTCTGAACTGGGTGGCCAAGTGAAGAGTAGCAGAGCCTCCACCAGCACCGTTAGCATCTCCTTTCCCCTCAAGCAGTAGAGGAAGACTTAGAGCCAAGGCCAGAGTTAAGTCCTATTTGGGACTTGTCTGCCTTCCTTCCTTCCAGTTTGGTTACTCTTTAGAAAGGAGAGTCTAGGGGACTGGTGGAAGCGAAGCTGTCTAAGTGGGTGAACTTGTTCAAACATGACGGCCAGAGTTCTTCCTTCCACCCAGGTTAAAAATAGGGGGTCAAGTGTTTGTAATCCTTGTGTGTGGGGCGTGAGGAGGCATGAACAGGATGATCCCTGTGGTTTGCTGGCCAGTCAGTCTAGCAAATCAATGAGTACTGGTTCAGTGTGAGATACTGCCTCCAAGAATAAGGTGGGGAAGTGATTGAGGAAGACATCCTGATGCTGGCCTCTGGTTTCGCAGGCACCTACATGGACAAGCATACCTGCACACACACACCTGTACATACACCTATACACACATACCTGTACACACATACCTAGACGCATACCTGTACACACATACCTATACACACATACCTGTACACACACCTATACACACATACCTGTACACACATACCTATACACACACCTGTATACACACCTATACACACATACCTGTACACACACACCTATACAAACACACACCTGTACACACATACCTGTACACACTTATATATCCCCCCAACACACACACACACACACACACACACACACAAAATAATAGTTTTTTAAAAAGGAAGGTGGTTTTTAGTTTGGGTGATTTTTTTTAAAGCTAGAGTTTCACTATGTTGCCTAAGTTGGTCTTGAACTCCTGCTTCAGGCTCCTGAATATTGGGATTGCAGGCACGTGCCACTGTTCTCGAATCAATTTTGAAACAACAACCATTTAGTTTTAGTCTTAAGGTCAATGGAGAAGATTTTGCTCTAAGTCGATAGGTTGGTATCCTATCCTATGTTTTAGGATGTCCTCCTATCCTAAAATCCTGTGTGTGATAAGTTACACACAGAAAGACCTGAAAACCACCACCACCATTCTGTACAGAATTATCTGCTGAAATTAGGGAAATGGCAAGAGCAACTTGTCTTTTGTCTTTCTGTAATAAGACGTGGAGTCTGATGAGAACAAGGGATTTCTGCTAAGTCCTCTCTGATTTCTTACATAGCGGCATTTACAGACTTAGCTTTCTAACCCAGACGAAATGATTGATATCGACTTTCCCTCACTTAACTGTAATTCATTCATTGTTCCATTTCTGTCCTGTGAGCAAATGCTAACAGCTTTCCATGGGTGTAGTCTCCATTAATAGTTTCAAGTACCTGAGGAATTTATGTAGAGTCTTCAGTAAGTGTTCTAAGGAAGACTCTAAAATTACCTCCTTCTCCGACCCCTGCCCACAAAAGTCCCGCAACCTGACTCCCTTAGCTCATTGATTGCACAAAGCATCTGGTGAATGACCTCTGTGGCTTGCAATCTCTCTCTCTCTCTCTCTCTCTCTCTCTCTCTCTCTCTCTCTCTCTCTCTCTCCCTCCCTCCCTCCCTCTCTCTCTCTCCTTTTTCCTTTCCCCTTTCCTTCCCTTCCCTTCCCTTTCCCTTTTTCCCTTTCCCTTTCCCTTTTTCCCTTTTTTTCCCTTTTTTCCCTTTTTTTCCCTTTTTCCCTTTTTCCCTCTCCCTCTCCTCCCCTCCCCTCCCCTTCCCTTCCCTTCCCTTCCCTTCCCTTCCCTTCCCTTCCCTTCCCTTCTTCCCTTCCCTTCCCTTTCCTTTCCTTTTTCCTTTCCTTTCCTTTTTCCTTTCCTTTCCTTTTTCCTTTCCTTTCCTTTCCTTTCCTTTCCTTTCCTTTCCTTTCCTTTCCTTTCCTTTCCTTTCCTTTCCTTTCCTTTCCTTCCCTTCCCTTCCCTTCCCTTTCCTTTCCTTTCCTTTCCTTTCCTTTCCTTTCCTTTCCTTCCCTTCCCTTCCCTTCCCTTTCCTTTCCTTCCCTTCCCTTCCCTTTCCTTTCCTGCTAGCTACAGTTTGGTCAGCCTTGTTAATAATTCTTTCAAGTGTCTAAATGAATCTCACTTTTCCTCTGGTTTCTTCTCTCACACAGGACCCATTACTTCTATTAGCCTGCTTCAGAGAAAGCAAAGATCTGTGATGACATGGTCTAACTTTTCTGAGGTCAAGTACGTCTTCAAAAGCAGAGTCTGGGAAACTCAGAGAAGGATAGCAGAGAAGGTGGTCACAGGGAGGAGAGAAGAGCTGTACACAGCTGTGGGCTGGCCACTTCTTGGGAATTTTGTAAAGTTATTGTTTATTTTTAGGGGCTACTGAAGAAAACAATGGCCAGAGAATCATTATTTTAAAAAGTCATTTAAAGGAGCTGGAGAGCTGACTTGAGTTAAGAGTACTTGGCAATCTTCTGGAGGGCCTGGCTTTGGTTCTTAGCACTCATATGGTTGTCTACAACTCTAACTCCAGTGCCAAGGGATCTGACCTCCTTTTCTGACTTCCGTGAGCATCAGGCCTCTTTTATCTGTTTTACAATCAGTGTGGCCTCACACAAAAAGTAGCAAAAGCAGTACTGAAACCAGACAGAGAGTGACAGGGAAAGAGAAGCCTTTTAATACCCTCAGAGAAGAATGAGAATAAGTCAGAGTTTCTGGGATACTGCCCTCTACACTCCCCGGGCCTGATAGCTGCTAACTTTGGATACTTGTCACTGTTAGCCTTTGACACTTGAGAGGAGAGTCAACATGGAGCTGAAGGTCTCAAGGTGGTTCTTGGAGAGCTCCCCAGGGCCACTAGTGGTTGGGTGACCAGATGCAAGAAGGCTCTAGAAGGCCCTTCTACAGGGGACCAGAGCCCAAGTCCTTGAAAATTCCCTCCTACAAATCATCCTTTTAAAAACCAGATCAAAACAAGTTTATGGGTCTGTAGTTTAGTCGAGAGTTCTCCACTTTCAGCATTCTGGAATACTTACAAATGATTCCATGTGGCTAGAGTTTTGCTGTGTGAGCATGCTCACTGTGAATTCTGGATTCTATCCCCCAATAAAATGTCAGTTTTCAAAATCAGCTGAAACACAGAGATGTTCTACTTTCTTTTGTCATTTTTCATTCAGGTTTGGGGAAATGGGAGGAACAGGTTTTTGTGTATGTTGACTTACCGTGAGCAGTGAAGCAGAATTTCTTATGAATATGAATGTGACCCGGGCCTGTAGACTGTCACCTCATCTAAAGAGGCAGGGCTATTGGTTCCTCTTGCTGTCAAGTTTAAGAAACAGTGCAGATTACATTTTGTGCATGTTTTTCAGAAGTCATGAGATGACAGCTTAATTCTCAAAGTCATATAATAGTGGGCTTTGGAAGGTAATTAGGGTTAAATGTGGTCATAAAGTTGGGGACTTCCACTGGTACTGAGGTCACTAGGTACTGGCACTAGATTTTGCAGAAATTTTATGGTGTTCTATAGCATGAAATCCAGGAGCTGGAACAAGTTGGTTTTGCCCCTTTATCAATGACTGGAAGGGCAGCTTATAGAAAGACAGAAGGAGAAGCTGCTTGCTGATAGAATGGCAGGATGGTTCTTTCAGGCCCACATTCCTGGACAGCGTGTTTCTTTTCAGGGAGAATGACCATGTTCCCTATTGGGAATCTTGATCTTGTGAATTCAAAATCATTGATCAAAAGAGCTGTCCACTTCTGCACATGCTCACTCTTGGAAAGTCTGTTCTAGAGAATCCTTGAGTGGGTTCTAGAGGGCTTCTCCTAAAAGAAAAATTAACAATTTTTTCATTTAGGAATTTATAGCTGGGCATTTCTTAGACCTCAGCCAATCCACGGTGGTGGCGTCAATGACTTTGCAATAACAAGAGAGGCTTGTGTTGGCACACTTGCTGTTTTGTGATAACTTTTGCAGAAGCCAGTGTTATGCTCTTAGACATCCCAGGCCTTAGAACTATGAACTGAATAAATGGAATAAAATGTGTTTTATGAATGTGTATGTATGTATTATGTGGGTATGTATCTATTTATGGTTGTTTCATGTAGCCCAGTCTGACCTTGAACTTGCTACATAGCCAAGAATGACCTTGAACTCTTGATTTTCCCATCTCTACCATGCCTGTGTCACCACACCCAGCTAGACCTCAATTCTTTATAACTTACCCAGTCTATAGCACTCAACAATGATAACAGAAAGCAGACCAGGACTGCGACTATAATCTTGGACTATTCTTCTAGGTTAGTATGTGACAGCACTCTGTGTTTATGAATTATTCCGAAGTCCAAGGTCTTACAGTGAATCTAAAGATACTCATGAACATCTTGACTCATCGGCTCTTTTTATATCTTTCTAGAAATATCTATTCAGAAGGGGAAAAAGGCAGCTGTGACATTCTCCTTTTCTCCTTTGTTTCCTCTGCTTAGGAAAGGGAGGAATGGATTTAGTCACATACATTCATAATTTAGTTAAAATACAAGGCATTCTTTTCTAAGAATTAGCTACACAGGACCATACATTTGTTTTGCATGATCAAAATATTTTTTTTGCTGAGCTAAAAAGTCCCTTTAGGTCCTTAGGGTAAGTCCCTAGTTCTGTCTGCTTCTGTGCATCCCTGAGAAATAAAAGGACTCTAAGATACAACTCTAGGATAATTCGGAAACAAATACCACCCATTCTTCTTCCACTTGGAATGTCTTCAGCAGGCTAATGTGAAGAGACCACAGGGAGCTATAGAACCAAACAAGGAAGTGGTTCTCAACCTGTGGATTGTGATCCCTTTGGGGGACGGGGTCGAACGATCCTTTCACACGGGTCGCAAACCAGATATCCTGCATATCAGACATTTGCATTATGATTCATAACAGTGGCAAGATCACAGTTATGAAGTAGCAATGAAATGATGCTATGGTTGGGGCTCACCGCAACATGAGGAACTGTGTTAAAGGGTCGCAGCATCAGGAAGGTGAGAACCACTGAAACAGACATATCTACGCATTTATCTGGAGGTTGAAAGCTGAAGAGAGGATTGAACTGCAGTGAACTTTGCACTGTGATTTCATATTGAAGTGGCTGCATCTGTGCCACCTGTTGATGGCATGATTGGCGCATTAGTTCCTGCTCAGTCTCGGCACCATTGAGTCTCGGCTTAACATTACCACAGGGGAAGCTTTGTCGGAAGCCGCAGTCACTTTGCCTCAGCAATGGTGTACATTGGCGCTCCATTCAATCCTTTTTTCTGACATTAGCACATTTGAATGGGCCACCAGTGTAGCCTTTCAGCAGGAACATGCATCCGGGGTTTCTGGGTGGCCTAGAGCTAAGCTGAGAATTCTCGTTAATGGACTGCAAGACCCAGCCTATTGAAGGACGTGAACTCGGTGACCAAAGAAAAGTGAGACAAAGATGTCCCTCACAGGACCATGTAGGTCAGAAGTGGACAAAAGCAGACATGGCCTAGTCAGAGGTATTTGATTTCTGAGCTGAAAAGGGAACGCTGACCCCTGTGGGGGGCAGCGCCACTGATTTGCAGGATGCTCAGAAGCCCTGTCTGAGAGAAGGCATTTACCACAATCGCAGGTGGTGTGTGGAGTTATTTTAAAAAACGTTTTCTCTTTCCACTTGTCTTCGTGGTGATTTCTTATTTGGCAGTACTTAGAGAAAGGCCTGGCTAACTAGACTGACAAGAGAGGCCGAGGAAGCAGCTGGGGAGGGCGCGCAGCAGTGCAGGGCCTTGGAACAGTGCTACATCGCTCACACTGGAGGAATTCCGGGTGTTTACAAGCTCCGAGCTGCTGCAAAACGGGCTTTGAGAAGAACTACTTTTGTGTGTTTACGGCTACAGTTTTAACACACCAGCATACTTTAAAAAATGTACTCTAAAGAATATAATTAAAAAACATATGTATCTGAAAGTTTACCTAAAATGTTAAAGTAACAGCCTAGACAGAAAGCCATCAAAGAGAACTCTAAACAATTGTGATAAGGATGCTGAAGTGTAGCTCTCCACCATAGATGGCTTCTGGCAGGGCTTGTGGGTGGGGAAGGACTCAGTCGTCTTTAAGGGGCTGGCCTCCGAAGTTTTGACTATGCTCCAGTGATTAAATGGGTAAATTGGCTTTTTTTCCCCTTTTCTTCTTTTTTTGGGGGAGATCCCAAGGGAAGTTGGGGGGCACCTGGGAGGACTGGTAAGTGAGGGCGCTCAGGTTCATGATGTGAAATTCCAAATAATAAAAGCATTACGGAAAAAACAAACGAAAAGAAAAAGAAAGAAAGAAAAAGAATTACTGGTGAACTACCCCGAATCCCACGGATCTATCACGGCCAATCACAAAGTGCTCCTTGTCCCCTTGTCTCAGCAGAACATTCTTGCTGGTAAGTCACACTGGTTCCTAAGTATTTAAATATGTAATGTATCCAAATTGTAGAGAGTGAAAACTCAGACATACAGGGTTCTGAGTAGTGTCCCATAACTTGTGTGTGGTGTACCTGGTGTCCACAAAGGTCAGACTAGGGGCTTAGGTTCCTGGAGTTAGGGATGGTTGTGAGCTACCATTGTGAGTGTTGGGAATCGAACCTGGATCTTTTGTAAGAAGATCCTGACCACTCAGTCTCCTCTGAATCCTTTAGCACATTTATGCTTCTTAAATGTTTTCAAACTTCAAATTAAAAATAATTCAACTCATAGAAACTTTAGGACCATACATTGACCAGCAAGCACTCTTTTGCCTACAGTCACCAATTACCAATATTTCATCTCTTCATCTTGTCCTCTCTTTGCTTGCACCTGAATGGATTCTTATTCTTGTTGCTATTGAACCATTTGAAAGGAAGCTCCAGATATGGCAATAGCTTATCCGTGAATACTTTAGTGTACACATTTTTCTAAGTATAGACAGTTTCCTGTAGAACCACAATACCAGCCATATGTAAGAAAATTGGTATTAATTTAATATTGTCATCCAAGATGTAGAACGGCTTGAAAGATTTCAAAGTTGTACCTAATCTATTCAGTTGTCTTTGCTGACCCAAGATCCAATCAAACAAACTGTAACTGAAACAAATAAACTGCTAACTGCAATTAGGGCTATTTTAGAGCTTTTATTCTAGAAGTACCTCCTATTGTTCTTATAACATTAACTCCGTCTTGAGGATCTAAATCAGTTGCCTTGCCAAAAAAAAAAAAATGTTCCTTGTAAAACTTTGTGTTTTCTCATGATTTGTCTCAGGCTAAACATTCAGGCTGGGGTATGGGATAGGGGATGATCTTTCTAAGCGGATCTGTTTGGGGGTATATGTCAGCTTGTCTCACTGTTTAGTCATATTGAGTTTGGTCTGTTGGTTAAGATGGTGATGTTCTTGGCCAGCATTCCTGCTGCAAAGCTGGTCTGTGTGGAGTGTTTTTTAAAACCATTGTTTTTGAGCTTAGAATGTAGCTCTGTGGCTGATTGCTTACCAGTGTGTGTGGAACATGAGGCTCAACCTCCAGCTCTACAAGAAATGGAAAAAAAGCCCCCAATAAACAAAGTATGTGTAAAAACCAACCTTTTACCTAGTGATTGCTGAATTTACTGCTGATTCTTTTTAAAGGCAGTTTTCATTTATTTTTTTAAGAATTCTATACATGTATATAAATCTTGATCATATCCACCCCAATCCCTTCTCCAACTCCCTTCCTTCTCTGGAATTTCCATTCTAACTTCCTGTCCTTTTTTTAAATTAAATTTATTTATTTACTTTTTTTTTAAATCCCCTTGGTCCAGTTAGTATTGCCAGTGTATATGTGGGTGTGGATTACCACTGACAATTCTTTTTTTTTTTCCACTAACAATTCTTTTATTGGTGGTGGAAAAATAGTGACGGTGGAGCATTAGGCTATGTGGGCTGTCACAACGAGACACAAGACACAACAGTCGCTCTTTTTGTCCTTACACAGCCTTATCTCCATGAAGAAAGGGTGAGGAAGGTAAGGGAGAGGGGAAGAGAAAAGGAAAGGGACAGGGAAGGGAGAGGGGAAGGGGGAAAAAAGGGAGAGGGTAGAGGGAGAGAAGAGAAGGCGCTGAAGTCTTTTCTTCTTATAAGAACATTCAGCCTATCCAGTTACATCCCAACCCCATGACTTCATTTATCTGTAGTTGCCTTCCTGAAGGCCTCATTTCCAAATGCAGTCATGGTTGTGGGTAAGGGCCTCAATATGTGAATTTTGGTGGGTACAGAATTCAGTTCATAACAGTTGGTATCTCATTAAAAAAAGAGTTTTCTACCTTGATTTCCCCTTTTCCTTTTTCTTCCCTTCCTCAGTTCTCCTTTTGAGCATCAGTGTGGACTCATGCTGTTATTTCTTTATGTGTATGCGTGTGTGTGTGTGTGTGTGTGTGAGAGAGAGAGAGAGAGAGAGAGTTTATGAATAGTATGTATGTATGTATGTATGTGAGATGTATGTGCACTTATGTGTGCCAGAGCATGGATGCTGAAGAAGGTAATGTCCTCTGTTATTTCTGCTTTATTCCGTTTGAGGCAAGGTGTCTCCTAGAGCCTGGAACTCACATCAGTGCCCCCACTCCACAGTCATGTGCGGGCCCACAGTTAGCTTGTCGTGCGGTTGCTGGGATCTAAACACCAGGCCTTATATTTGCCCAGCAAATGTTCTTACCATGGAGCCATCTCTGCTGTCCTGACCCTTTTAAAATTTACTTTGCTTAATATGCATGAGTGCTTTGTCTTCATATGCATCATGTGTGCTTGATGTCTGTGGAGGTCAGAAGAGAGGCCTGGATCCCCTGGAACTGGAGTCATGGATGGTTGTGAACCACTATGTAGATGTTGGGATTAGAAACCCGAGTCCTCTGTGAGAACAGCAAATGCTTTGACTGGCTGAGCCATTTCTCCACCTTCTGCTCCTATTTTGATACAAAATCTCACATGGTTGCCCGGGTTGGCCTGGCATTCACTACATAGCTCAGGTTGGTCATGAGCACACAGCAATCCAGACTGTGGGTGTTTCATGTATTTGATTTTTACTTAATGTGTTATAACCTACTTTAAGTAAATGAATAATAGCATATGTGTTATAACCTACTTATGCTATTATTCATGTTAATAACAAAGCTGTCCAAGATGTGGTTGATGAAAACATATTTGCTGAGAAATTTTGCTTCATAATGGGCAGTTTTATTTGGAATACAATACTTGTTAATAGTTGTGAGATCTTTTGGAGCTAGTTTTTAATAGTATCCTTTGAGCTACAGCTATGGAACAAATGTTCATGAAGTCTTTTTAAAATTAGAGCCTAGCCCTTTAAGAGTACAATTGTGAGTTTAGAAAGCATTTGAGTGGCTTGTAATAGAACACATACTTAGTAAATATTGATGAATGAATGAAAACCTGGAATTGTGATGTTTCCTTGGTCTGTTAAAAACATCTCCTTAACCCTAGAGAGTTTGCTCTGGCTCTAGTAGGTGGAATGTCTTGGATCAGTCTTTCCATTTTATCAGTCTTTTTAGTCAGCAGCTCCTATTGTAGAAATCCAGATTTCCCCTCCTGACCCCACCAGAAGTGCTTATGGCTATTTTTCTAGGAAGCAACTCCCCAACCTATCATCCCATCTCGGGGCATCCCTTCGGACTTCTGGAGGGCTGAGACAACTGATCTCAAAGGGAAGGCTTGAAAATATGTTCCTTTTCCTATGGCTACAGCTAAGGAATTCTTTTCCTTACAGAGGGGAGGAGAATCCAGTTTAAGTGAAACAAGGAATACAGATTCAGAGCTCTTGAGAATGTCGTACGCTTAATATCTATTCTGAGGAACAAGGATTCAGCCACAGTCACTCACTGAGGATCTATTTACTGTCAGAGTGTAATTGGATTTTATATAGCAGTTCATTTTGGTTGGGGGTGGGGATAGGAAAGTGATTGCAAAGTAACAAACAAAATGTATGTGATAGGACCTCTTTTTTTTTTTTAATTTTTGTTTTATATTCTTGCTTTTGGATTCTTAGGGACACTGGCAACAACCCTTTATTTGCCACAGTGGTCTTAGAAAACAAGGTATACACTTTGACTACTTTTGCTGTGAATAATCCATTGAAGCCAGGCAGTACCACAATGGATTTATCAGTGTTCACACAGAGGTCGCGTCTTTACAGATCTCTTTGAATTTGTGGGATGCATATGGTCTGCCACTTCTATAGAGGAAATATTTTCATTTTAGAATTCAACTTTTATAACCTTTGGCAACGTGTAGTATCAATGGCTCTTTGTTGTTGTTGTTGTTTTTTTTTTTTTTGAAAAAAGTGAAACTGTAAGCTATCCCCAAGGATATGCAGGGCGTTGCTATAGCAACAGAATCTGCCTCCCAGCACCACAAGAGAAGCCATGAATAAAAGATGGTGCTCTGCGGACAACAGAACAGAAGAGGTTGTTTTGAGCCTTCTAATACCTGAAATTTGCTGTTATTTTGTTAAATGCAAAATAAAAATCTTGGGGGGGAAAGGCACAGTTCACTAAAAACATGAATTTCTGTATTGTACTTCACATGTCATAGGGGGAAATCACACGCCTTCTGAATAGAGTTAGCACATGTGAGCAAGTCCAGAGATGGGCCACAGTATTTGATTCATATATGTTTTTCTGTTTAATTTTATACTTCAAATAAGAGGACTAAAGACAAAAATATGTGAATCTGGAATATAAAGGATGGGACTTTTATTCTTATCCAAAATAGACTTCTCGTTCCTTATTTAGAAGTACCTACTATGTACATAAAAGGTTGGACAAAAAAAAGCATCCTGATTTCAGCTGGCTTTGTCTACCATGAATCTATTTATATCACCCATTAACCAGTTTGGTTCTGAGTTCTCATCCTGCTGGCTGCATGGTAAACTGCCTTTCTAGGAAGAAGCAAAAACAAAACAAACAAAAAGCTCCTCGATTTTTTAAAAATGCTTATTTCCTAAATATTCAGAGCTAAATTAAATTATTGCCAGAATCTTTGACTCCCAGAGAAAGTAGATTGTTACGGGCTGAACAGTGTTTGCTCAGAATTCTTACGGCAAAGCTCTAACCTCCAGTGTTACTGTACTTGGACATAAGGCCCGCATGAGGTACTATGGTTAAACATCATGATCTGAGAAGATTTGCATCCTTAGTGTTTGTTTCTGTTGGTGTGTTAGCTGAGAGGAGATGCCCAGCCACCAGGGGTGAGGGTCACATGTAAAGGAAAGAGACAGAAACCAGCAGAGTTTAGGAGTGGTGTGAGTGGTTAACCCTCCATCAGATCACAGGCATCCTAAACCCTGGGAAGCATTGTTCCTGAACCTGTGGGTGCCCCTCACCCACACTGTCTGATGCAGACTGGACTTCCTTGTTTACTGGGGGGAGCTCTGTGCAACGAGAGTGCATGGAGGAGGTGGCTGCCACCCACACACTAGAGAGTGAACCCTTGCTAGAGACTGACCAAGCTGATTCCTCTTCTCAGACTTCCTGAGGAAATGTATTTGCATTGTTTTTACGGTGGCCTGAGCTGACTCAGGTAGGAATGGAAATATTTAGTGTGATTATTCTCTTGGTTTTCTTTTGGAATCAAATACAGTTCTCTTTTCAGGTGGACAGGCACTCATGACCCTTCAAACTCTTCCATGACCTTTTCTTTTGTCACCTAAGCAACTTGGCAGAATTGAGGCTCTAAAGGCTCCCGATTCACCCTCCAAAGTTGTGCTTACTAAAGGTATTTGCTACGCAAGAGCTTAAAATGTAGTAGTTTGTTTTTGAGCTTCAATTGAATAGACAGCACTTGGGAATAATGACTTAATAGACTGTCTAGTAGCAATGTAAGAATACGTTTTGATGGTTTGGCACTTCAGAGTGTTTGTTGTACTGGCAGATGATTTGGGTTCAATTCCCGGCACCTACGTAGTGACTCACAACCACTCGTAATTCCAGTTCTAGGGAATCTGAAAACATCTGGCTTCTGGGAGTACACACATAGGGAACATACAGACATGCAGGCAAACTCACTTAAATGTAAAATTAATTAGTTAATTTAAAATATTTTTACATTATGTGTACACCTTGCGTGTTTTTCTTGCCTGTATGGCTGTGCACCTTGTATGGAGGTCAGATGAGTGTTGTCAGAACCCTTGGAACTTGAGTTACAGGTGGTTGAGAGCATCGTGTGCTTGCTGGCAATCAAACTCATGTCCTCTGGAAGAGCAACAACCTCTCTTAACCACTGAACCATCTCTCTGGACCAATAAATGGTTTTTTTAAATTAGATATTGTCTTCATTTACATTTCAAATGTTATCCCCTTTCCTCGTTTCCCCTCTGAAACCCCCCATCCTATTCCACTGCTCACCAACCCACCCACTCCTGCTTCCCTGTCCTGGCATTCCCCTACACTGGGGCATCAAGCCTTCACAGAACCTAGGGCCTCTTCTCTCATTGATGTCCGACAAGGCTATCCTCTGCTACACATGCAGCTGGAGCCATGGGTCTCTCCATGTGTACTCCTTGGTTGGGGGTTTTGTCCCTGGGAGCTCTGGGGGTAGTGGTTGGTTCATATTGTTGTTCCTTCTTTGGGGCTGCAAACCCTTTCAGCTCCAACCAATAAATGTTTTAAAGGATAAATTTTGGATAATCATTGCCAATACTTAAAGAACAATTTTAATTCTTTTTGTTTTTGCTTTTGGGAATTAAACTAAGGACCTACCTCAAGCATGTAGGTCAAGTGTTCTATCACTGAACTACATCTCTTAGAGGTGAATGTTTCTTATTCTTGTTAAGAGTTTTATTCTTGCCAGGAGGTAGTGACCCACACCTTTAATCCCAGCACTTGGGAGGCAGAGGCAGGTGAATCTCTTTGAGTTTTCAGCCACCCTCTTGTACAGAGGCATCTGGGGCTAGACAGAGAAACCCCATCTAGGAAAACCAAAAGAGAAAAGGAAAAAAAGAGATTCTCCTTGAACTATTTCCACAATTTAAAGGCTCCAGGGATTTTTCTTGTAAGAAATACATTTAATCTAGATTGCAATATGACTTTCCTCTCCTTTTTATAAAAAAATTAAATATTTAATTGATTATGATCCTGGTGGTGATAATGATGGTGATGATGATGGTGATGAGGAGGAGGAGGAGGAGGAGGAGGAGGAGGAGGAGGAGGAGGAGGACAAAGACTATTATTATTGAATGTCTGAGTGCTGGTGCAGGTGTGAGGACAGTTTTGTTGGATTAGTTCTCTCCTTCTACTTTTACATGGGGCCCAGGGATTAAATTCAGTTCACTAGCATAGCAACTACACACATCTGCTGAGCCATTTTGTGACAAAATGGCAGGTCTCTGTCTTCTTTTAAAACTATGTTAATAATGACTTGTAAGAACCCTAGTAGGGACTTAGGTAATTTTTCTCTTCTAATTTTATATAATAAGCACTCATCACTTTAATAATGAAAAATAATAAAGTTAAGAAATACTAGGTATTAGAGAAACTTATAAAAAAAATCCTGTCTTTCAAAAAGTATTTGAGGTGGTTTGAATACAATATATTTGTACCATAAAGCTAGGCTGGCCAGGAGTTAGAACTGTGAAAGTATTAAAAGAAGAAGGAATTAGATGCTCTACTGACAAGACCTAGTGTAGTTAGGTAACTGAACAGTAAATTTAGTGCTGAGCTTCCAGACAGTCAAGAAAAGGAATCGTGGATTAGAGAGCTCATTATCTGATCAAAAGAGCAGACAGCAGCGTTTTCTGAGAGGATAGTTTTCCTCTACAGATGCCCTAGAGTGATGTGTCACAGTACAGTTTGTGTAACACATAAAAGAGTATTTTATATGCTTCTGCTACAGAGAAAATGTCTGGGTCTCAGAAACTATTGACAGTGACACAGGCCGTCGGTCACTTTTCTTGTGTAGCTTGTTTCTCTATGTTAATCACCCACCTTCCTCAATGGAATTGGTTATCTTCTAATTTCGTATGGAATTTATGGGCCAAGTGCATCTTTGACCAAAGCCGAGTCAGTTAAAAGATAGACCTGAGATTTTCCAAGAGGGAAAGTCCATATTTCTATTGGACAATGGTAATGTCAGAACATTATTATCTCAGCCAATGGAAACCCTCATTCTGTAGGGCTTGAGAAAAACAAGAGAGAAGCTCAAACACTCATGCAGAAATAGTGAATAGACAAGACGTTCACACCTCTTGGGTCAGTGGGAATTGTTCTGGCAGTGGTTGAGACCTGTGGGTTGTGACCTTGTTGGGGATCAAATGACCATTTCCCAGGGGTTGGTCACCTAAGACCATGGGAAACCCCATTATGATTTACAGCAGTTGCAAAATTACAGTTATGAAGTAGCAATGAAAATAATTTTATGGTTAGGGGTCACCACAACACAAGGAAGTATATATACTAAAGGGTCACAGCATTAGGAAGATTGAGAGTCACTATTGTCATGGTTTCTGCAGTGGACATGCCCTCCTCTCATGCCTCAGGCCATCCTGATCTAGATAATCCTATGTCCAGGTGAGTCTAGATTGTGTGACATTGACAACTAAAACTGCACATCAAAAATACCAGCTGGCATTTACTCTAAGAAAAAAATTTTCAAGAAGGCAAGATCACCAGAAAGAATGAGCATAACCAGGCCAGCTGTTATTCGTGTGTCACTCTGTCTATGTGCCGGGCATTGCTAAAGTTTGAGACGATTGCTGAAAGAGTGCTCGGGGAACTCAGGAGGCAGAGTACCAGCATAGACGGGAGAACACAGAGTTGACAGAACGAACCTTAGATATCAACTTTTGGACTTCAGGGCCTTCGGCTGACGGGCAAACACGAGTGAGCTTTTCTGATAGATACACTCTATGGGCACATGCTCTGGGCTGTAGTTGGACGACAACAAAAGTGACATTATTATCAATTTTTAAAGAATTTAAACTTTAATAGCTGGGTGGTACTCTATCGTGTAAATGAATCACATTTCCTGAATCCATTCCTCTGTTGAAGGACATCTGGGTTGTTTCTAGCTTCTGACTATTATGAATAAGGCTGCTTTGAACACAGTGGAGCCTGTGTCCTTGTTATATGTTGGAACATCTTTTGGGTATATGCCTGGGTATGGCTGGGTCCTCAGGTAGTACTATGTCCAGTTTTCTGAGGAACTATCAAACTGTTTTCCAGAGTGGTTGTACCAGCTTGCACTCCCATCAATAATAGAAAAGTGTTCCTCTTTCTCCAACATCCTCGCCAGCATCTGCTGTCACCTGAGTTTTTGATTTTAGCCAGTCTGACTGGTGTGAGGTGGAATCTCAGGGTCATTTTTATTCGCATTTCCCTGATGACTAAGGATGTTGAACATTCCTTTAGGTGCTTTTTGACCATTCAAGATTCCTCAGTTGAGACTTTTTTTTTTTTTAGAGAATTCTTTGTTTAGCTCTGTACCCCATTTTTTAATAGAGTTATTTGTTTCTCTGGAGTCTAACTTCTTGAGTTCTTTGTATATATTGTATATTAGCCCTTTATCAGATATAGGATTGGTAAAGATCTTTTCCCAATCTGTTGTTGTTTCGTCCTATTGACAGTGTTCTTTGCCTTACAGAAGCTTTTTGATTTTATGAGGTCCCATTTGTCATTTGTTGACATAATGGAGCACTACTCAGCTATTGAAAACAATGACTTCATGAAATTCTTAGGCAAATGGATGAAACTAGAAAATATCATCCTGAGTGAGATAACCCAATCACAAAAGAACACACATGGTATGCACTCACTGATAAGTGGATATTATCCCCAAAGCTTGGAATACCCAAGATACAATCCACAGACCATATGAAACTCAAGCAGAAGGAAGACCAAAGTGTGGATGTTTCTGTCCTACTTAGAAGGGGAAACAAAATAACCATGAAAGATAGAGGGTGGGAGGGACTTGGGGATAAGAGAGGAGGGGGAGGGAAAAAGGGGGCAGGATCAGGTGTGGGAGGAGACAACTGAAATTTTACAGAGGGTCAGAAAATTAAACAGAGGTGTGTGTGTAGCAATGAGGAATGGGGAACTGGGGGTAGTCACCAGAAAGTCCCAAATGCCAGGAAAGCAAAAGGCTCCTAGGACCCAATGGGGATGACATTAGCTGAAATATCCAACAAAGGAGAGAGATAGAACCAGTAGAGAGCATATCCAGAGTTTAGGCATGGCCTCCTGGTTGGGGGATGTGACCACCCTCCCATCTCCAAATTTTTTTCCCAGAATTGCTCCTGTCTAAAGGCAATATAGGGACAAAGAGTGGAGCAGAGACTGAAGGAAAGGCCATCTAGAGACTGGTCCACCTGGAGGATTCATCCCAGATGCAGACACCAAACCTAGGCACTATTGCTGATGCGAAGAAGTACTTGCTGACAGGAGCCTGATATAATTGTCTCCTCAGAGGCTCTGCCAGAGCCTGACCAATACAGATGCAGATGCTCGCAGCCTACCATCAGACTGAGTATGGGGACCCCAATGGAGGAGTTAGGGGAAGGACAGAAGGAACTGAAGTGGATTACAACCCCATAGGAAGAACAACAATATCAACCAACCAGACCCCCCCAACTCCCTGAGCTCCCAGGGTCTAAACCGCCAAACAAAGAGTATACATGGAGGGACCCATGGCTCCAACTGCACATGTAGCAGAGGATGACCTTGTCTGGCATCAATGGGAGGAGAGGACCTCAGGGTCCTATGAAGGCTTGATGCTCAAGCGTAGGGGAATGCTAGGGAGGTGCAGTGGGCTGGTGGGGGAGCACCCTCATAGAAGCAGGGGGAGGGGGATGGGATAGGGGTTTACAGAGGGAAACCGGGAAAGGGGATAACATTTGAAATGTAAATAAATAAAATAACCAATAAAAAATAATTTAAACTTGTTTTATTTCTTGCAACATGTAATCCACATAGCACAAACTGCAAATATATGTGGTTTTATTAGAATATTCATAGTGCCCAGCCACCACCACTAACTCCAAAACGTGTTTCATAATTCAAAGAAGACAGCCTGCATTTTGACTTTTATTTATCTTTTAGACTAGTGTACCAAGAGTTTTATTATGGCAGCATCTTACATGTGTGTCATTAGATTTTGTTCTCATTTATTTCCCCTACTCTCCTATGTCCCCTGCCCTCCTCTGGCTAGCACTCCTTCCTAATCTCATGTCACAAGTGTTCCATTACCTGACTCTTCCCGCTGCCTGAGATCTCCTTTTCTAGTTTAATGGACACACACACACACACACACACACACACACACACACTGCATATATAGTCTAGGCTCACATGAGTGGATACACATTACACCTGCCTTCTGAGTCTAGTATATTTTGCTTATTGACTTCCAGTTGTATCCATTTCCTTGCAAATATCATGGTTTCATTATTCTTTAGAGTTGAATGCAATTCCACTGTGTACCATGTTTTCTTTATCCACTTCCCTAGGCTGGTGTTGTTTCCTTGCTATTGAGAGCAGGGCATCAATAAGCATGAATGTACAAGGATCTCTGTAGTGTGTTCACTTGGTCTCTTTCGAGTATGTATCCAAGAGTGGTACAGTGGAGTCACATGGTACATCTAGTTTCTGTTTTGTGGACAATTTCCATGTTCTTCTCTTCCTACGTATCTGCCAGCATTTGTTGTCTTTTGTCTTCTTGATGATAGCTATTCTGACTGGGGTGAGCTGGAGTCAGAAAGCAGTTTTAATTTTCATTTCCCTGATGTCTAAGGATGCTGAATGTGTGTGTGTGTGTGTGTGTGTGTGTGTGCACATTCAATGACACGGGCTGATGTTGGACATCTTCTATATCTCTCCAGTTTATTTTTAAGACAATCTCCCACGGACCTTGGAGATTACACATCAGCTCTGACTCCTCCTGGGATCCGCCAGCTTCTCCCTCTCAGTGCTAGAGCTGCAGGTGCGCATCATTGTGTGTGGTTTGTATGCGAGTGCTGGGGCTCTGAGAGCAAGTCCCTAGACTGTGCAGCAAGCACTGAGCCATCTCCCCATCCCTAACATGTGAGTATGTGCACATACCCAGATAATCATACATCTATCTTATGCATATAATATGTATCACAGATACCAATCCTCTGTCTGATGTAAAGTTGGCAAAGATTTTTAGCCCATTCTGTAGCTGTCTCTTTGTTCTGCTGATGATCCCTGTGCTGTGCAGGTTTTTTTTTTTTATGTCATGTAATCCATTTATTGAATTTTGATATTTTTTCCTATGTTATTGGTACCCTTTTCAGAAAATTCTTGTCTGTACTGAGATTTTGAGGCATTTATCTATGTTTCCCTCTGGCAGTTTCAAAGTCACAAGCCTTATGTAAAGTCATCAGTCCAGTTTGAGTTGATTTTTGTGCATGGGGAAGTGCTATATATAGACCACACATTTCATTCTACATATAAAGATGCAGTTTTTCTTAGCAAAATTTATTGATGAGGCTGTTGCTGGCTAGTCATGCAGACTCTGTGCTGTAGAATCCCTTTTTAAACTTTGTAGACTTTGTAAACTTGGTAAACGCTCAAGGCAGGAAAATGGCCAGGCCCAGCCTTAGAGCTCCAGCAGTCAAGCCCCTCCCCTCGGGCCTCCCTAACTGTCATAAAGGTGTTTGCATCCCCTCAATTAAGATCCTTCTCAGATTATGCCAATTTTTTTAAAATTTTCTAAGTTTTTTTATTTACATTCCAAATCATTTCCCCTTTCCCGTTTCCTCCCTCCCTGAAAGTCCCATAAGCCCCCTTCCCTCCCTTTGTTCCCCATTCAACCCCCTCTTGCTTCTCTGTCCTGGCATTCCCCTACATCCAGTCTTTCCAGGACCAGGGGTCTCTCTTTCCATCTTCTTGGAAATCTATTAATATGCAAATTGTGTCTAGGGTATTCCGAGATTCTGGGTCAATATCCCCTTATCAGTGACTGCATACCATGTGTGTTCTTTTGTGATTGGGTTACCTCACTAAGGATGATATTTTCAAGATCTGACCATTTGCCTAGGAATTTCGTGAATTCATTGTTTTTAATTGCAGAGTAGTATTCCATTGTGTAAATATACCACATCTTCTGAATCCATTCCTCTGTTGAGGGACATCTGGGTTCTTTCCAGCTTCTGGCTATTATAAATAAGGCTGCTATGAACATAGTGGAGCATGTGTCCTTATTGCATGCAGGGAAAGCCTCTGGGTATATGCCCAGGAGTGGTATAGCCGGATCCTCCGGGAGTGTCATGCCCAGTTTTCTGAGGAACCGCCAGGCTGCTTTCCAGAGTGGTTGTACCAGCTTGCAATCCCACCAGCAGTGGAGGAGTGTTCCTCTTTCTCCACATCCTCGCCAACAACAGCCGTCTCCTGTGTTTTTGATCTTAGCCATTCTGACTGGTGTGAGATGGAATCTCAGGGTTGTTTTGATTTGCATTTCCCTAATGACTAAGGATGATGAACATCTCTTTAGGTGCTTCTCAGCCATTAGATATTCTTCAGGTGAGAACTCTTTGTTTAGCTCTGTACCCCATTTTTTAATAGGGTTACTTGCCTCTCCGGAGTTTAACTTCTTTGTATATATTGGATATTAGCTCTCTGTTGGATGTAGGGTTGGTAAAGATCATTTCCCAGTTAGTTGGTTGTCGCTTTGTCTTTTTGACAGTGTCTTTTGCCTTGCAAAAACTTTGTAATTTAATGAGGTCCCATTTGTCAATTCTTGATCTTAGAGCATAAGCTATTGGAATTCTATTCAGGAAATTCTCCCCTGTGCCCATATGTTCAAGGTTCTTCCCTAGTTTCCTTTCTATTAGTTTCAGTGTGTCTGGTTTTATGTGGAGGTCCTTGATCCACTTGGAATTGAGCTTAGTGCAAGGAGATAAGGATGGGTCAATTTGCATTCTTCTGCATGTTGACCTCCAGTTGAACCAGCACCATTTGTTGAAAAGGCTATCTTTTTTCCACTGGATGGTTTTAGCTCCTTTGTCAAAGATCAAGTGACCATAGGAGTGTGGATTCATTTCTGGGTCTTCAATTCTGTTCCATTGATCTACATGCCTGTCACTATACCAATACCATGCGGTTTTTAACACTATTGCTCTGTAGTGCAGCTTGAGGTCTGGGATATTTATTCCCCCAGAGGTTCTTTTACTCTTGATGATAGTTTTAGCTATCCTGGGTTTTCTGTTATTCCAGATGAATTTTTGAATTGCTCTTTCTAACTCTATGAAGAATTGAGTTGGGATTTTGATGGGGATTGCATTGAATCTGTATATTGCTTTTGGCAAGATGGTCATTTTGACTATATTAATCCTGCCAATCCATGAGCATGGCAGATTTTTCCATCTTCTGAGGTCTTCTTCAATTTCTTTCTTCAGAGACTTGAAGTTCTTGTCATACAGATCTTTCACTTGTTTGGTTAGAGTCACACCAAGATGCTTTATATGGTTTGTGGCTATAGTGAAGGGTATCATTTCTCTTACTTCTTTCTCAGCCTGCTTATCCTTTGAGTATAGGAAGGCTACTGACTTCCTAGAGTTGATTTTATATCCGGCCACTTTGTTGAAGTTGTTTATCAGCTGTAGGAGTTCTCTGGTAGAGTTCTTTGAGTCGCTTAAGTATACTATCATATTGTCTGCAAATAGTGATAGTTTGACTTCTTCCTTTCCAATTTGTATCCCTTTGACCTCCTTTTGTTGTCTAATTGCTCAAGCTAGAACTTCAAGTACTATATTGAAAAGATATGGAGAGAGAGGGTAGCCTTGTCTAGTCCCTGATTTTAGTGAGATTGCTTCAAGTTTCTCTCCATTTAGATTGATGTTGGCCTCTGGTTTGCTGTAAATTGCTTTTACTATGTTTAGATATGGGCCTCGAATTCCTAATCTTTCCAAGACCTTTAACATGAAAGGATGCTGAATTTTGTCAAATGCTTTCTCAGCATCTAATGAAATGACCATGTGCTTTTTTTCTTTGAGATTGTTTATATAGTGGATTACATTGATGGACTTCCTTATGTTGAACCATCCCTGCATTCCTGGGATGAAGCCTACTTGATTGTGGTGAATGATCATTTTGATGTGTTCTTGGATTCGGTTGGCAAGAATTTTATTGGGGTTATAGGACAGTTTAGATGGTCTGTTTGATCCTGATTTAATTTTGGTATTTGGTATCTGTCTAGGAAATTGTCCATTTCCTCCAGATTTTCTAGTTGTGTTGAATACAGGCTTTTGTAGTAGGATCTGATGATTGTTTGAATTTCCTCAGTTTCTGTTGTTATCTCTCCCTTTTCGTTTCTGATTTTGTTAATTTGGATACTGTCTCTGTGCCCTCAGGCTAGCCTGGCTAAGGGCTTATCTATCTTGTTGATTTTTCTCAAAGAACCAACTCCTAGTTTTGTTGATTCTTTGTATGGTTTTATTTGTTTCTACTTGATTGATTTCAGCCCTGAGTTTGATGATTTCCTGCCTTCTACTCCTCTTTGGTGTATTTGCTTCTTTTTGTTCCAGTGCTTTCAGGTATGCCATTAAGCTGCTAGTGTATGCTGTCTCCCATTTCTTTTTGGCGGCACTCAGGGCTATGAATTTTCCTCTTAGCACCACTTTCATTGTTTCCCATAAATTAGGGTATGTTGTGCCTTCATTTTCATTAAATTTTAAAAAGTTTTTGATTTCTTTCTTTACTTCCTCCTTGACCAAGTTATCATTGAGTAGAGCATTGTTCAGCCTCCATGTGTATGTGGGTTTTCTGTTGTTTTTGTTGCCATTGAAGACCACCCTTATTCCATAGTGATCTGTTAGGAGGCATGGGATTAGTTCTATCTTCTTATATCTGTTGAGGTCTGATTTGTGACCAATTATATGGTCGATTTTGGAGAAGGAACCATGAGGTGCTGAGAAGAAGGTGTATTCTTTAGCTCTAGGATGAAATGTTCTATATGTATCTGTTAGTTCCATTTGGTTCAAGCCTTCAATTAGATTCACTGTGTCCCTGTTTAGTTTCTGCTTTCCTGAAAGATCCAATTCAGAGAGCGGGGTGTTGAAGTCACCCACTATTATTGTGTGAGGTGCAATGTGTGCTTTGAGCTTTAGTAAAGTTTCTTTTATAAATGTGGGTGCCCTTGCATTTGGAGCATAGATATTCAGAATTGAGAGTTCTTTTTGGTGGATTTTTCTTTTGATCAGTATGTAGTGTCCTTCTGTGTCTTTTTTGATGACTTTAGGTTGAAAATCAATTTTATCCAATATTAGGATGGCTACTCCGGCTCGTTTCCTGGGACTATTTGCTTGTAAAATTGTTTTCCAGCTTTTTACTCTGAGGTAGTGTTTGTCTTTGACACTGAGGTGCATTTCCTGCACGCAGCAAAATGCTGGGTCCTGTTTACGTATCCAGTTTGTTAGTCTATGTCTTTTTATTGGGGAATTGAGACCATTGATATTAAGAGAGATTAAGAAATAGTGATTATTGCCACCTGCTATTCTTGACGCTATCTTTATGTTTGAGTGGTTATCTACTTTTGGGTTTGATTCAAGAAGGTTACTATCTCGTTTTTTCCAGGGTGTTGTTTCTCTCCTTGTATTCGAGGTTTCCACCTATTATCCTTTGCAGGGCTGGGTTTGTGGAAAGATATTGTGAAAATTTGGTTTTATCATGGAATATCTTGTTCTCTCCATCTATGGTGATTGAGAGTTTTGCTGGGTATAGTAGTCTAGGCTGGCATTTGTGTTCTCTTAGTGTCTGCATGAGATCTGCCCAGGATCTTCTGGCTTTCATAGTCTCTGGTGAGAAGTCTGATGTGATTCGGATAGGTCTTCCTTTATATGTTAATTGGCCTTTTTCTCTTACTGCTTTAAATATTTTCTTTGTTTAGTACATTTGGTGTTTTGATTATTATGTGACAGGAGGTATTTCTGTTCTGGTCCAGTCTGTTTGGAGTTCTGTAGGCTTCTTGTACATTCATTGGCATCTGTCTCTTTAGGTTAGTTAGGGAAGTTTTCCTCCATAATTTTGTTGAAGATATTACTGGCCCTTTAAGTTGCAAATCTTCACTCTCATCTATACCTATAATTTAGGTTTGGTCTTCTCATTGTGTCCTGGATTTCCTGGATGTTTTGGGTTGCATGTTTTTTGCATTTTGCATTTTCTTTGACTGTTGAATCGATGCTTTCTATGGAATCTTCAGCACCTGAGATTCTTTCTTCCATCTCTTGTATTCTATTGTTGATGTTTGCACGTATGACTTCTGATTTTTTTCCCATTTCTATCTCCAAGTTGTCTCCCTTTGTGATTTCTTAGTTGTTTCTACTTCCTTTTTTAGATCCTGGATGGATTTGCTGAGATCCTTCACTTGTTTGTTTGTATTTTCCTGTATTTCTTTAAGGTATTTTTGCATTTCCTCTTTCAGGATTTCTGCCTGTTTACCCAAGTTCTCCTGTATTTCTCTAAGCGATTTTTGTGTTTCCTCCTCATGGGCTTCCATCTGTTGATCCATCGTCTCCTGCATTTCTTTAAGCAATTCTCGTGTTTTCTTTGTAAGGGCATCTACTCATTGATTCTTTTCTTTAAGCAATTTTTGTGTTGCTTCCCTATGGGCATTCATCTGTTGACCCATATTCTTCTGCATTTCTTTATGCGATTTTTGTGATTCCTTTGAAAGTGCATCTACCCGTTGATTCATTTATTTAAGCGATTTTCGTGTTGCCTCCTTGTGGGCCTCCATCTGTTGACCCATGTTCTCCTGCATTTCTCTAAGCGATTTTTGTGTTTCCTTTGTAAGGGCTTCTTCATGTTCTCCTGTAATTCTTTATGAGATTTATTTGTGTCCTTCTTGAAATCCTCTAATAGCATCATGAGAAGTGATTTCAAATCCAGATCTTGTCTTTCAGGTGTGATGGGGTATCCAGGACTTGCTGCTGTTGGAGAGTTGGGTTCGGATGGTCCCATATTGCCTTGATTTCTGTTAGTAACGTTCCTACATTTGCCTTTTGCCATCTGGATACCTCTGGTGTTAGTTGGTACTGCTGTCACTGGCTGTTGGTTGGACCTCCTGTGAGCCTGCAAGGCTATTTCTGACCCCCCTGGATTACCGGGATTCCCCTGGCACCGATTTCTGGGGCCTGCCCTGCTGCTGAGTGACTTTGGAGCCCTGATGTGCCTTGCCCCAAGTGATGTTATATTGGGGAATCCCTGCACATCCAAAGGCTCAACGTAGTGGATTCCCGGAGCTGAGGTCGCCAAAGGGAGGCTGGTAGGCTCCTGCCCTGTGCGGTGGTGTGTGATCTCTCCCGGGGGGGGGGGTTGTCCCTCTGCAGGGTGGGTGCAGGGTGCACACAAGCTGCCTGAGACCCAAGCGATATTATGCTTGACTGTCCCTGTGCCTGGAGGTCCCAATTGCCCTGTTCCAGGAGCAAAGACGTTGGAGTGCACTCTGCACTCTCGGAGCAGATCACTCTGCAGGGCAGATGGCCCACAGCAGAGCTGGCGCCCAGAGGACCGCAGCGCTGTCCCGCTGTTGGGCGCAGATGGAAGCCCAACAGGCTGTGTCCCAAGCGATGTTATGTTGGGGGGAAACTGGGTACCTGTATCCTCCGTGCAGTTGATGCCCGGAACAGAGGTCGCCAAAGGGAAGCTGGTAGGCTCCTGCCCTGTGCCTGGGGTGTGTGATTATGCCAATTTTGGGTAAAAAGTCTGAACAGGAAAACCCACCAATCCCTGAGCAGGAAAACCCACCAACACCCCGAAACTCAGGACTTGAAATCCTACCAATACTCACTCTAGAAATCTCTGCCCTAGAAAGCTCCTCTACCCCAACACACTCTATAAGAAGGCTGTGAATGCTCACTTCCCTGCTGTCACCTCCTTCGAGCAGAGACAACTACTCCTGGATTCATCCCTCCACACCGTGGACCCTTCCATATTTACTGCCTGGTGTGACTCTCATTAGAAGACAAGCAGCTATGAATCAAAGAAGGTAAGTGGGAAGGAACTGGGCTGAGGCTCCTGCACTCCTAAGCTCAGTTGGGGATACCCTCCCCTCGGAGCCGCACCACCTCTGCTGAGTAGGCTTCCGCTCAGAGCTCTGTGGTTTCTGGATGGTTCAGGATGCTCTTCCACTGGGACACTGTCTTACCTCAGAGTTGTGTGGTGTCTTGGCCTCCGTGTCTCAGGACACCTTTCCAATTGAGCAGGAAGACCAACAGCTGTTTCTTTTTCAGTGTATGCTTCTGATCCTTTTGCTAAAAATTAGGTGACTGTAACTGCCTGGGTTTGTTTTGGGGACCTTTGATCTTGTCCGTGAGCTTGTACGTCTATTTTTGGGCCAGCACCACGATTTGTTACTATGGCTCTATAATATAGTTTGAGGTCGGGTATTGTGATATCGCAATGCCTTCAGCATCGCTCATTCTGCTAAGAGCTGCTTTGGATATTATTTTTTAATGGGTTTGGGCTTCAATATGAATTTCAGTTTATTTTTGTAGTTCTTTGAAGAATGTCAATGGGATTTTGATGACGATCGCATTAAATTTATAGAGATTAAAAGTGTAGTCAATTTTCCTAATATTACTTTGCCAGTGATCATGAGCGGTCTTTCTGTCTTTCGGTGTTCTTTTATTTCTCCAATGTCATCAAGTTTTTATAGTGAAAACATTTCACTTCTTGGAACCTCACATTGGTAACAGTCACAACCATCTTCTTGCTTCCCCATCCTTTGGCACCATGATTCTGTCTGTATGGATCTGTATATGAATGCAACACATATATGTGGCTTTTGTGTTTGACTTCATTCACTTAGCATGTTTTCAAGATTAAGCTATGTTATGGCAGGGGTTGGTACTTATGTTTTGGTGTGTATAGACAGATATTTTAAAATAATTTAAAATAATGTTTAAGTTAGCATACAAGGTATGGGTTTTAGTGTGTGTGTGTGTGTGAGAGAGAGAGAGAGTGTGTGTGTGTATGTGCACGTGCATCATTACACTTCATTCTACTTCAAAATGATATTATTTTATGAGAGTAGGTATACTTGATTGTGCTTATTCCTGAATGAAGGATTGCCTGGCTTGTAAATGGAGGTGGGTCACTGAGTTCCTCACAAGTGGGGCTCAAGTTTTATTCAAGAGGCTTCTTCAGATCTGCTCAAGTCTTTTAAAGTATTTTTCTGAGACCCTGGGGTAGCTTAAAATGGATACAGCACATCATAGGAGAAAAAGACTTGAACTCTACATTTTTCTGTCTGATGTTCTAATATCTGTAACCTCCACGACTTGCCAGGGAGTTGTATATCCACAGAGCCAGGTGCTTTTTAGACAAGTCTCTTTAGAAGAGTCTCAAAGTCAATGTGTCTGAAATGGAATTCATTATGCATTCCTGGAAACATGTCTTTAGCTCTTCATTTCCTCTCTGGTTGTAGGATGCATTTATCTATCTGGTCTCCCAGGCCACAAACCTAGGGGTCATCCTGGGTTTCTCCATTTCCTTTATTTCTAAACTACAGTCACCCCTGGTTTACACACTTGTGTGCTTTGTGTTTTCCATCTCTACAACATCTGCTTTTGGTTACTTCTCATAAAATTATGTGGTTAATGAATTATCAAATATTTATTGAGTGACTGTGCTAGCCCCTGAGGACTCAGTAGTAAGAAGAATCAACTTTGCCAGCTCTTAGGAAGCTCAGAGTCTAAAGGTACTGACATGTATTTTAGCTGATCTTGCTGCTTCTAGAACATGTGTGTAGTTCACCCTTTATGGCACTACTTGAGTTCTTAGTTTTTAAAATTTAATTCATTTATTCTCCTTTAAGCCCCATACAACTTTTTCCCTTGAAAACTCTCACCCTCTTTCATGGCCAATTTCCTGACCTCTGTGGGTATTCTAAATGAAATGTACAAACCTAAAGATTCAAGGGTAACACCTACAAATGACAGAAAACGTTTGATGTTTGTCTTTCTGAGTCTGAGTTACCTCACTCGGAATTATTTTTGTCTAGCTACATCCATTTACCTGTGAACTTCATAATTTTGTTTTTATTAATGGCTGAATAATATTCAATTGCGTGAATATACCACACTTTCATTATCTGTCCATTGGTTGATGGACACCTAGGCTGTTTCCTGGCTATCATGAATAGAGTGGCAATGAAAAGATGAGTAGGTATCTCTATAGAAGGAACAGGAAGGATTAAGTTGGTATTGGGGATGGGTGGATGTGAAAGAGGATGGGATACTAGGAGAAATAACACTAAACACTTTTTGAATAAGTCACATGGAAACTTACTACTGTCTGTCGAAGCTTTCTAAAATACATATTATGTTTACAAATATATAGATACATGTGCAGACACACACACACACACACATACACACACGAAGAGATTCAGAGTTATCTTATAATGAGATATCAATGCCCCTACTAGCTAGCAAACAGAAAACCTGGTGACAGGAATGGGTTACTACTTTTGGAGTTATTTGCAAGTGAGTTCCCATAGACCCCTAAACATGGCAGGCTATTGCCAATGTTCTTGATTACTTTCCAGAAGCTTCTGGTAAGACTCTATTGCAGAAGAGTCAATATAACCAAGTCATAGAACATGGAAATATCAATCTGGTATTGTCCAGGAATCTCCATCCCTAATTTTCATAGTGCTGGAAGATGCCGATCTTACCCAGATGTGAATCCTGTGACCTAGAATTATGACTGATCTGACAAAAAATGTACACTGGTAAAATGGTGGCCCAAATGTCATGAAAGGAACCAATCAGTCTCTGATTGAATTTAAGGCCTGATTCACAAGATGTAACGCAAGCCTGGCAGTATGACCTGTAGCTAGACACATCATAGACTCTAGGGGAGAACCTACTAATATTATTCTGCTATTGGACATAGTAATCCAGTCAACTCCTAGTGATTTATACGTTATTCCTTTAAATTAGTGTGCCTCTCAACCATCATCAGAGAAGCTTCTATTTACCTATTGTGGATGAGGATTAACACAGAGACTCACAACTGGTCAAGGTGCAGAGAATAAAGGATTTTGGAATGTTCAACCCTAAACAGAACATCTATATTACACCTCCTCCTCACAATGTGCAGGGATCATTGTGGAAGAGGGGGAAGAAAGAGTGTAAGAGCCAGAGGTCACAGTGGGTGAATACAAGAAAGCAGCATGGCTTTGGACACAGCAGGACAACTACACATATGTACTCACAGCAGTTTTGACAACATGCACAGCTGTGCTGGACCAACTCCTAACATGGAGAGGGAGGTGGGCATGAAGTTCAGCCCCTAAATGAGGAGCTCTTGGCAATTGGTAGATTCTGGTTGTAGAAGAGTCAGTTTTCTGACAATATTCAATGACTCAATAAATACTTTAACAGCATCTGTCTGTCTATCTACCTGCCTGTCTGTCTGTCTGTCTGTCTGTCTGTCTGTCTGTCTGTCTGTCTATCTATCTATCTATCTATCTATCTATCTATCTATCTATCTATACATACATATACATACACATACATACATATGTGTATTTTAGGATTGGCATATAAAACATTGGGTTTTATTATAGCATTTTCAAATGAAATTTGTTTCTGTTGCTTCTTTCTCAATTACTAAGGGTCTTTGAAAGTGAAAATCCAAAATGTAACTTAGGTTTAAATTATTGCTTTGGGGATAAAACACAGACTTCACACTCATGATTGGGTTTTTGCCTGCCGTTAGCTTCATTTTCCTTTGTACTAACACAAGAGGGACTTTAGAGGGAACTATCCTCCAAATTTACCACTGAAATGGAGTCTCACTGGTGACAGATCTTACTGTTAGGTAAATTCACTTGATAGTCTGCATAAAAGGATATGAAAAAACTTTCTCCATGTTCTGTTTCAAATTTTTACAATTTTTGGCTCAGAAAATAAGGAATTCTGTTACTTGATTTGGAATTGTGATCTTTTGTAAAGTGCCTTCTGAAAAGTAAGAGAAGGTTTAATAATCAGGCTCCTTATGGTGGGAATCTGCAGTGACCTCCATAGGTCCATCTTGAGTGCTTGTTTCTGGGTTATGTTTGGGAAGCTGTGGAATCTTTGGGAGGAGGACTTCTGCTGGCACATGCATGTCACTAGAGGTAGTCCTTTAAGGTTATGCCCAATCCTAGTTCTCTACTGAAGCCAGGTGAAATCCACACCACAAACTCCTGCTGCTAAGGACTGAACTGCTCTGCCATGCTGCCTCCACAATGATGGACTGACGGAGACCCTCTGGAACACTGAGCCAAAGTAGCTTTTTCCTGTCTTATGTTGTTCCTGTTGGGTATTTAGGTTGCTGTTATATGAAAGTAACTTGTGGAGACTTAAAGGGACTTAGCAGTGTGCCTTAGTTAGGATTTTACTACTGTGAACATACACCATGGCCAAGGCAACTCTTACAAGGACATTTAATTGGGGCTCGCTTACAGGTTCAGGTTATCATCAAGGCAGGAACATGGCAGCATCCAGGCAGGCATGATTCAAGAGGAGCTGAGAGTTCTACATCTTGATCTGAAGGCTACTAGAAAACTGGCTCCCACACGGTTAGAGGAGAGTTTCGTTGCCCACCCCCACAGTGACACACTTCCTCCAACAAGGCCACACCTAATAGCACCACTCCCTGGGTCAAGCATATTCAAACAACCACACAGTGTTACTGGATATAAATTCAATATATTATGAAAAAGGTTAGAGAATACGAGAAGCAATCTCATTTACAACAGAAGTAATGTTGAGATATTGAGAATGTATTTGACAAATGATGTGACCCTTAAGGTGGCCACTCTCCTTCAAGCTTGGCAGTTGGTAAGTGGGCCCCACGTAGGTTCATTGTGTGGATGGAGAAGTGCCATTTCTGTTCAGGTCCCATCTGTCTCAGCTGCAGTGTGATGTCTGTCCACATGATGGCAAGGTATTTGGTTTCAATAGATTCTAGTGTCACAAACTTTTTAAATAAATACAATCTGCAAGTTCAGGTGGGCTAAAGCACACATGAGGGCAGCCAGGAAAGAACTTGCAATGGACAGCTTATTTAATATAGATTTATTTATTTAATATATGTAAGTACACTGTAACTGTCTTCAGACACACTAGAAGAAGGCATCAGATTTCACTATGGATGGTTCTGAGCCACCATGTGGTTGCTGGGATTTGAACTCAGGACCTTCTGGAGAACAGTCAGTGCTTTTAACCGCTAAGCCATCTCTCCAACCTGGACAGCTTATTTAAATTTGAAAACCAGAATTGAATCTGTGAAATACCAATGAGAGCTATGAAGTATGTTTTTGATACAGTGGGATAGTGCGAAAGACAAAACAGAAGTGCCAAGTCTAATTGGTGGTAAACTGAGAGCTATAGAAAGTTCAGGGCATTGAACAAGTCAAACAGAACACCTATTTTATCCATAGATCTTTTTGTTTCTTTAAAAATCTCACCTTTGGAGCTTGGGAAACAGCTTAGTTGGTAAAGTGGTGATGTGGTTTTGATCCCTAGGACCCACTAAGAAGCTGGGTGCAGTGGCATGTGCTTGTAATCCTAGAGCTGTAGAGGTGGAGTCATGTGGTTCCTTTGTATTCACTGGCCAGGTAGCATAGTTTATCCAGTGAGCTTCAGGACAGTGAGAAACCCCATAGATGAATACTGCCTAAGGAATGACACCAAAGGTTGTTCTGTGGTCTAAACACACACACACACACACACACACACACACACACACACACACACACACACAGAGGCACATGCACTGGAATAATTTTTGGTTTTGCATTAGAACACATCTTTTGGAGATGTAGAGTTACTGATTTCTTATAGAAGGCAACAGAGTGGAGTTGCTGGGACAGGAGTCTTCCCTTCTGGACACCATTTGCACCAGGGAGCCAGGCAGCTCCACAGCCTTCTGTGCAGAGACCCTGCCAGAAGAGAGTTGGTCTCTCAGGAGTACAGACACAGACTTACAGGCCCATAGGAGGGACAAGCTCCAGCCAGAGACAACAAGACCAACTAACACCAGAGACAACCAGATGGCGAAAGGCAAGTGCAAGAACCCTACCAACAGAAACCAAGGCTACTTGGCAATATCAGAGCCCAGTTCTCCCACCACAGCAAGTCCCAGATACCCCAACACACTGGAAAAGCAAGAATTGGATTTAAAGTCTCATCTCACGATGCTGATAGAGGACTTCAAGAAGGACATAAATAACTCCCTTAAAGAAATACAGGAGAACATGGGTCAAAAGGTAAAAGTCCTTAAAGAGGAAACACAAAAATCCCTTAAAGAAATACAGGAGAACCTGGGTCAACATGTAGAGGCCTTTAAAGAGGAAACACAAAAATCCCTTAAAGAATTACAGGAGAACACAAACAAACAAGTGAAGGAACTGAACAAAACCATCCAGGATCTAAAAATGGAAGTAGAAACAATAAAGAAATCACAAAGTGAGACATCTCTGGAGATAGAAAATCTTGGAAAGAATTCAGGAGTCATAGATGCAAGCATCAACAACAGAAGACAAGAGATAGAAGAAAGAATCTCAGGTCAAAGAAAATGCAAAATGCAAAAAGCTCCTGGGCCAAAACATCCAGGAAATCCAGGACACAATGGGAAGACCAAACCTAAGGATTATAGGTATAGAAGAGAGCGAAGATTTCCAACTTAAAAGGCCAGTAAACATCTTCAACAAAATTATAGAAGAAAACTTCCCTAACCTAAAGAAAGAGATGCCCATGAGCATACAAGAAGCCTACAGAACTCCAAACAGACTGGACCAGGCCAGAAAGTCCTCCCAGCACATAATAATCAAAATACCAAATGAACCAAAGAAAGAAAGAATATTAAAACCAGTAAGGGAAAAAGATCAAGTAACTTATAAAGGTAGATCTATCAGAATTACACCAGACTTCTCACCTGAGACGATGAAAGCTAGAAGATCCTGGGCAAATCTCATATAGACACTAAGAGAACACAAATGCCAGCCCAAACTACTCTCCATCACCATAGATGGAGAAACCAAGATATTCCATGATAAAACCAAATTTACAGAATATCTTTTCACAAATCCAGCCCTACAAATGATAATCGGTGGAAAACGCCAACACAAGGAGGGAAACTACACCCTAGAAAAAACAAGAAAGTAATCTTTCAACAAATACAAAAGAAAGTAACCACACAAACATAAAAACAACCTCAAAAATAACAGGAAACAACAATAACTATTCCTTAATATCTTTTAACATCAATGAACTCAATTCCCCAACAAAAAACATAGGCTAACAGAAATATTTTTTATGTGAATCTTTTATCAGAAAAATGTTTGTGATTCCTCTTTCAATTTAGTAATTTTTTTATGTCTATCATTTTAACTGTATTATTTTCCATGATAATCTTTAATTTTAACATTTTTTCTATATATTTCTTCAATTTTATCAGAAATATTTTCCATATAAATCTTCAATTTTGTCAGAAAATTTTTATAATTCCCCTTTCAATCAATTTAGGAATATTTTTATGCCTACCATTTTATTGGTATAATTTTCCATGATAATCTTCAATTTTAACATTTTTCTATATTTTTCTTGAATTTTATCAGAAATATTTTCCTTGTAGATCTTCAATTTTATCAGAAAATATTTATAATTCCACTTTCAAACAACTTAGGAATATTTTTATGCCTACCATTTTATCTGTAATTTTCCATGATAATCTTCAATTTTAATGTTATTTTATATTTTTCTACAATTTTATTAGAAATATTTCCCATGTAAATCTTCAGTTCTATCATAAAATGTTTCTACTTCCTTTTTCAATTAATTTAGTAATGTTTTTTATGTCTACCATTTTACTCTTTAATTTTCCATGAAAATTGTCAATCTTAATGTGTTTTTCTATATGCTTCTTCAATTTTGTCAGAAACATTTTCCATGTAAATCTTTAATTTTATCATAAAATGTTTTTACTTCCTTTTTCATTAAAAAATAAAATAGTTAATTGTAAGACTTTATGGAAGGTGCATAGTGAATTTATAGACATGAAGTTTATAAATGACTTGTTGATGTCACTCTCCCAAAACTAATTAATAAACTTGATTTATTCTAATAGCTTTTCTCTTGAAACTTGACAAGCTGAAACTAAAATCCATGTGAAATAATAAAGCAGCAGGAAAAAACAAATAATCAAAAAAATAGATTTTGTGAGGTGTAGAGGAATTTTAATCCAGTAACATGGCTACCCTGGCTGGAATACAGACACACCTTTAATCCCAGGATACAGAGGCAAGCAGATTTCAAGGCTAACCTGGTACAGAACAAGTTCCCGGTATAGAAAAACTTAGGTCCAGGCGTGGACCTTTAATCCCAATCCCAGCACTCTGGAGTCAGTTGAGAGCTGTGCAGGCGAGTTGAGATGGTGAGTTGGTTACAGTTCAGTTTGTGGAGTTCAGAGGCAGTTTTACTGGGACAGTTTTATAGAGACAGGTTGCAGGTGAAGACAGAATGAGTCAGAGAATGAGAAGGAGCCAGAAGATTAGAACAGATTGCCAGAGTTAGTTTGAGGCTAAGCAGAACAATTCAGGCAGAAGCTGAGAGAAGCCAGTTTGAATCTGTCAGCTTGGAAAAGAGTTTGGGCCAGAACAGCTGAGTTGAACCAGTCATTCAGAATTCAGAAATAGCTAGAAAGGGTGAGATTATTCAGCCTTAAGCCTCTGAGATAACAATTAAATCAAGTGAATAAAAGTCACTTTTACTCCAGGAACACATCAAAACAATCATTCACCATGATCAAATTGGCTTCATCCCAGGGATGCAGGGATGGTTCAATATACAGAAATCCATCAATGCAATGCACTACATAAACAAACTCAAAGAAAAAAAACACATGGTCATTTCATTAGATGCTGAAAAAGCATTTGACAAAATTCAGCATCCCTTCATGTCAAAAATCTTGGAAAGGTCAGGAATTCAAGGTCCATACCTAAACATCATAAAAGCAATATACAGTAAACCAGTAGCCAACATCAAACTAAATGGAGAGAAACTTGAAGCAATTCCACTAAAATCAGGGACTAGACAAGGCTGCCCTCTCTCTCCATATCTATTCAGTATAGTACTTGAAGTTCTAGCTAGAATAATTAGACAACAAAAGGAGGTCAAAGGGATACAAATTGGAAAGGAAGAAGTCAAACTATCACTATTTGCAAATGATATGATAGTATACTTAAGTGACCCCCAAAACTCCACCAGAGAACTCCTACAACTGATAAACAACTTCACAAAGTGGCCAGATATAAAATTAGCTCAAACAAATCAGTAGCCTTCCTATACGCAAAGGATAAGCAGACTGAGAAAGAAATTAGGGAAACGACACCCTTCACAATAGTCATCCAAACAATATAAAGTATCTTGGTGTGACTTTAACCAAACAAGTGAAAGATCTGTATGACAAGAACTTCAAGTCTCTGAAGAAAGAAATTGTAGAAGACCTCAGAAGATGGAAAGATCTCCCATGCTCGTGGATTGGCAGGACTAATATAGTAAAAATGACCATCTTGCCAAAAGCAATATACAGATTCAATGCAATCTCCATCAAAATTCCAACTCAATTCTTCATAGAGTTAGAAAGAACAATTCTCAAATTCATCTGGAATAACAAAAACCCAGGATAGCTAAAACTATTCTCAACAGTAAAAGAACTTTTGGGGGAATCGATATCCCGGACCTCAAGCTGTACTACAGAGCAATAGTGTTAAAAACTGCATGGTGACAGGCAGGTAGATCAATGGAATAGAACTGAAGACCCACAAATAAACGCACACACCTATAGTGTTAAAAACTGCATGGTGACAGGCAGGTAGATCAATGGAATAGAACTGAAGACCCACAAATAAACGCACACACCTATGGTCACTTGATCTTTGACAAAGGAGCTATAACCATCTAGTGGAAAAAAGATAGCCTTTTTAACAAATGGTGCTGGTTCAACTGGAAGTCAACATGCAACAGAATGCAAATCGATCCATTCTTATCTCCTTGTACTAAGCTCAAGTCCAAGTGGATCAAGGACCTCCACACAAAACCAGAAACACTGAAACTAATAGAAAAGAAACTGGGGAAGAGCCTTGAGCACATGGGCACAGGGGAAAATTTCATGAACAGAACATCAATAGAACAACACTTATGCTCTAAGATCAAGAATTGACAAATGGGACCTCATAAAATTACAAAGCTTCTGTAAGGCAAAGAACACTGTCAATAGGACAAAATGGCAACCAACAAATTGGAAAAAGATCTTTACCAACCCTACATCCGACAGAGGGCTAATATCCAATATATACAAAGAACTCAAGAAGTTAGACTCCAGAGAACCAAATAACCCTATTAAAAATGGGGTACAGAGCTAAACAGAGAATTCTCACCTGAAGAATATCGAATGGCTGAGAAGCACCTAAAGAAATGTTCAATATACTTAGTCATCAGGGAAATGCAAATCAAAACAACCCTGAGATTCCACCTCACACCAGTCAGGATGACGAAAATAAAAAACTCAGGTGCTGGAGAGGATGTGGAGAAAGAGGAACACTCCTCCACTGCTGGTGGGATTGCAGGCTGGTACAACCACTCTGGAGATCAGTTTGACAGTTCCTCAGAAAATTGGGCATAGTGCTACCTGAAGACCCAGCTATACCACTCTTGGGAATATACCCATAAGATTCTCCAACATATAATAAGGGTGCATGCTCCACTATGTTCATAGCAGCCTTATTTATAATAAGCAGAAGTTAGAAAGAACCTAGATGTCCCTCAATGGAGGAATGGATACAGAGAATGTGGTATATTTACACAATGGAATACTACTCAGCTATTAAAAACAATGAATTCATGAAATTCTTGGGCAAATGGATGGAACTAGAAAATATCTTCCTGAGTGAGGTAACCCAATCACAAAAGAACATGGTATGCACTCACTGATAAGTGGTTATTAGGGTTATTAGCCCAGAAGTTCGAAATACCCAAGATACAATTCACAGACCAAATGAAGCTCAAGAATATGGAAGACCAAAGTCTGGATACTTTGGTACTTCTTAGAAGAGGGATAAGTTACCCCTGGGAGGAGATACAGAGACAAAGTGTGGAGCCGAGACTGAAGGAAAGCCATCCAGACTGCCCCACCTGGGGATTCATCCCATATACTGTCACCAAACCCAGACACTATTGTAGATGCCAACAAGTGCTTGCTGGCAGGAGCCTGATACAGCTGTCTCCTGAGAGGCTCTGCCAATACCTGACAAATACAGAGGTGGGTGCTCTCAGCTAACCATTGGACTGAGCACAAGGTCCCCAATGGAGGAGCTAGAGTTGCTGAAGTTGCTGAAGGAACTTGCAGTCCCATAGGAGGAACAACAATAGGAACCAACCAGTATCCCCAGAGCTCCCAGGGACTAAACCACCAACCAAAGAGTACACATGGAGGGACCCATGAGTCCACCTGCATATGTAGCAGAGGATGGCCTTGTTGGACATCAATGGGAGGAGAGGCCATTGGTCCTTAGAAGGCTTGATGCTCCAGTACAGGGAATGCCAGGACAGGGAAGCAGGAGTGGGTGGGTTTGTGAGTAGGGGGAGGGGATGAGATAGGGGTTTTTGGAGGGGAAACCAGGAAAGAGGATAACATTTGAAATTTAAATGAAGAAAATGTCTAAGAAAAAAAAAAGAGTTCAACATAAAAAAATACTTCGCCATCTTCTATTCTACTAAATGATTGCATAATACATTTATAGTGATATGAATATATATATCCCTTAATATATTCTTATTTTAATTTCAAAATATGAAATAACAAAATATTATTGATAAAACAGAATATTTTAAGAATATATTAAGGGATACAATGGGTAATTAGTTCAATTTCCCTTGATTTGATTAGGTTCAGAGTTTTAAGGGTTAGACTCATATAAGTCACAATTATTGGAGTTAACTAACGTATGGATTATCAAAGTACATGGTACATAGAAGGTGTGAATAGGAGTTAAGGAGTGAATACAAACTGTTGGGTATTATTTTTTATCAAGATGGCATCCATTTAAGATGTTCAGCGACAGTTCTATTGACAGGCAAAGAGCTGTGAAAAACTAGAGCATGGCTATGACCACTTAATATCCAGGAAGAACACTGATATATATGTACAAGTTAATGAAAAGTTGCTTTGCACTAGAGTGTGGGGCCCCAGCTCCTACATTAAAGTCTAGGTTTTGTCGCTGAGCACTGATGAAGAGAATTTGGAGCTTTTCAGAGCATGAGAAAGCATCACATGCCATAATGGCATCTGATAAGAGGAATGAGTGTGGGAACAATACAGAAAATTGGCTAGGGAAGGAATGCTTTACAGGACAAGTCAACACTACAGCTCTGAGTGAGATAAAACATTTTACGATAGAATGAAGACCCGAGTTGCTGTTTGGGGTTAGAATGAGAGCTTCAAGAGGATTCCTCTAAACGTTATAAGCTACAGTGTTAAATCATCTTGGCCTGAAAGAACTCATCTTAGTGAGTGAGCTTACTGCCCAGGTTTCTATATACAGATTATTGCAAATTAACTGAAGTAATTGTCCCTGGAATGAATAAAGGGAATAAGACTGAGGATGAATTCAGTTTTATCTGTAATATTTTGTTATTTCTTATTTTAAAATGATTTGAATAAAATGTCAAAATTGGTAAACAAAACAACCCCCAAACCAAACCAAATCACAAAGTTACTGGGATTATTTGTTTGTTTGTTTGCTTTTGGAACTTTGTGATAAGGTCTTGGTACATAGTTTAGCTGGTCTAAAACCCTCGGTGTAAACTAGGCTGGCCTCTAACCTTTGGTAACCTCTTCTCTCTATTCACTGAGTGCTGGAGTAATTGGTATGGAATACCACATCTGGCTCCGAAGACATTGGCTATGTTCTCAACTGTCACCAGGTTTAAGCTCCTTTCCCAAAAATCTGCATATTTTTTGTTTCTTTCTGTTCCACTTTCTGCTATCCCCAACTCTGAATCTGTGAATCTTGGTAAGTACCATGTCAGAGCTTGTATGTTATGCTATCTTGGCACCTCTTGACACACTATCCTCCATCAGGGGCTCATGTCCTGATGGTTTAGTGGGAAATGGCCCTTGGCACCAAGACTGATGACCTAATGCTTGAAACCTATGTCAGAAGGAGAAAACTGACTCCACAAGTTGTCCTCTAACCTCTACACATGTACAGCTGCATGCATGTGTTCCCCTGTGTCTCCTGCAAAGAAGTAATATATGTAAAAAAAAAAAAAACAAAACCAGAAAAATGTCCTCCACCGAATAACTTGTCTATTACTTTTTGGATTCAGCTTTGCTCAAACTTTAAGGACATGGACAAAATGCTGTGATGTTCTCTGTCAGAGTAAAGCACCAAGGGGTTCTAACTAAGTATCTGATGGAGTCTTGCTCCTTCAGGAGCCCCGTGAGGTAGGCCTCCACTATCCGATTTGGATGTTATGTAATGTGCACATGTGCCAAAGCATCACATGGGTTCTACTAACACGGACTTTATATGTCATATATAAATTGATTGAAATAAAACATTTTCTTTAATTCACATGTTATGAAAGTATTTTTTGCCTAAAAGGCATAAGCCGTTAAGGAAAATAAGTGATCTAGTTATGTTAAAACTTGAATACCAAGGGCATCACAAAAGTTAAAACCCAATAATTTTGAAAAGTTATTTGCAATAATTTTTTTAAAACTGAATTTGTTAACTGTTAATGAAAAAGGTCTCTGAATATCTTTGTTCTCTCTGTGAGAGAAGAGTAACCCAGTATCTACCCAGTAGCCCAGGTCAGAGGCTAATATATGGAGTAAATTAAAGGCGAGATCAATGTGAAAAAGAAAAGTATTTCACAAAATGGGCAAATGTTATAAACAGTTGAGTGTTGAAAGAAACCCCAATAGTCAATTTGTGAAAAATAACTTTCAAGAGATAAGATAAATGCAAGGCAAGGCACTCTTTCCAGGTCATTGAATAGATCAGTGCTTTAAAAGTTTGGTCATGTGTAGTATTGCAAAAATGTATGAGAGGAGCTTTCCTGGGCTAGGAAGAGTTAAACAGAGCTGACAGAATGTTATTCATTTCATTTCCAAATATGTTCAAAACCTATAATATTTTATTATTGTTTTACAAAGTCACCAGTCATTTGAGCATATCATGACTATACATTTACTTCACATAACTAACCACATACTTTTCACTCTGTCATGGATTTCTCTACATGCATCTGGAATCATTTCATTTTGGCCAAAACCTTTTAAAAAGTTTAAAAATTTGTATGACGAGATGATGTATTGCTGTGTTCTCCAGGTTGGCCCTGAGCTCCTGGGTCCAAGCTCCCTGGAGGCAGGACTGTAGAACACATCACTGTACCCAGCGGAACACTGATCTTAGACTGGGTCTTTAGTAGTAAAGTCTCCAGGATTCAGTTTTCCTGAACATGCCTTGTTTCCTTTCCCATTTGAAAGCTGTTTTTGCTAAGTGTATGTCAAGTTGGCAGTGATTTTCTCTCTATGCTTTACAGAAATCAATCCATTTTGTTTGGTTTTATTGTTTTCTATTGATAAGCCAATAGCTGCCTTACTGTTGTTTCTTTAAAGCCAATGTGTCTTTTCTCTGTGCTTTTGAGTTGTCTTTGTTGGTTTTAAGCGGTCTTACACAATGCAGTTAAGTGTGGTTTTCTTGGTATTTAATTTGCTTGAGTTCAAGGAGCTTCTTAAACATGTAGTGTGGGACCTTCTGCCAGCTTTTAAAGATTCTCATCCAGGTCTGCACCATCCTTGTCAGCTCTTCTCTTCTGAAACCCTGACCATACACACGCCGGTGTGTTCTGCATTTCTTTGCTCTTTTGTAGCTTTCATTTCTTCCCTCATGTTGATATTCTCTCTCTCTCTCTCTCTCTGAAATTTATATCAATTATCAACTTGATTAGATCTAGAATCACTTGGAGAGGGGCCTCTGGTCTTGCCTTGTGGAAGATTATTTTGATGACGTTAATCAACACAGGAAGACTGGCCCACTGGGTGGCATCATTTTCTGTGCTGAGACCCTGTTTTGTATGAAAAGAAAAAGCATGGTGGCTGAGAACAAACATTTGCCATTCTTTGCTTCTTCGCTGTGGATGCAATATGACTGTGATTCCCAGTGTGATGGGCGGGGCTACAACACTGAGCAGAAGCAAAACAAACCCTGCATTTCTTAGGTTGCCCTTTTCAGGCCATTTATCACAGAGACAGAAAACGATGCTATCACAAGTTCTTCCTCTCACTCGCTCTTTCTGATAGGGTCAAGGCTGGTCTCAAACTCTTCATGTGCTGGAGGGTGGCCTTGGACTCCTGCTCCTCTTACCTTCGCTTTCCAAGTGCTGGGATTACAGAATGGTGTGCACCACCATACAACTTCTTTGTGTGCAGTTGTGGTATATGTGTGTGCTGTGTGTACTGTACACGAGTATGTGTGTTGGTACAAATGCAGAAGCCAGAGTGGGGCACTGAGCATTGTCTTTTATCACACTCTGCCTTACTCCGTTGAGGCAGGTTGTCTCCTTGAACCTGGAGCTCATGCTTTTGGCTATGTTCATACCCAGTCAGGATCACCCACTGATTCTGTTTCTGCTCTCCACAGTGTTGGGGTTAGAGGCAAGATTGGGTGAGATTGCTGTGTGAGTGCTGGGATCTGAACTCTAGATTCCTAAATTCTTTATCTTTTCCCTCTTCATATATATATATATATATATATATATATATATATATATATGTATGTATATATATATATACATACACATATATATATGTGTATATACACACACACACAAACACACACACACACATATATATCAACACAGGAATATATATATATATATGTATATATATATGTACATATATATATTTTTTTTTTTGACATAGAGTTTAGCTGTATAGTCCTTGCTGGCTTGTAACTTGCTATGTAGACTAGAGTGGCCTCCAACTTTCAGCCATCCTCTTGCCCCTGTCTTCTAAATTCTGAAATTATAGGCATGTGCCACCACATATAGATTGTGTTGATCTTTCTTTTTTTTCCTTTATTTTTTTTTATTTTCTAAGTTTTTTTTTATTTACATTCCAAATCATTTCCTGTTTCCTCCCTCCCCGAAAGTCCCATAAGCCTCCTTCCCTCCCTCTTTTCTCCATTCATCCCCCTCTCGTTTCTCTGTCCTGACGTTCCCCTACATCCAGTCTTTCCAGGACCAGGGGTCTCTCCTTCCATCTTCTTAGAAATCTATTGATATGCGAATTGTGTCTAGGGTATTCTGAGATTCTGGGTTAATATCCCCTTATCAGTGACTGCATACCATGTGTGTTCTTTTGTGATTGGGTTACCTCACTAAGGATGATATTTTCAAGTTCTGACCATTTGCTTAGGAATTTCGTGAATGTGTTGATCTTTCATTTGTCTTTTTTTTTATTTTATTTTTTTAATTTACATTCCAAATCACTTCCCCTTTCCCGTTTCCTCCCTCCCTGAAAGTCCCATAAGCCCCCTTCCCTCCCTCTTTTCTCCATTCAACCCCCTCTCGTTACTCTGTCCTGGCGTTCCCCTACATTCAGTCTTTCCAGGACCAGGGGTCTCTCCTTCCATCTTTTTAGAAATCTATTGATATGCGGATTGTGTCTAGGGTATTCCGAGATTCTGGGTCAATATCCCCTTATCAGTGACTGCATACCATGTGTGTTCTTTTGTGATTGGGTTACCTCACTAAGGATGATATTTTCAAGATCTGACCATTTGCCTAGGAATTTCGTGAATTCATTGTTCTTAATTGCAGAGTAGTATTCCATTGTGTAGATATACCACATCTTCTGAATCCATTCCTCTGTTGAGGGACATCTGGGTTCTTTCCAGCTTCTGGCTATTATAAATAAGGCTGCTATGAACATAGTGGAGCATGTGTCCTTATTGCATGCAGGTAAAGTCTCTGGGTATATGCCCAGGAGTGGTATAGTCGGATCCTCTGGGAGTGTCATGCCCAGTTTTCTGAGGAACCGCCAGACTGCTTTCCAGAGTGGTTGTACCAGCTTGCAATTCCACCAGCAGTGGAGGAGTGTTCCTCTTTCTCCACATCCTCGCCAACAACTGCTGTCTCCTGTGTTTTTGATCTTAGCCATCCTGACTGGTGTGAGATGGAATCTCAGGGTTGTTTTGATTTGCATTTCCCTAATGACTAAGGATGATGAACATCTCTTTAGGTGCTTCTCAGCCATTAGATATTCTTCAGGTGAGAACTCTTTGTGTAGCTCTGTACCCCATTTTTTAATAGGGTTACTTGCCTCTCTGGAGTTTAACTTCTTGAGTTCTTTATATTAGCCCTCTGTCGGATGTAAGGTTGGTAAAGATCATTTCCCAGTTAGTTGGTTGCCGCTTTGTCTTTTTGACAGTGTCTTTTGCCTTGCAAAAACTTTGTAATTTAATGAGGTCCCATTTGTCTATTCTTGATCTTAGAGCATAAGCTATTGGAGTTCTGTTCAGGAAATTCTCCCCTGTGCCCATATGTTCAAGGTTCTTCCCTAGTTTCCCTTCTATTAGTTTCAGTGTGTCTGGTTTTATGTGGAGATCTTTGATCCACTTAGAATTGAGCTTAGTGCAAGGAGATAAGGATGGGTCAATTTGCATTCTTCTGCATGTTGACCTCCAGCTGAGCCAGCACCATTTGTTGAAAAGGCTATCTTTTTTCCACTGGATGGTTTTAGCTCCTTTGTCAAAAATCAAGTGACCATAGGAGTGTGGATTCATTTCTGGGTCTTCAATTCTGTTCCATTGATCTACATGTCTGTTACTGTACCAATACCATGCAGTTTTTAACACTATTGCTCTGTAGTACAGCTTGAGGTCCGGGATACTGATTCCCCCAGAGGTTCTTTTACTCTTGAGAATAGTTTTAGCTATTCTGGGTTTTCTGTTATTCCAGATGAATTTTTGAATTGCTCTTTCTAACTCTATGAAGAATTGAGTTGGGATTTTGATGGGGATTGCATTGAATCTGTGTATTACTTTTGGTAAGATGCTCATTTTTACTATATTAATCCTGCCAATCCATGAGCATGGCAGATTTTTCCATCTTCTGAGGTCTCCTTCAATTTCTTTCTTCAGAGACTTGAAGTTCTTGTCATACAGATCTTTCACTTGTTTGGTTAGAGTCACGCCAAGATACTTAATATGGTTTGTGGCTATCGTGAAGGGTATTATTTCTCTTACTTCTTTCTCAGCCTGCTTATCCTTTGAGTATAGGAAGGCTTCTGACTTGCTTGAGTTGATTTTATATCTGGCCACTTTGCTGAAGTCGTTTATCAGCTGTAGGAGTTCTCTGGTGGAGTTCTTTGGGTCGCTTAAGTATACTATCATATCGTCTGCAAATAGTGATAGTTTGACTTCTTCCTTTCCAATTTGTATCCCTTTGACCTCTTTTTGTGGTCTAATTGCTCTAGCTAGAACTTCATGTACTATATTGAAAAGATATGGAGAGAGAGGGCAGCCTTGTCTAGTCCCTGATTTTAGTGGGATTGCTTCAAGTTTCTCTCCATTTAGATTGATGCTGGCTACCGGTTTGCTGTAAATTGCTTTTACTATGTTTAGATATGGGCCTCGAATTCCTGATCTTTCCAAGACCTTTAGCATGAAAGGATGCTGAATTTTGTCAAATGCTTTCTCAGCATCTAATGAGATGACCATGTGGTTTTTTTCTTTGAGATTGTTTATGTAGTGGATTACATTGATGGATTTCCTTATATTGAACCATCCCTGCATCCCTGGGATGAAGCCTACTTGATCGTGGTGGATGATCGTTTTGATGTGTTCTTGGATTCGGTTGGCAAGAATTTTATTGAGTATTTTTGCATCGATATTCATAAGAGAGATTGGCCTGAGATTCTCTTTCTTTGTCGGATCTTTGTGTGCTTTTGGTATTAGTGTAATTGTGGCTTCATAGAACGAGTTGGGTAGTGTTCCTTCTGTTTCTATTTTGTGGAACAGTTTGAAGAGTATTGGTGTTAGGTCTTCTTTGAAGGTCTGATAGAATTCTGCACTAAAACCATCTGGACCTGTGCTTTTTTTGGTTGGAAGACTTCCAATGACAACTTCTATTTCTTCAGGGGTTATAGGATGGTTTAGATGGTCTATTTGATCCTGATTTAATTTTGGTACTTGGTATCTGTCAAGGAAATTGTCCATTTCCTCCAGATTTTCTAGTTGTGTTGAATACAGGTTTTTGTAGTAGGATCTGATGATTTTTTGAATTTCCTCAGTTTCTGTTGTTATCTCTCCCTTTTCGTTTCTGATTTTATTAATTTGGATACTATCTCTGTGCTCTCTGGTTAGTCTGGCTAAGGGCTTATCTATCTTGTTGATTTTCTCAAAGAACCAACTCTTCGTTTTGTTGATTCTTTGTATGGTTTTATTTGTTTCTACTTGATTGATTTCAGCCCTGAGTTTGATGATTTCCTGCCTTCTACTCCTCTTTGGTGTATTTGCTTCTTTTTGTTCCAGGGCTTTCAGGTGTGCCATTAAGCTGTTAGTGTATGCTGTCTCCCGTTTCTTTTGGCGGCACTCAGGGCTATGAATTTTCCTCTTAGCACTGCTTTCATTGTGTCCCATAAATTAGGGTATGTTGTGCCTTCATTTTCATTAACTTTCAAAAAGTCTTTGATTTCTTTCTTTATTTCCACCTTGACCAAGTTATCATTGAGTAGAGCATTGTTCAGCCTCCATGTGTATGTGGGTTTTCTGTTGTTTTTGTTGCCATTGAAGACCACCCTTATTCCATAGTGATCTGATAGGAGGCATGGGATTATTTCTATCTTCTTGTATCTGTTGAGGTCTGATTTGTGACCAATTATATGGTCAATTTTGGAGAAGGTACCATGAGGAGCTGAGAAGAAGGTGTATTCTTTAGCTCTAGGATGAAATGTTCTATATATATCAGTTAGTTCCATTTGGTCCAAGGCTTCAATTAGATTCACTGTGTCCCTGTTTAGTTTCTGCTTTCCTGAACGATCCATTTCAGAGAGCGGGGTGTTGAAGTCACCCACTATTATTGTGTGCGGTGCGATGTGTGCTTTGAATTTTAGTAAAGTTTCTTTTACGAATGAGGGTGCCCTTGCATTTGGAGCATAGATATTCAGAATTGAGAGTTCTTGATGGTAGATTTTTCCCTTGATCAGTATGTAGTGTCCTTCTGTGTCTTTTTTGATGACTTTAGGTTGAAAGTCAATTTTATCCGATATTAGGATGGCTACTCCACCTCGTTTCTTGGGGCCATTTGCTTGTAAAATTGTTTTCCAGCCTTTTACTCTGAGGTAGTGTTTGTCTTTGACACTGAGGTGCGTTTCCTGCATGCAGCAAAATGCTGGGTCCTGTTTACGTATCCAGTCTGCTAGTCTATGTCTTTTAATTGGGGAATTGAGACCATTGATATTAAGAGAGATTAAGGCATAGTGATTATTGCCATCTGCCATTCTTGACGCTATCTTTATGTTTGAGTGGTTATCTACTTTTGGGTTTGATTCAAGAAGGTTATTATCTCATTTTTTCCAGGGTGTTGTTTCTCTCCCTGTATTGGAGGTTTCCACCTATTATCCGTTGCAGGGCTGGATTTGTGGAAAGATATTGTGAAAATTTGGTTTTATCATGGAATATCTTGTTCTCTCCATCTATGGTGATTGAGAGTTTTGCTGGGTATAGTAGTCTAGGCTGGCATTTGTGCTGTCTTAGTGTCTGCATGAGATCTGCCCAGGATCTTCTGGCTTTCATAGTCTCTGGTGAGAAGTCTGATGTGATTCGGATAGGTCTTCCTTTGTATGTTACTTGGCCCTTTTCTCTTACTGCTTTTAGTATTTTTTCTTTGTTTAGAACATTCGGTGTTTTGATTATTATGTGACGGGAGGTATTTCTGTTCTGGTCCAGTCTGTTTGGAGTTCTGTAGGCTTCTTGTACGTTCATCGGCATCTCTCTCTTTAAGTTAGGGAAGTTTTCCTCCATAATTTTGTTGAAGATGTTTACTGGCCCTTTAAGTTGCAAATCTTCACTCTCATCTATACCTATAATCCTTAGGTTTGGTCTTCTCATTGTGTCCTGGATTTCCTGGATGTTTTGGGTTACACGTTTTTTGCATTTTGCATTTTCTTTGACTGATGAGTCGATGCTTTCTATGGAGTCTTCAGCACCTGAGATTCTTTCTTCCATCTCTTGTATTCTATTGTTTATGTTTGCATCTATGACTCCTGATTTCTTCCCAAGGTTTTCTATCTCCCAAGTTGTCTCCCTTTGTGATTTCTTAGTTGTTTCTACTTCCTTTTTTAGTTCCTGGATGGATTTGCTGAGATCCTTCACTTGTTTGTTTGTATTTTCCTGTATTTCTTTAAGGTATTTTTGCATTGCCTCTTTCAGGATTTCTTCCTGATGACCCACGTTCTCCTGCATTTCTCTGAGTGATTTTTGTGTTTCCTCCTCATGGGAATCCATCTGTTGATCCATTGTCTCCTGCATTTCTTTTTTTTTTTTTTAATTTAATTTTATTTTATTTTTTTAATTTACATTCCAAATCACTTCCCCTTTCCCGTTTCCTCCCTCCCCGAAAGTCCCATAAGCCCCCTTCCCTCCCTCTTTTCTCCGTTCAACCCCCTCTCATTGCTCTGTCCTGGCGTTCCCCTACATCCAGTCTTTCCAGGACCAGGGGTCTCTCCTTCCATCTTTTTAGAAATCTATTGATATGCTGATTGTGTCTAGGGTATTCTGAGATTCTGGGTCAATATCCCCTTATCAGTGACTTCATACCATGTGTGATCTTTTGTGATTGGGTTACCTCACTAAGGATGATATTTTCAAGTTCTGACCATTTGCCTAGGAATTTCGTGAATTCATTGTTTTTAATTGCAGAGTAGTATTCCATTGTGTAAATATACCACATCTTCTGAATCCATTCCTCCGTTGAGGGACATCTGGGTTCTTTCCAGCTTCTGGCTATTATAAATAAGGCTGCTATGAATATAGTGGAGCATGTGTCCTTATTGCATGCAGGTAAAGTCTCTGGGTATATGCCCAGGAGTGGTATAGCCGGATCCTCCGGAAGTGTCATGCCCAGTTTTCTGAGGAGCCGCCAGACTGCTTTCCAGAGTGGTTGTACCAGCCTGCAATTCCACCAGCAGTGGAGGAGTGTTCCTCTTTCTCCACATCAGTAACCCTATTAAAAAATGGGGTACAGAGCTCCACAAAGAGTTCTCACCTGAAGAATATCTAATGGCTGAGAAGCACCTAAAGAGATGTTCATCATCCTTAGTCATTAGGGAAATGCAAATCAAAACAACCCTGAGATTCCATCTCACACCAGTCAGGATGGCTAAGATCAAAAACACAGGAGACAGCAGTTGTTGGCGAGGATGTCTCCTGCATTTCTTTAAGCAGTTCTCGTGTTTCCTTTGTAAGGGCATCTAACCGTTGATTCATTTCTTTAAGCAATTTTTGTGTTGCCTCCTTATGGGCATCCGTCTGTTGACCCATATTCTTCTGCATTTCTTTATGCCAATTTTGTGATTCCTTTGTGAGTGCATCTACCCGTTGATTCATCTCGTTAAGCGATTTTTGTGTTGTCTCCTTGTGCGCCTCCATCTTTTGATCCATGTTCTCCCGCATTTCTCTAAGCGATTTTTGTGTTTCCTTTGTAAGGGCTTCTAACCGTTGATTCATGGTCTCCTGTAACTCTTTATGAGATTCATTTGTGTCCTTCTTGTGATCCTCTAATAGCATCATGAGAAGTGATTTTAAATCCAGATCTTGTCTTTCGGGTGTGGTGGGGTATCCAGGACTTGCTGTTGTTGGAGAGTTGGGTTCGGATGGTCCCACATTACTTTGATTTCTGTTAGTAACATTCCTACGTTTGCCTTTTGCCATCTGGATACCTCTGATGTTAGTTGGTCCTGCTGCCACTGGCTGTTGGTTGGACCTCCTGTGAGCCTGCAAAGCTATTTCTGCCCCCCCTGGATTGCCAGGATTCCCCTGGCACCGATTTCTGGGGCCTGCCTGCTCCTGAGTGACTTTGGAGCCCTAATGTGCTTTGCCCCAAGTGATCTTATATTGGGGAGGCCTTGCACATCCAAAGGCTCAGCCTAGTGGATTCCTGGAGCAGAGGTCGCCAAAGGGAGGCTGGTAGGCTCCTGCCCTGTGCAGGGGTGAGTGATCTCTCCTAGGGGGGGAGGGGGCGTCCCTCTGCCAGGCAGAAGTCCCACAGCAGAGCTGGCGCGCTGGTTACTGCAGATCAGCCCCGCACTTGGGAGCCGCATACACACAAGCCGCCCGAGACCCAAGCGATATTATGCCTGTCTGTCTCAGAACCTGGCTGTCCCAACTTCCCAGTCACTGGAGCAAAGATGGCGGAGTGCAATCTGCACACTCTCCTTGGCGCCGCTCACCTGCAGACGCGATGGCCTGCAGATCTGGCACCCAGACGACCACAGCGCTGACCCGTTCTCGGGCACAGACGGAAGCCCCAACAGGCTGTGACCCAAGTGATGTTATATTGGGGATAGGGAGCTTGGGGTACCTGTCTCTTCAGCGCAGTCTGCGGGAACAGAGGTCGCGGAAGGAAAGCTGGTAGGCTCCCGCCCAGTGCGGGGTCCCTCTGCCAGGCAGAAGTCCCACAGCAGAGCTGGCGTGCTGGTTACTGCAGATCAGCCCCGCACTTGGGAGCCGCATACACACAAGCCGCCCGAGACCCAAGCGATATTATGCCTGTCTGTCTCAGAACCTGGCTGTCCCAACTTCCCAGTCCCATTTGTCTTTTTATTCCTTGTATTCTGTTCAATTGTGTTAGGAATGGGACAGAGATAGATGCTGCTCCCCCCCCACTACAGTTAACTGAAAATGTCATCTTTTCCTTTCTGAAATGTATACTATGATTTTGTTTTCTTCTTGACCTTATGTAAACTATGAGTGTTCTGAACATAGCAATTAACTAAACTTTAGAACCAACAAAACACCTTCCATTAAAACCTCATTCTACTTGAAATTATGATATAAGCTCAAAATGGATCATATATTTAAACACAAAGCCTAAAACTATAAAGTAAATGAACAAAAACAGAGAAAAATTTGGATATAACAGTTTCAAAATTTAATGTTGATCTTAATCAAAATTATAAACTTCTATTCTTCAAAAGATGCTGCAACCAGGTACATTAAAAGGACATGACCATACCAACTGGTGGTAAGGAGGTAAAGCAACTGGAATTGTTCTGTGTGCTAGTGGATGGGTGAAATATCATGAACACTAGAAAACAAATACATCTAGCTTATGAAATAAGCATCGTACTCCTAGGTATTTTCTCATAAAACATGTTCCATACAAAGTCTTATATACAAATATTAATCAGATATTTATTTACCTAAAGACTTTTAGACTTATTTTATAGTATGTGTATGAGTGTTCTGCTTGAATATATGTAGGTGCATTACGTATGAGCCTGGTGCTTTTGGTTGGTCAGAAGAGGGTGTCAGTCTCCTTGGAACTGTTGTTACAGATGGTTGTAAGCCATTATGTGAGTGTTGAAAACTGAACCCAAGTCCTTTGCAAGACCAATAAGTGCTCTAAACTACTGTACCATCTCTTTAGCCTCTCAGCAGTTTTGCTGGTGATAACCTGAAGCATTTATAATTCAAAAGTCCATCATCAGATGAATGAGCAATCCAATTGTTGTGAGACTGAACCATGGGGTAGTAATAAGCAACTAGCAGATATCAACTATGGACAACTGAGCAACAAGAATAATAGGAAGAACAACAATACCAACCAACCAGACCCCACAGAGCTCCCAAGGACTAAACCACCAACCAAAGAGTACACATGGAGAGACCCATGGCTCCAGCTGCATATGTAGCAGAGAATGGCTTTATGTGGTATCAACAGAAGGGGAGGCCCTTGGTCCTGTGAAGGCTCAATGCTCCAGAGTATGGGAATGCTAGGGTGATGAGGTGGGAGTGGGTGGGTGGGTGGGTGGGGGAACACCTTCATAGAAGCAGGGTAAGGGAGGGGGTGGGATAGGGGTTCGTGGAGGGGAAACCTGGAAGGGAGATAACATTTGAAATGTACATAAGTAAAATAACCAATAAAAAAGAATAACTTGGAAAATAATTATGCCAAGGGAAGAATCAGACTAAAAAGAATATAGAGTATATAAGTCCATTCATGTAAAACTCCAGAAAATGTAAACTAATCTTTAGTGAATGAAAGCACACTAGTGGTTGCCTAGGGAAGAACTGGATCCAGAATAAGAAGGGGTTATAATGGTGGTGGGAAAGGATGATGGGAGTGATAGTTGTGGTCATTTTTTTTTTAAACTACACACGTTTTGTTTTTACCCATGAGTATCCATGCATTAGCGTTTACCACTTTACGAAAATGAAATTCATTCAATGTCAGTCAAACATCAGTGAAATTAAAAGAGAAAACCAACTAACTTAGACATTTATATATTTATATATATATTTATATAGGTTAGTGGCTTTAAGGAAAAAGACCAAACAAACCCAAGGTTAAATGAGAAATAGTATCTACAAAGAGTTAAAGTTGTCATTAGGAAATCTCCACTAGTTTGAAGTGTTTCTTGTTTCTTTTCATTTGGAAATATAGAAATGACTAGAAAGCACTCAGTGGGCATGCCAAATTGAAATTGATTAACCTTTGACCTCTTTACATCATTTAATGTAAATAGGCATTTACATTGGCAGGAAGGAGCTCTGTCCAAATGCTGACGATGAGACGATCCCATTTCTACTGCTCTGTTTTGTTTCCAGCCACCTAATTTGACTCTTGTGTTCATCCAAGGCTGAGAACTTTCCTTGAATCCCAATCAGTCACTGTTGTTGGAAGAAGCAGCCTGATCTGGGTTTTCATGTATGAAAAATGCCTGTGATCAACAGAAAATAAAATTTTCTTTTGTCTCTGGTCAAGACAGCTTAGTAAAGATTATAGCGTTTGAAGATGTTGGTGTGATCATCTTGTTTAGATTATTTTTATTTTCATGAGCCAAGAAGCGAGGGTGACTTCAGGCATAGGTGGTGCATGACAGCGAGCCGGCTGAATTTTCTGTGAGGATACAGAGACTGAAAACAAATTGCCCACAGATTGAAATAATTTCCATGGGGTCGCAGATGTCAACAGCATCTTTCAGAATTGGTTTTCTTTTTAAACTGGGAATTTCTTTCATGATGCAGTCCAGCTATAAAAACAAGCCTCACATAAAACATGTTGAAAGTGGTTTAAGGGCCGCAGGAGCTCTCAGCTGCGTGTTATTCTTTTATGTTATTTATGTCTATCACAACTGTTATTATCATAATCGTCACTGTCATCATTAACCATTTACTGACTATAAAATATTAAAGAGTTTAAAGAAGACACTAGCTTTACATTATAACTGTGGAATTAAAGGCTTCTTATACAGTTTCCCTTAATCATGCAGCATGGCTGTATGTGGTGAAATATCAGTAGAAATATACTAAAATTTAGCTTTGCAAAGCAACAGTTATTAGATGCTGACTATGACTGTGGAGGAAATCTCTCTAGAATCTTCCTACCTTTGTTATAGAAAGTTGGTACAAAGGTTCTTCAAATGGAGACAACACTTGAGGCTTTATTTTCATGGAAACTGATATCATGACAAGTGATTTTTCTGATTCATGTAGGTGACCTTGAAAGAAAACACAAACTCTTAGGGGAAAAGGACTAGTCTGTCACCACTCTCACACCTAACATAAATACACAGATTCATTCAACTCTGCTGACAGAGCAGCTAGTATCTAGCTGTATGGACATGAGTATGTGTCAGTCACTTAGTCTGGTAGGACTACAACAGAGGAGAGGTATGGTGTGGGGGAACTCCCAATGTGATGTTGGGAGGGAGTGGGGAGGCAAAGGGATTTTGGGAAGTGGTGATCCTTCAGCTGGAATCTGAAAACTAAGTAGACCTTAGGAACAGAAGGGAAGGAGGTGAAGGGGGACCAGGTGGAGGCCGGCGGACACGAGTGCTTGGAGAAGACAGAGAGAAACTTTGTACACCTGTAGAAATGAATGTTCTAGTCTAGTTGGGATGGAGGGACGGTGAGATATGCAGCCGAGGTAGAGAAAATGACCAGAGGAAGGCTGTGTACAAGGTCCCCAGACACTAAGTAGCCTAAGCAGAGGGTTCACCTTTTAGAATGCCACTAAGGGATAAAGGTCTACTTCCCAATGAGAAGAAATGATCACATTCAAAAAGAGAATTATTTATGAAATATTGTAATGAAAATTTGCCAAATGTATGAATGTTAGCAAACACTGTGGTTTATTTAGCCCATTTAAGATGCATGTTTTGGGTGGTGTTCTGTTTCATAGTAGCATGGCCTTTGAAATAGACTCCCATATATGTCTGATTTTATAATCGACTATAAGGTATTTCAGTTTGGTGGGCTTGAAAGTAGGCAGGGAGGCAGAAGACATTTCTATCTCACTCAATGAAGAAAACACAATATAGTCACTAAAATACAACACAGGCTTCAAGAAACTCAAACCAAATGGAATGGGAGAGAGGGAAGTCATGGTCTAGAGGGTGAGATACTGGGGAACAGAATGTTCTCATAGCTGGGCAAGATAAGGGATCGAGATTCCCATGCCCCTCTCCAAGACTCGGAGGAACCTCTGGAAGTTCTGCCATTGCTATTTATGTCCCACGAGGTTCTAGCCCTGGTCTTAGTTCATCATCTTTGTGGTCATCACTTTGTCACTGGGATGACAGGGAGCTGGCTCAATATTGAACACCGTAGAATCAAGGAAGTGGTGAGACAGTTGTAGGTTGAAGTATATGTGCATTGGTGAGAGGCCACCTTGTGGAATCACTCTGTACCATGTGAATCCCAGGGACCAGATTCATTCATCAGATGCTGTACTGCTGAGCAGTCCTGCAGCAAAGCGCCTTTGCCTGCCCAGCCATCCTAACAGCCCCAGTAGACCATGTTTTAGGGATGGTGCCTTGAGGCTTGGGTACCTTGGTGGTGGAACTGGGTTAAATAGGATGGTTTCACCCTGCAATTAAAAGTATTTTTTCAACATTTCGTTTATTTGCTTAATAAGCCTCTTGTATGTGGAAGTCCATAATCTTGTTTAACTAATGAACAAACTATTATTTGTGGAGATTAAGCAGAATGTCAGGTTCTGTGATTCTTTCATTTTTTCTTAAATCATGTCCTAGTTTTCCGTGTTATGTTATAGGATCATTTTGATTACAGAATTAGATCTTTATTTAATGAATGAGTGTAAAATTGGGCCTGTATTGGATTTACTACAGATATATTAAGTAAATATACATTTACTACTATGCATTAAGGCATAGGTAGGCCTGTGTTTTAAAAGTGCTTTATGTGTCTTTGATTGGGATTCAGTGGTTATAAGTTGGTAACTTGTTTTAATTCCTTACAGATTATTTGTGAGATTTGCTTGAAGGTAAATCAGATATGAAAACACAAAAACTACAATGTGCTTTTTAAATTAAATTAACTTTTATCCTTTTACTACTGGAATATAAAGTTTCTAGTCTCTCTTTAGTTTATTGTCAAGAACTTTGACTCCTTTTCTTATGGCGTTTACACACACACACACACACACACACACACACACACACTGCCCTCAATATTCATATGCATACTGACATACATGTGTCCACACAAATATACTATACCACCCTCCACACCCCCAACATCCACCATAACTAATTGGTTATCTGTACATAATTATCTGATGTACTACAAGGGGGAAACCAAAGTTGGCTTCTTTCTATAAGCTGCATGTCTGAACAAGTAATCTTTTTCTTGGGGAGAACACTGTATTTTACATCATTACCATCTCTAACAGTTCAAATCCATTTGCTCACTGTTGTTGGTGCATGACTTGAAGTGGAGTTTTCCTTTAAGGCTGTACTGTGGGTATACATATTGAAGACTGTTTTAAATGCTTCCAAGACTTAATTAGTGGAACATTATAGACACACAGGAAATCCCCCTGTGGTAGGGTTTTCTATTATGCTGCCATGCCTAACATGATCCGGACATGGTTCCTCCATTTTACAGAAAAGCTGGTGTGTGAGGTGGCTGTGAATTAGTGGGGCCCTCTTCAGATTCACATGGCAATACAGGCACAGTATAATCAACAGATCCTGTTTGATTAAAACCCTTGTCACTTTTGTCTCTTATTTTGCAAATCACCCCAGAAAAAGCAATCCAGTGGCCAGGGCCCAGGGAGGGTCCACAAAACATAAGGATCAATCACAACCATAGGGCAGAATAATAACTGCTGAATTTTTGACTTCTCTATGCCAAAGCTTTTATGATGTCAGAACCAGCACACAATCAGTTGATTTCATTCAACTGCAGGGCAGGAGAGCTATGGAGAGCGATCTGAATTTGTTGGGCAATGTTGAGTTTAAGGCATGGATCTACCACTCCCTAGCTGGGAGATCTTGGACAAGGGGCTTTGTTCAGCTTCTTTACATTTCTGTTTCTTTATCATAAGAACGTAATAGTAATTCCCGCCTCAGAGGGAGTGTGAAGCTTCAATGGGAAGGTGCAGACAAAGGAAGCTTCAATGGGAAGGTGTAGACAAAGGAAGCTTCAATGGGAAGGTGTAGACAAAGCACTTAGACAAACTCTAACACAGAGCATTGCAGATGGCTCTCTCGCTTCTGCTAGCTGTTCATGTGATAGCCATTCATGACCCCAGAGAAAGAAGATCCAGCTCAATTCCTTTTATTTTGAAAACCCTTAAAGAATCATATTATTTTATATAAAATAATAAAAGTTACACTATATATGTGTGTATCTATATGTGTGTATAACTTATATATACATGTGTACATGTATACATTATATAGTTTATACACAAACATGTGTATCTCATACATGTACATACATCTTTTTTTCAGATTAATAATTTTTAAATTTACATCCTTATGGCATTTCCCTTCCCTCCCTCCTAGTCTCCCCTTTCTCTTCCCCTAAATTCTTTAAAAATTGGCTTGCAGTATTTTTGTCTTTCTATCTAATCTATCTATCTATCTATCTATCTATCTATCTATCTATCTATCTATCTATCTATCTATCTATCTATCTATCTATCTATCTATCGTCTATCTATCGTCTATCTATCTATCTATCTATCTATCTATCTATCTATCTATCTATCGTCTATCTATCGTCTATCTATCATCTATCTATCTATCTATCTATCTATCTATCTATCTATCTATCATCTATCAGTGTGTGTGTGTGTGTGTGTGTGTGTGTGTATGTGTGTGTAAGCCAGAGATCACCATCAACTTTCTCAGTAGTTTGCTGCCTTGTGTTTTAAGACAGGGTCTCTCACTGAACCTGGAGCTAACTGACTCATCTAGACTAGGCTGACCAGCAAACCCTAGGAATCTTCTTGTCTCTGCTTCCACAGCACTGGGATACAGGCATGTTCAGCTGCACCTGTCCTGGGGTTCTGAACTCAGCTCTCCACACTTGTGTAGAGTGACTCCAGCTCTGACTCCTGTCTCCCTGTGGCTTTCTTTTTAACTCACTCACCTGATGTGTGTGAAGCAGATGTTGTAGCACATATCAACCCATGGTTAGAGACAGGGGATCTTAGAAGCACAGGTATCGTGGGATTCTCTTGGCCGGGTATAAAGGCTTGACCACTAGTTCTGGGTTTGAAAATAATGGCGTGACCGTATTTTCTGGGCTTGAGGCAACATCTTTTGCATGCTAGGCATACAGAAGGAATTTGTTGCTTACACTGAGGAATTCAATTAAACGTTGACTGGATGGGAGACGCCAGTCAAACACCTTTCAGAGCTTCCATTCTGGATAGAGGAAGCTCCTCACTGAATGTACGTTTTCTGTAGCTCGGCTATGTGGAGCCAGGAGCCAGCTGACTGGATGGACGTGAACAGCAGCTTGGGGTGGTGATGTGCTTTTAGAAATAGCAGGGTTTTCGAAAGCGGCTTCAGAGGGATGTTTTGTTGTTTGAGGATGCTAAAAGAAGTGGGAACATTGGCCCCATCTGCTCTGTGTGCTGACATTTGAGTTTCTTCTATCTCCGTGGTAGTTTCCTGGACTAGGAACCTATCAAACTCTACCATTTATACTTATTTAATTCTTTGTTAAAGTTTGCCCTTTTGCTTCAAGATTGTCCTTAACACAGGAACTCAGTTTCCTAGAGTTTTCAATGAAAACTCTAGTGTTGGGAGTGGAGAGCAGCACAATGATTTATCCTCATTGTGAGCATGTAGGAATGCCTCTGAACACCGAGGTTTCAGGGATGATTGGCTTGGGCTCTGTGAGCAGTTTGAGAGTTGAGCAGAAGATCAGTGGATGAGAAGCTGCTCAGGGGCCCTTGTTTACAAGGGTAGCTTGGAATACGTTTCTAATACACCCAACATATTAAGGTCTACAAGGTTGTCAGAGTCACCAATAAAACTCAACTGGCCTGTTTTCCAAGTCTTGGGTAAGAGAAGGAAAAAGATAACACAGAGATAGGAGATTAGCATTGGGTCATGTTGGTGAGACTAGTATTTTAAGGAATTAAGTGTCATGAGAAATGGAATGCATATATGTACATACATATGTATGCACTCATATACACGACATAATGTAACATTTAAAACTTACTGTGCATCAGATATTGTATGAGAGTTTTAGATACATTACCCCATTTAATTTTTAGATTGTCCAAAGAGGTGCTATATTTATCTTGAGGAACAGAGAAATGTATATGTTGCCTCTAGTCTCACAGAAAACAGCAGAACTAGAATTTAGTCTCAAAATGTCTTTCTCTAAAACATGTGCTTTAATACAGAGTGAACTTAGAAAAATGTAGTAGTAGCAACACTCTAGGCAAATTCTGCTCAGGCATCACAAGATCAAGCTCCAAAGGGGTCTTGCATTGTGTACTATGCCCCGACTTATACATGGCTATGTGAATGTGAACTCAGGCAAATAGAGCAGAAAGGGAAGAGGATGTCTCAGTACCAAGTATCCCAAACCATCACCCACTCTGGGACAAACTTACCTTCTTAGAGTCCCAGGGTAGCAGTTCAAGGGAGCACTTAGACTCTTTCACTGATCTGATCACCTATGTGGAGTGCTAGCCACTCCTATTCTAAACGTTTGTCTCCAATGTAGTTGAAATATCTGAATATATTCCAGACATTGTCTTGGTTTTGGGTCATGCTTGATACCCAAACATTTCTGCTCTGCTTTTAGTCCCCCTCAGAAAATACCATAATGGATAAAAAGTAACATTTACTCACTTCTTAAATCCAGGTGTGGCCACTGGAATACCTGTAAATAAGAGATCTTCTGAGCCTGAGTCCTAAGTCTCAACATACACACATTCTTCTACATGCCTTTGACATGCAGTTTCCTGTGGCTCAGTTTTTATTAATGAGGAAGAGCTTTTCTATTAACCCTAGAGCTTTTCTATTCAGAGAGTGATTAATAATCTGGCAGGCTAGCATTCCTCATGAACTTGTTAGAAATGCAAAATCAGGGCTTCTCCTGACTTCTAGATCAGAAACTTCATTAAAAACAGAACAAAAACCAAAACAATAACAAATTAACAACAACTGCAATGAACATTTCACTCTGGATATTATGCTTAGAAGAAATGAACCCTTTCTGAGTTTCATTTTGCCAGCTGATACTTGCAAGGCAAATTCTATACTTAAGGTTCAGGGAAAATTGAGGAAGAGGGGGTGGAAAGATTGTATCAGCTAGGGGACCAGGATACCTGCTGCCTGATTCTAGACATGGCAGAGAAGAAGCACCCGTGAAAGCATCTCAATATCATGTCTACCCTAAGGAAGACCCGCGCAGAGACAGCAGCAGAGGGCACACCCACAAGGATGGGGGAAATTCAGAGCTGGATGAAGAGCTTCAGCCAAGCAGTGGGTGCTGAGAATTTGTTTTCTCTAGCAATGAGCCCACTGATAGGTCCTAAGTGGTCACCTCTAAATATATGTACATATGAGCAATACTCAATGGACTCCATAGGTTTGATAGATAGGTAGATAGATAGACAGATAGACAGTATGTAGAAGTAGATATATATGTATATTTAAATGTATATTTATACATCTCTATAAAGATGTAAAATAAGAGATCATAAATTTGAGAGGTGGAAACAAGAGGACTTGGAGACAGGTGGAAATGATATAAGTACAGTACTTGTGTGGAAAATTAAAAAGTTAAGTTAAAAAATTATAAATTTTAATCTAACTTCACATTTGTGAATTCTATTTTAAGTAACACCTCATTTTTCATCTTCATTCACAGTAATGCATGTTTATAGCCATACTGGAACTGGTAAGTGATCCTTATACAGCATCTTAATGATTTGGGGATGGCTGGGTTTGGGGAGGTGATAGCTCTTCCATGTGCTCCAGCTCTCTAGGTTAGGAATTGACATTTTGTATTTAACTCAGAGGGTAAATGTCCCCTTAGAAACTGCATTTTAAACCAGAGCCTCAGTGATTTAAAAACACATTAAAATCAGATGAGCCAATGACAGGGAAAGTCCTGTGTTTCCAGGTTGTTACATGAAGCATGGGTGCCCTGGTAACTGGTCCTCTGATCTCAGGACTGTTATGGCAAGAATAGAATAAGCACTTACTGTATGAGGCCAAAGTGTGAGGGCTCATTGTTAATTTCACAGTCACTTATGCTGTGAAATGCAGGTTTGTTATCTTGATTTTAACTGGACTTAGAAAATGTGGCATCAGAATTCTGACCAGAAGTAGGATTCAACTCGAATGGTTTTAATAAAGAGATTTTTTTAAATATAAAAGGTGGGCAAGGTTAAGCCTCAGGCCTCATGTGGTCCTTTTTGAAGACACTTGGTGGTAAAGGGAAGGAAAGCACCTCATAGACAGAAGTAGTCTGGAGTCAAGAACATGGGCATATTGATGGTTTAGGGGAAGGTGTCTATAAAATGGAAGAGATTGAAGATATGGCTGACAAGATCCTGAGGGAAGTGAGAGGAAAAGAACTCATGGCCCAAGGTTATTCTGAGACAGGAAGGAAGCAGGCACAGATGTCAATCTGGTTGAGGCTGTGGGAGAGGCAGGCATGAGGGAGCTCGTGGCTTCTTTGGATAGGACGTGGGTCTGGTTCGTTCTGAGTGAGAGGACCTGTTCCTACACTCTGAGGAGACTGTATAGGAATTGGGGGTGGGGAGCAAACATTGAGTAGCTGTAAAAGGACAACTGCAGGTAGTTTACAAATCACTACCGCTTTGTTTTGAGAACAAAGTGACACAAATATCATTCTTGCCTGTCATGAAGTCATAATTTCTGGTGAGGAATTCCCTATATTACAGGTTGGTTAAGAATTTCCTCAGAGTGAAATAGCAATAATAGCATCCTATCTTGAGCTACTATGTAACATTTCAGACACCAAATTTCATTTCTGCCTTTGGCCAGAAAGTTGCCCCTGCTACCAAGGCTTGGGCTCATGTATTCACCTGGTTGCTTCCAAAAAGTGACAACACAGTTCCCCAGAACAACTGGCTTCTGACTCATTCATTGAAACCACTGGGAACTCACCTATGTGGAAAAGTGCTGTGACCAGAGCTGACGCCAACACATGCTGGGTACTGTGTGCCAGTCAGTCTGGGAAGATGGTGGCTGGCTGCCTACTCAGATCCCTGGGATACTGCCACTTCATAATCATCTCCACGCTAGCATCTTTTGCTGGCCAAACCATCGGGCCAGCTGCTGGCTTCTCTTCGACAGCTGTTTTAACAACAAGGTTTCTTTAATAGAGACAATAGTTTTCTCTATCCATGTTTGAATTGGAATCTCTCTTCCAGTGCTGAATTATGAAAAAAAAATGAAACCAGGACGTAAAACTCTTGTTTTCTATGCAGCTTTTGACTCGGTCTGTAAGATAAATTGGCTGCAGTTTGTATATGCTGTATTATTTACATTTCAGATGTTTTAAAAAAGATAAAAAAATTGTGTGTACATCTGTCTGTTATATCTGTGCCGAGGTGAGTGCAGGTGCATGTGGAGTCCAGAAGACGACATCTCTTTCCTTGGAGCTGGATTTGCAGGCATTTGTGAGATTCCTGATGTGGGTGCTGGGAACCAAAGTCTGGCTTTCTGCAGAGCCATGGAGGCTCTTAACTGCTGGCCCACCTTTCTAGGCCCTGGCTTTGTTTTTTGTTTTTTGTTTTTTGTTAGAATATATGAACAGGAGATGATTTGGGAAACATCGTTTAACATTTTCAATAATATTTCTATCAGAATAAATTTCATTTTTTATACATTTGGCATGTGGGTTTTTGGATATGAATTAATCAAATAATTCAATGTAAGTTCTTGCTCTTGTTTTTTTCTTCTTCTTAATTCCAGGAGTAAAATAATTGGCCCTCGTTGGGATAATTAATTGCCTTGCTCTGAATGTCATCTTCCCCTTTTAATTTCACCCTTCCCCTTCCTTTTAGACCTCTCCTTCTCTCCTGCTATAGTGGGGGGAATCAAATCTAGATACTAGGCAGAACTCTGTCACAGAGCCCCACGCCAGTCCTTTCTGCTCTATTCCTAAGAGAGATGAAATAGAACAACCGATGATGATATGCGCTGCTGGTGAGTGGGTACTGAGAGTGCGGTGCATGTACACAGTGGAATTTTATGCCGCCATAGAGAAAAATAAAAATTTGAAATTAGCAGGAAAATGGGTGGATCTGGAAAAGATTCTACTGAACCAGGCAACCCAAGCGCAGAAAGTCAAAGACCCATGTGCTTTCTCTTATTGTGAGTGCCTGCCTTGACCCTTTAGTTCTGTGTTTACCTTGGAGGATTTTGGGAACCCAGGATACTAAAAAGGGAAGAGAGGTGGGTGGCTGCCTTAAGAAGACACAGGGGGTGACACAGAGGTTAAATAAATGTAGAGAGAGGTAGTGAAGTGTGAAAAGGTTCATGTGAGGAGGGAGAAAAAGGGTGGGAGACACAAGGGGAAGAGTGTAAATCAAAGGAGGTTGGAGAAAAATCACTTGGTAGACCCAATAAAAACCGTAACAAGCAGTTTGAAGGCATAAGCCCCATGAGACTAGATAATGCAGGCTCCAGAAGCGGTGGTTAGTAAACAGAAACCCCAGCGCTAAGTATGAGACATCTCTGTAGGATTTGTCTGTCAGGGAGGCCCTCAAAACAGCACCGGCTCTTGCCTGTTGATTACTTACTAGAACTAACTGATAAGAGACGCTACTGCTATAGACAATGCACATTTTGCACGTTGGATGCATGGTGTAGGGAAGTCAAGCTAGACCTGGGCTGAAAGATTCCCATTGCTGGCTGGCTCTCATGGTGCTAGATGGTGCAATTCAGACTCTTGGGGGATACAAGAACCCAGCGTTTAATTCAGCTATGAGCTCTACAAACTTCAGTACCCACCTGCCAGGTGAACTGTGCCCATTAGTGCAGTGGTGGTATAACTGTTATGGGAATAACCAGTTGCTCCTTACTTGGACCTGGGGCTTTGATTAAAAGAAGGAATTCCTGCCTAATGCTGTTAATCTGTGCGGTGGTTTGAATATGCTTGACCCAGGGAGTGGACAAGAAGTGTGTCACTATAGGCATGGGCTTTAAGACCCTCCTCCTAGCTACCTGGAAGTCAATCTTCTTCTGTTTGCCTTCAGAACAAGATATAGAACCCTCAGCTCCTCCTACACCATGCCTGCCTGGGCACCGCCATGCTTCCACCTTGATGATACTGGACTGAACCTCTGAACCTGTAAGCCAGCCCCAATTAAATGTTGTTCTTATAAGACCTTGATCATGGTATCTGATCAGTTAAACCCTAATTAATATAATCTGGCAAAAAAAAAATCCATGACTAAAAAGGTCTTAGGCTATGACGGGTAGGGACCTAAGGTGGCTGCTTAGATGAGTTGACACAGCATCAAACTATTTCCTAAATATATATGTTTATATACATAGACAAAGGCCATTCTTTTCTGTAAATGGAAAAACTACCCCATGCAGGGCACAGAGATAAATGCAAAAACCCATGACTGTTCAAGATGCTGAGAAGAAAGGACAGTTGAGGGTCCAGCCCTACACAAGACACTTATACAATTCTCTTAAGGCTCAGGGAAGAGCAGGCATAACGAATGTAAAAGAGGTAGGGAGAGGAGTCTTGAAATACTGTCTTCTAGACATGACATGGTCATGGCAAGTGGAAACTAGCAGCAACTGTGCATACTCTGACTGGGTTCATAGATGTTATGTTCTTCTAACAACCAGCTACAAAGGGAGAGGGAATACGTGGAATCTTACCACTTACTGCTGATCCATTGGCAGCCAACAGACCTTGGGGGATGGTAAAGCTTAATTCTCATGTATTTGCCTACTAGGGAGCCCACCAGGTTCTTTTGGTTATTTCTGAATTCAAGACCACACAGACAGCCCTGGTTAAACTCTGTAGGACACTCTACGAAATTGAAATCAGTAATAGGAAACGGATTTGTAGTAAGGAATGAAGCCTGCTAGAGGAGAGAGTGAGGTAGGAGAGGGTCAGGGGTAAAATGAGCAGAATATGCAGGGTGCTTGTGTGGAGTTGTCATGGTCAGAGTCACCTTTATCCTCAGTGGAAGATTCTGAAGGTTCTGTGGTAAGACTTGGTGCTCTGGCAAGGCTCTATTGCTGCTGACAGCTTTTGTGTGTTATTGTGGGTGAAGAAGGAGTTCGCTCTGCAGACCACCTCCCTCAGGGCTGGGAGAGAACTGACAAGGAGAGGCAGGGGAACAAGACGTAGTGATGTATTAGTATTGTGAAGATGGGAGATGATTCTGAAATAGACTGCTTGCAGGACAGAAGATATAGTCAAAGATAACTGCATGCTAGAATACAGCTTTCCAGGAGGGATGGAGAGAGTAAGACAACGCTGGACAGGGGTGGGGGTTATGCAGAGAAGTAGCTTCACAAGGTTTGCTGCAGCAAACTGGGAGTAGGGCAGGGCAGATTTACAGTATGCGTTTGCCCCTATTGAGGCAGGCTAGAAATATGGAGAATTATGGGACGTAAAGAATAAAGCAGCCCTTCACCCGGGGGTCTGCTTTTAGCCTCCCATCTGCAGAGTGGTGTGAATTGCAGCGCAAGTAACAACTGCAGAAAGCCTTTCTCCCCTCCCAGCTATACAGCTGTAGCTTTCTGAGCATCTCAAGGCAACCTCCTTTACAAGGAAAGACACGGCCCCTGTCACCTGAGCAACCCCAGTGGCTCATGGTTTTACTGTATCAGATTATAATCCTGTCCAAGGCACCCCTGGAACTACCATATAATCTCACTTATCAAAAAAGATAAAGAAAAGGAAAGAAAAGGTTTCCTAGCAACCTTTGGAGATGTAACTTAAGAGCCGTGAAGTTGGCATGCGTAGCTAATGCTAATTAGACTGTCTTTGAGGAGCCCATAGGCACACTTGGGTATGTCTTACTTCCTTTTAGAGTGGTTCTTTTTCTTCTAACTTTTGTGCTTGAAGTTTATATTAATATATCTTTAATAAAACCTCCAAATCCTTCCTTATACTGGCTAGTCTTGACATCTTTAATTATTTTTATTTTATGTTAACTCATGAGTGTAGGCATAGGCATGTATGTGTCTGCATGTATGCAAATGCCCAGGGAGCCAAAGGCCTCATACCTCCTGGAACTGTAGTTAACAGGCAGTTGTGAACTGCCTGACATAGGTGCTGGGAACCACACTCAAGTCTTCTGCAAGAGCAACGAGAGCTCTTAACCACCCAAGCAACTACTCAGTGCCCTAAAACTTCTCTATTTCAAAGCTACAAAGAGTAAGGTTTGGCTTGAATTAAGGTCTTTAAAAGATTAAAGGTGTTCTTCAGGCTGCTGAGAGTGACAGTGTGGAGGTGTACCTCTGTCCCCTCATCGATGACCCTATGACATTTTATGCAATGACTTGTACATTTATGCTTGGCAGAAAAATTCCCACTCGCTCTTGTGCTGTTTGCTAATGCAAAGGATGAAAGGGATGCTTTTTATTAAATGGCACTCAATGAATGAATGATATATTTTATCTCTAGATTGTCTAAAAATGCAATGAGATGAGGTAGAGGGTAGGGGCTATGGGAGATTGAATGAATATCAGTCAAACTGGGGAATATGGTAACCACAAAGATGTGGCGATCTTATCCTGATGTGTTGTTTCTTTCTAGAGTAAAATCTTCCATTTTAGAGGCAAACTTCTTAATACAAAGAGGTGAAACAATATAATGCTCTAAGGGAAGGTGAAATACTACAGAGAAGCTCCTCCTGTCAGGAAGTAAACTACTCAACTTAGTTCCAGGAAGTCCCTAAAACTGACAAGATTCAATAGACCCCTCACTTCCCAAGAGTATATAAGCTTTAAAACTACTGAGAGAAGACTTTCAGACAAGGCCAGCCCCCCCCAAAAGAAGTTTAGCAGCTTCCAGTCTAGAAGAAACAAGACAGATGAGTTGCCTGGAAGAGGCTAAGACCTGGAAAGGATGCTTTCCAGCCTGCTGAGCTTTCTGCAGTCTGTTCAGTGTGCTGCTGGTCGCCAGCTTTTGTGAGCTGTCACCAGGCTGGGGTGGCCTTCTATGATGCAGCTGCTTCTGCACCCATAAGTGACCACGCGTCCATATTCCAGTAAGTAATCCAATAAAATTCATGGTCCACCAAATCTGACTTTGGTGTTATCTGTGCTTTGGTCAGTTGTCAGTTCCCTATCTGGGGCAAGCAGACATTGGTCATGTTTTCTGAAAATTGTGTCATACAACACACTGTCCCTGTGTACTGTGATCTGAATGTGTTTCTTCCAGATTCATTGGGTTGAACTGCATCACCAAGGCTAAGAGATGGGGCCTTCAGTAAGTGATTAGGTCATGAGAGCTAAGCCATCATGGGTAGGATATTGGTCATTAAAAAGGACATATGGGAAGGAGACCAACCTTGTTTTTGCTTTTTTGCCCTTCCTCCTTCCATCATGCGAAGACACAGCAAAAGTAGAAAAATATAGAGTGGCCTCCCTCCCCCAGATACTGAATCTGTTGAGTTCTTGATCGTAGAATTTTTTTGTTTGCCAAATTAAAAAAAAAAGTTTTTGCTGCTTAAAAGTTGCCCAGAGTCAGTTATTTTGTTATAATGGTATAATCACGCAGAGCCAAAGGGTACTTTGGATTGGTCTTAGAGCAGGTCAGTATGGAATTATATTTATTATTCTTTCAAATAACTTTTTCTCTTCAGAGATTAGCATCCAGATGATACCATCTTAGCATGTGAGGAACCCTGAGATGAAAGTACAGGCTGGGTTGAGACCAGGATGTTGTGGAATCAGAGAAGAGAGTAGGGGTAGAATCCTAAGAGCAAAGAAAACAAAAACAAAAACAAAAAACCCAAAGATTCCATTAGAGGCTGTGGTGGGGTTCTGAGATCCCGAGGAGGTTGGAGTGATCTACTGGCACATACCTGAGGGAGCAAGCAGCAAGAACGATTTCATATTCTCCAGAAAGTCAGTAACAGGAACTACGAGGTGACAGAACGGGGAGCTCAGCTGTCTGCTGAGGCCCCGGGGAGAACCCTTAGAGCCATGTTGAAAGAGCTGGTGTTTTACACCGAAAATCCCTTAGCATGGCACACCACAACCCCTTGTCAGAGGGCTCATGATCTTTCACTTTCTGACCCACTATGCTCTGTGATTAAATAGATTAGTTAGAGGCCTCTGCAGTCTCACTTCTTTCTCTATAATACATCTTTCTCTGCAATTCTGTTGAAATATAGCCTGTTTTATCTATCTATCTATCTATCTATCTATCTATCTATCTATCTATCTATCTATCTATCTATCATCTATCTACACAAATATTTATTTAAGATATTAGTTTCCTTGCCTCACTAATGAGCTTTCTCAGCTCACAGTTAAAAAAAAAAAGTAATCTTTGGACTCTATATTTTTGTCTAATAACTTTGAGGAATATAAATAACATTTTGTGTGAGGCGTTCTGAGAACGTCTTCTTCCTTTATTGATGGACATTTAGGTTGACTTCAGACCTTTGCTATTGGGTACAATGCTGCAGTAGGTGTGAGAATATAGATATCCTCTGACATACTGTAGTGCGTTCCTTTGGCTATATAAAGTGCACATTATTAAAGAGAAAAACCAAAGGTTGTATTATTTCCCTTATTATATAGAAAACTTCCAAATACAAGAGAAAAGGTTTTGTTGGGGCTGATGTCACTTTCTTTTTTTAGCTTCTACTTTCCTATATTAACTAATATAGCTAATTATTTCCTATGTTAACTAATTTAGCTAATTATTTCCTGTATTAGCAGGAGTTTTCTCAAAGTTGGAAATGGTTGATAATTTCTCAGATTGCTATGCAGCTATAATATAGACATGTCACCAAAGATTTGGCCATGGGTATCTGCACTAGTCTCTATAGTTGGAGATGGCAGCAAAGAAGATCAGAGAAGAAAGACTTCTTTGGCTATCAAGATCAATGGCAGTGGTGGGGATAACATTGCCCATGTGGTGTAAACCAGGCATTTTCTGCTTAGCACTGTTGCTCTAGTTAATTCTAGTGTGTGTGTGTGTGTATGCATGTGTGTGCATCTGTTATGTGTGAGATAGAGAATTAAAACATGTATGGATGTTTGCTTGCATGTGTGTATGTGTGTGTTTCCCATGAGAGCAGCTGATACCTATGGAGGTCATAAGAGGACATTGGATCTCTTGAAGGTAGAGTTACAGATGGTCGCAAGCCACCATTGGGATACTGTGAATTAAATCCAAGTCTTCTTCAGTAGCAGCCAGTGCTACTAACTCTTGAGCCATCTCTCCAGCCCCCGTAGTATAATTTTTGTGTGGTGGCTTCTTGGTCTCTCTTGTTTCTGCTCATTTTTTGACCCTGGCTCTACCATTCTTCCCTATGACTTTGTGAACTATCCAGTATCTTCTAGTAAATTCCATTTCTCTTCAAATAAGCCAGAGAGTGTTTGTTACTAGGGTGTTTTATGATTGGTTGGTTTACTGTATTGGATTAAGATCTTTTCTTTCAAGATCTGTGGGTAATAATATAGTTACTACCAGACCTGATTTGTTAGGGCAGAAGGGGTTTCTAAGATAAGTGACTCTTTAGTGATAAAGCTGGACACATCCCTCTATTGAGCTATCTGACCATAGCATGTGGCCTTAAACATGTTTCAAATCTGCTATGTATATTAAACAGACACTCCCTTGTTCTCGTAGAAGTCCAGATAGCTGATATGAAAACATGCTTCAACCTGCAACATCAAGAGCTGTGCATAAGCAAGGTAACAATATGATGAACGGTCTACAGGAATCCTCTGATTCCTTAGCCAGCGTCAGAGTATAGATCCAGGATCATCAGCATGAACATAATCTAGTAAATTATATACTATATGCCTAACCCCCCTGCTTCCATCTCCCAAGTACTGGAATTACAGGTTTGTATGAGTGTGAATAGCTGAAAGTCAGATCCCTTGGAGGAGGGTGAAGCTTCGTGTGGAGCACTTGCTTCTCAAGCATGTGGTTCTAGGTTCAATCCCTGCTCCCTCCTCCCCAAAAACTAGAATTAAAAATACAGATGCCCAGCCTCCATTCTGACCTATGGTGGAAAAAAAAAGTCCCTGGGAAAGAAACACAGTCACTTCAGTCCCAGGCGATTTAATCCATGTTAAAACTCGACGTTTCTGTCTTTGGAAGAGAAGACATGGCCACATCTACCTGCTCCTCCCCATATCTTTGGGTCTCCTCTGTGTGCACAGTTCTGGAGAGCATTTTTGCAGTCCTAGCTGCCAGTAGGAGCAGGGTTGCAGTGTTGCTGAGACAGAATATCAGATACAACCCAAAGGAAGAAAGTTCTATGTCAGCTCGTGGTTTCACTGTCACGTGACCCCAAGTTTCTGGACTCAGAGTGAGGGAGACCCCTAGGGAGCTTATGGAAGAAGAGATGGCTAATGGCCTGCTGGTCAGAAAGCATCATGAAGTCAGGACAGGGCTGGAGTACCACCGTGAGCCACTTCCTCCAACCAGGTCCCTCCTCCATTCCTTCCACCTCCTCCAAACCTGTTCAAATTCTAATTGCATTATGGATTTAAATGCTTTAAACATTTCATTAAGCCGGAGCCCAAAAGATCTAATTGTCTCTAGAAATATCCTCTTAGACATACCTAGATATGCCTTCCTAGATTATGAACCCTCCTAGAGACGTTCTCAAGCCCATCAAGTTGAAGACCAGTGTTAGCTATCTGAGGACTGGGGTTGGGGTGGAGTCAAAGGTCCAACAACATTGGTATCACCTCTCAGGTGCTGTTCCAGGCCCACCGAGGGTATCTACCGATGAGATGCTTTTGCACTGAGCCTTATGAGCTCCTTTCTGCAATTAAACTAACGTCAAATGGATTACCTGCCAGGGTTATGGGATTCTTACTACATTTCCTTCTTCTCCCCAAGCTCGCTACTGAGACCAGGATACAGAACAGTGCACCAAGGTCTGTTGTTTGTTTGATTTGTGAATGAGGAAAATTGGAGGCCACAGCAGGTAGAGTCAAGAACTGACCCTTCACTGAATAAACTAGGACCTCCGACACGTTAGGCTTCCTTGCAGGTCTGCCCTGCTAGACCGCCTTCCAGTCAGGATATTAGACATTTCTGCAGGCAGTCAGACCCAAAGGAGCAAAAGGCAGAGCTAAACTGCTAGATTTCTGCTTCTAGCCCCACTGTATGCCCGCTTACTACCTCTTGTAAGTTGTTTACCCAGGCAGTTCCACCTGGACATTGCGGTGTCAGAATTGTGCTTCTCCCTAGCAGTGAATGCCCTAAGTCTCTGAGAGAACTTCTGTCTCCAAATCACACTGAACGAAACTATCTACCACTCGCTAAGGTGGACTCAGGTCTTTGGTGATGTCTTGTGGACTCAGCGAGGGCAGACCCTCTGTCCTCCCTACCCGACTGCTTCATCTTTTCAAAACATGCAGATTCCACAGCTGCTGAGTTTGGGAAACGCTGTCAGCTGGTGACAATCTGCGTGACAACTTCTGGAAGGAGCCAATTGGTGAGTTGGGCATTTCCGAGGAGAGAGTGTTGCCTTTTGCCCCTGGCAAAGATTAGGTTATGAGGAATCAACCATCAACGGAGAGGTTGCTTTTCTTCCAATCGAAGGTTCCTCACTTCCATTACACAGAACCACTGTGATTTCAGACTGGTTTGCCTTTAAAGTCTGACAATGAGTTGTTAGTGATATGCAAAACCAGGCATTGAACCCTAGTGTGTCTAGCATTGTCTACCGCTTAATTGGCCGTAATAATTTTATTATCTAGGTATTAAAATGGGACAATTGGAAGTTCCCCCCCCCCGAAGTGTTTCCAGGTTGATTACATATGCGAGGAGGAGGGGACGTGTAAGATCTATATACCCAGTAACTGCTTTTTCAAATGACATTCCTTCCTCTTTATTTTATTTGAAAGTGTAGGGAGTTCAGTAGAGTTCAAGGAAAGCATTGTGGTAAAAACAGCCAGATTAAATGCGAGCCGTGTAAAGAGCAGCAGCTTGCAGAAATATTGCTATAGATACTAAGACCAAACCCTGCCTCGGTACGGACCACACATAATTGAATCATGCTCAATAGAAGGCCATTACAAAACCGAACTTATTTGCAATGCTAATGTGGGGAAGACAGCTGTCACAGGGAATTAAATATGATCATTCAGAGCTTGAATAAATGAGGTGTCCATTATATTCTGGCGGTGTTGCAGGCTGCTTGAAGAACACAAATAAATGGTACTGTTGCAGGGACCGGCCCATGGTTTTGTCTTTTAGTCCTGGAAATATGAGCGTTCTGGAGGTGGAGGCAGGGAGACAGAGATACAGAAAAAAGACTTGGCAGATAAATACAGGCAAGTAGGCAAGGAGTTTTTGCCCTCCCTGCCCCAACCCCCGAATGAGCCGTGAATGCACAGGCATAATCAAAATTCTATTTTCTGATGTCTGAAATAGATTTTAATTCTATTAAAGATTTTTGTCAAGATTCATCCCGTCTCCCTAAGACTCAAATCACAGCCGACTCACAAAGGGGGCCGAATGTGAAGGAGCAGACTGGAGAGTAAGCAAAGCTAATCCTTTTGTCCCTTCCCAAGGCTTTCCTTCCCATCCAAACGGATAATAAAGATAACAGAACTTTCTCCCTGATAATCAGTCTGCAATGAGCATAAAAGGTACTTAGATCAGCTCTAGTTCTAAAAATGCCATTAATTGTCCAATTAACAGAAAGACAGGTTTTTCTTTGATTAGGTCTGAGCAACCTGCCCACACGTAAGTTTTTTCATGTTAGTAGCACGAGATACTACACTGTCATCTTTTGACATATAATAAAATTAGGAAAAAAATTTTAAAGCAATTAAATATAAGAACTTTTCTGATAGAATATCAAACTCAGGTACTTCTAGAACATGCTTTATTAGTATGAAGTTAAAATACACCGTATTTGGGAGAAAGGAGCAGGCTTTTGTGGCCAGTAGACAGCATGGAGCTCTTAGGAATCATAGCCGCTGGGATAAAACAGCTCCTTGGAAGTAAATGAGACCCTCAGAAGTCTCTGCTTGTGGTGTGTTAAACTTTATTCTCTGTAAGCTGCCATTGAAGAAGTTGATACACACACACACACACACACACACACACACACGAGTGGTAGTAAAAGTGATAAAGAGATCAAATGGGAAGTCTGTTTATAGATGGTTTTGTATATACCAAGGAATGTAGCGTTGAGGGTTTTTTTTGTGTATTGTGGTATAGAATTACATTTATGAAGTATATACATTCAATTCAAGAAGGTATTGTATTTGTAGCTTCCAAGAGCTTTGAGTGCTTCTGAGTTGCTCGTCAGTAAATTCTTTCTGACAAGTCGGTTTCAAGTCCTTGCGTGACATATTAGAAATGCAGTGCTGTATGAATGCTTAATGGGAATCCCTAGAATTGGCACTGTGACTGAAGCAATTTTCTTCACATGATCTCAAAAACTCTCTCCTATAATTTTTTTTTGGTTATTAAAATATATTTCTTGGAAGCATGACTGGGGGAATTAATGTATGAGAATTGTGGGTTCAGGGCTAGCCTCAGCTAGTGAATTTGAGGTCAGCCTGGGCTACATGAGACCCTATCTTGAAAAAAAAATGAACAGCTTAAACAAACAAAAACTATCTATCCATTCACTTGAAAGAAGATTTAGGGTTACTTAAAGTGTTAGCAGAAAAAGATGATTGGACTTAAGATTTTAAAAGAATTCTCTAGAACCCCGACTTAGAAGGAAAGTTGAGAAGTCATGAATTTCTACATGGGGAGAGCAATTCAGATGCCATCATGTGCTCAGAATGTAAAGATCTGCGTTTATAACAAATGCTCAAATAATATTACGTTTAAATAGCAAGTAATCCCTCCATAATCTCAGTTTTCCAGAAATAATATCACTTTAATACCTTTTGGGTTATACATGTGAATATTCTCAAACATTTCCTGTTTTTTATAACCACTTTATTGCAGATTGGGACATATGTACCTAACATGTTAAAATCTTTTTTAAAACATTATCAATATTAATTAATTAATATACTTCAACACATAATAATAGGTTTCATTATGGCACACATACATATATAATGTATTTTGAACAAATTAATCCACCCATTACCCTGTCTTGTCTCCTTCCCACTCCCCCTGAATCCTACCCTTTTCCCATCTAGTTCTCCTACAATCACGTCTTTTTTTTTTTTTTTGGTCGCTCAATGGATTGTTTACAGAAATATGAACATCTTTCTGATGAAGGCTAGGGTTGGATCCTCAGTATGGTGGGGGGAAAGGACAGTATTTATTACAGCTTAGCTTAAAGACTGAAAAACTGGTCTATTGCCCAAACCCTGCCCCTTCCCCTCACCTGCTTGTGTAAACGAAGTTTTCCTGGGGTGCAACTGTGGCTGTCTGTTTTACCCGAGTTTAGTAGCTGCAACAACTTGTATTGTTTGCAAAGATGAAGGTATAGTTCCTTTTACAGAAAAGTTGGTTGACTTTTGACTTAACCCATCATTTTGCTGGGTGTGAAGATTATTTCCAATTTTTATACTATAGAAACGATACTGCAGGGTCAGTGAGACGGCTCAGTGGGTTAATGCTCTTGTCTCCAAGCCTAATGAGTTTGGGCCCTGGAACCTAAATTGTGGGAGGAGAAAATCAACTCTCCCAAGTTGTCTTCTGACATACTGTGGCACATACATGTACACACACACACACACACATACACACACACACACACACACACACACACACTGTAATAAAAAATAACACTGCAATAAATATGCTGTAAACTCTTCTTAGTGTATTCAGCCACTGTCTCCTGACCTGTTTATAGGGATGGATTATATTCTAGAAGCCTTGGGCTAAGTGTATCACTGTGACTTCTAGGGTCTAGAGACTAGACTAGCTAAGGTCTGTCAGTCACACAAATACATTCATACATCGCTGATGGGAGAATTAAGTAAGGTACATGAAAGTCTGCTGGGAGTAGACAGCCAAAAACTGGTACCCAGTTGGTCTACACTACCCTGTGTATCTTCTCCCCACTCTGATTTTAATCTGCGTCCTTCTGTTGTAATAAACTATCACCATAAGTGTAAAAGTTTATTTGAATTCTACGAGTTCTAGAGAATTCTATATGGTCCTAAGTATCCCTGTCAATCTTTCCTTACATATGAGGGACAAAGGAAGAAGGGAGGGAGAAAAGAAGAGATAGAGGGAAGAGGTAGGATAGAGACAGCAAGATCAAAAGAAAGAGAGAGAGAGAGAGAGAGAGAGAGAGAGAGAGAGAGAGAGAGAGAGAGAGAGAGAGAACAAGAGAAATAAAAAAGTTTTGTGGTGGTTGGAGTGAGACTAGACCCCATAGGTTTATATAATTGAATGCTTGGTCCTTAGTTGGTGGAACTGTTTTGGGAGGAGTTAGTAGGTGTGGCCTTTTAGGGGAGGTGTGCCACTGGGGTTAGACTTTGAGGTTTCAAAAGCCCATGCCATTCCCTGTGCATGTTCTCTCTGCATCCTCCTTGGGGTAAGGATGGAAGCTCTCAGCTACTGCTCCAGTCCCATGCCTGCCTGCCTCTTGCCTTACTCCCTGCCATGATGGTCATGGACTCTAACCATCTAGAACTATAAGTCCCAATAAACTCTTCCTATCTACTATCTGCCTTGGTGATGGTATTTCTTCACAGTGAAGGAAAGGTAACTAAGACAGAAGCCCAGGTAGAAAGGAAACATCGAGTCATGATAAAATCTGCTACAGATTTGTGGCTGTGATGGCTACTCATGGCTATCAGCTTGACACACCCGAGAAGAGAGAACCTCCACTGGGGAATTGTTCCCACCAGATTGGCCTGTGGGCATGTCCATGGGGGCATTCTTTTCTATAGTTTAATGATGAGTGAAGTATTAGCCCAAGGTGGGAAGTGCCAACCCTGGGCAGTTGGTCCAGAATTTTATAAGAAAGATTACTGAACATGAACCTGAAAACAAGCTGGGTAAGCACCATTCTTTCTTTCTTTCTTTCTTTCTTTTTTTTTTTTTAAAGATTTATTTATTAAGTACACTGTAGCTGTCTTGTCTTCAGACACTCCAGAAGAGGGCATCAGATCTCATTATGGATGGTTGTAAACCACCATGTGGTTGCTGGGATTTGAACTCAGGACCTTTGGAAGAACAGTCAGTGCTCTTACCCGCTGAGCCATTTCTCCAGCCCCCATGGTAAGCACCATTCTTAACACTCCCAGCATCCTGCCTTGTCTTTATTAAATGATGACTCTGTTAAATCCTTTCTTCTCTAAGTCGCTTTTGGTAGAGTTTTATCACAGCAACAGAATGAAACCAGGACATTGGCCAACCACAGTTTTGGTCAGGTCAGGCCCATTGAACTGATCAGGCTTGATTTTTCCTGGGTTTGTGGAATCTTAAGGTTCAAAGCTCCCGGGAGAGTATGCTTAGGGCAAGCACACTGCTGTGAGGTGCTTGGGGCAGCAGGAAGGATTTGAGAGCCAGGTCACGGAGCCTCATGCAGTTGCGGGGAAACTGGGCACATACTTAATAAACATTAATGTCTAACATCAGCCTTTGCTCTGGGCATTGGGGACGTGAAGGCTAAGAAAACACCTTTGCTCTTAGGTGTTTTACATTATGTAAGTGTTACTTCTTCAAACTAGAACTGAGGGGTTGGAAGGAGTCATGTAGCATAAAAACAGCTGCTGTCTACTTCAGGAGGCAGGTTCCTCAGGCTGTCTCTGGAGTCTCAGTCCCCTCATCTGAAAAACGGAGATGATGTGGCTGATTATGATGTGGATTAAAAGGCTAGTTCACAGAAGGCAATAAGTAAATGGTGGCTGGTTTTTATGGCTAAGAATGAGGGTTCTGAACTTTGGCTGGAAGTGGTAGCATAGATTCGCAACCTCAGAAAGTTAGGCAGAGGTATCTCAAGTTTGAGGCCAGCCTGGGACGCATTCAGATTCTAGCTGCTTGGATAGGAGTCCCTTAGCTCCTCCTGGTAGAAATTTCCTTAGACATGTGCTTCTCCCATGGCCACACAGGTCCTGGTACCCTGCTATCATGGTGTTGACATTGTACTCTCACCACGAGAGGCCCTGTGTGATCCTTTTCCACAGGGCCCTGAGAAACAATCACCTAGTCATATCAGGTACAAGACCCAGTTTGTGCAAGGGAAAGGAGGTCATAATATATATCCTATAATTTTTAAGTGCTTAAGTTTTATATTAAATAATTCTATCCTTTTCCATTTGTCTCAGTTTCGGCCATGTTTTGGTCATACTATTGCATGCTGCTTATGTAAGGCCAGGGCACTTATTTTATAGAAAGGAAGCAAATGTCCTGCAGGAGAGTGACAGGTTCTAAGCGCACACGTGGTTCGTGTTTAGCCATGAAGCACCATCCCTGAATGTTTCAACGGTTTCCACAGAGCACTCGGCGTTTTATATGAGGAAATCATTGCATTTAAAACTGAAGATACAACAAAAGGCAGAACAATTCATCAACTTATATAATAGGAATACAGTTACCCCTTGAAGACTGGTGCTTTCATGTAAAGTGTGGTATGAAAGCAAACTTCAGGACTGTTAAATGCCCTCTTATAACTAATTCTTGCAATTTAGGTCCCCGCAGTCTAGAGCAGAGGAAAATAAAGAGCCGTGTCCCACTAGAGAAAGTAAATTTGAAAGAAATATTGAAGTAAAAGGAATAAACCATTTCTGAGTACTTCAAACACAATGGCATGGTTGTCTTTTTAAGCAGAGTACTTGTGTCTAATTTCCACCCGTCAGCAGGTAGGAAGAGAAATGGAGAAAGAGAAATAGCTTTACAGACCAACAGAGGCCCATTGAGGTAATAAGTGATCTGACGTAAGCATATGTTTAGACTGTAGCAATTTAAATATTTTCATATTTGAATTTCTATCTTCAACGCTAGAAAATTAAGTGTTGGGCATGGAGCCTAGTACCCTATGGAGTATTGACTAAATGTCTTAAAAATTCAGAGGCATCTAAACAAGCCGATAAGCTGTATGTGGCATATAGGTGGGATGTGCTTGGGATTGCCTCACAGGATGGTGAAAGCTTACCTCCGGGACTCTGTGATTGTCTGAATGCAAATCAGCTGAGACCATATAATTTAGCAAACTGAGTCTGTTTAAAAAGTCTGAGAGAAGCTATATACAATGCTTAGGGAAAATCCCAAGCCGATGTATTACAAACTATCAGTGGGAGTATAGTTTGTAAAAAGTAAAGACACTTGAGTTAAGAAGTGAAATGATGGAAACTTACTGAATTAACGAGTTCTCCTCCTGACTGTCACTACATGATCATGCAGTAAGAGGGGGCGGGGGGAGGACTGCATAGGGCCATGTTAGCAGGCTCTACACTATGAAGACTAAGGAAGGTGGAGGGTGTGAAGACAGTGGCTTGCTCTTCAATGAAGGGCTTTTAATTTTGCAATTAATAGGCTGTTTTATTTTGCACCAAATTTAAGCCTTCAGAGCTACCCCCACTTGAACTTTAACAAATAAGAGGAAAACGAGTGTTGGCATGGGGTCCAGGAGTGGGAGTGGGAGCAGAGCACGTGGTTTTAAAATTCATTGTTCATTAGTTCATGTTTGGAGGCTGAAAGCTTCCCAAAGGTCAACAGTGTACTAATGCTTTTTATTACCATAATTATTACAAATAGTTACCTTTTGCCACTTGGGCTGTGCCACTTTGAAAAATTACTTTTGAAAATAGTTTTTCAGACCTTATCATCTCTCATCAGAGTAGTGAAGGGAAATTACTGGTGCTAGATGCTGTGGGAAGCAAGAGGATGCAGAAGTGGCCCGGTGTAGGCCACACACTGTGCCCGTGCTGGAGGAGGGGCCAGTTAGTGAAGTGTGTGCACGGGTATATTATGGTTTCATTTCTGGAGGTAGGAAAGTGATGTGATTTCTGTTTGGAGGGTTTAGAGTTGAATCTGGGGTTCAGCCAAGATGTTTTTGGAGTGTAGATCACAAGCTGTGTTTTGGGGGTTTTTATGTAACTCACACACAGATACATTTGCATGTGTGCACACCTACAATTAGTTTTTCTTTAATGACACAAGCCATCCCTTGGCGAGGTGTTGGTCAAACCTTTAGGAAGAAGTCCAAGTGTGTGCGTTGGCATTAATTCGGATTTAAACTGGCAGAACGATCTAGATTTAATTTTTTAAATTGTTTTATTATTTCACTTGCATGAGTGTTTAGTTTGCATGCATGTCTGTGCACCATTTGAGTGCAGTGCCATGGTGGCCAGATGAGGTTATTGTATCTCCAGGAACTGGAGTTCCAAATGGTTGTGAGCAGCCATGTGGGTACTGGAATGAAACTTGAGTCTCCTGGAAGAGCAGTTAGTGGTCTTAACTACTGAGACATCTCTCTAGCCCTACTCTAGATTTTAGATTTATCTACTCATATTTTTTTTGTAAGTTCAAGAGAGGGATGAAGGACCTGACAGAAGAAATGAAAGTGGCTTAGGAAATAGCAACTTTAAGATGTCCCTGCAGAAAGATGTGCTAAAAGCCTGTAATTGACAAAGTTTAGGGAAAAATCATGAATAGGAAGATTAAAGCTACTTTGGTCTGTTGGAAGGATTCACATGTTAGAAGGTTGGTCTCCAGTGAGATGACATTTGGAGTTAGTAGAGCCTCTAAAAGTGGGGAGTTGATTAGTTTGTTGGGTTGCTGTCCTCAGATGGGATTTAAGGTAGCTTTTATGAGAGCCTGAGTTAATTCTTCTGATAGCAAGTTATTATGAAAGAACAGTAGTGGCGCACACCTTTAATCCTAGCACTTGGGAGGCAGAGGTAGGTTGATCTCTGAGTTTGAGGCCAACCTGGTCTATAGAGTGAATTCTAGGATAGCCATGGTTATACAGAGAAACCCTGTCTCAAAGGAAACAAAACAAAACACAAACAAAAACCAAACCAAACCAAACTAAAGCCTTCAAATGCTTGGGCTTCCTGCCTACTGAGTGACTCCTCCTCTGTACATAAGATGTCATTTGTCATGCCTCAACCATGCAGGTCCTCTCCACAGGAGTCAGAGCTATGCTGAGTAGATTTTCAGTCTCCCAAACAGTGAGCTACCCAAGTCTGTTTTATTTCTAGAGTACACAGTCTCAGATATTTAATTACAGTGACAAAATAAGAATTAATATTAAATCTAAAAAAGGTAATGAGTTCTTTAGGAAATGAAAGAAATTTAAGAGGGGGTTTATGTTCTCATGTTAATGAAATATTAACATGTAACTTGCTATTAGTGCTAACTATGCAAACTAGAAGGAGTATTTTTACCCCAGGAATCTGTTAAGGTCCAGTTATACTACAGATATATTATCACAATTGACTAATAAATAAAGTGTTACCTGTAAGAATAATTTCCTACATATAGCCTCTGGAACATGATGTTTCAGTGATATTTCTAATCTTGGGATTTAGATAAAGAACACTGTGAGGCGGAAGCAAAAGATAAACTGAGGTCAGATTGAGAGATTCCTAGAGCTCCCAGATGTATGACTTTGAAACGTTGAACTGGTGGCATGTGGAGAGATGACATATGAAGAACTAGGAAAACCAACTGTGTTGTTTCCTGCTGAGAATTGACAAGCAGGCATGTGGGCTAATAGGAAGAGGGGAAAGGGATAACAAACTTGTTTCCTAACTAGGGTTGAAATGATGTACTGCAGGGTGGATAAGAGGGTGGAGGAGAAAGAATGAGTCAATGGAGACCAAGCTCAGGTGGCAGGTGGTGACCTTGTGCTGCATCACTGAGCTCAAAGCACAGGAGAGCAGAGCTGGTCTGGAGGGCTTGCTGGAGGTTGGTACAATAGGCTGCTGCAAAAGGCGCCATGCACTGGTTGGCTCCAGCAACATACATGTGTTATCACCAAGTATGGAGGCAGGAAGACCGTGGAGGTGCCATTCCTTCTAGGGTACTAGAGAAGGTTTTATATTAAGCTGATTTCTGGCTTCTGGAAATCCCCCCCGTGAGACTCTGGTCTTCACAATGTTGTTCTTTTATGTCCTTGACACGCACAGTTTTCCCTTTTATCAGGATACTGGTTATGTTGGCTAAGTATTTCTCCATCACACTGTTTTATTTCATTTTATGGATTAAAAGAATACATTCTATATAGGATTCTTTAAAAAAAATATTATGTATGTGCATGGTGTGTGACTGTGTGCACATACGAATGTTTGTGCACATGTGTGTGCATGAGTGCAAGCCATATGCATATGCAAATGTCAGAAAACAACACCTTGGAGATCTTTCTTTCATTGTATCTTCAAGTGGGTTCTGAAGGGCTAACTCAAGTCTTCAGGTTTCTGCAACAAGTGCATTTATACACTAAGCCATCTTGGCAGCTCTAATCTTACATAATTATATATCTGTAATGATCTTATTTGGAAATAAAGTCATATCTGAAATGATGGAATCTAGGGTTTGAACATGAATTTCTTTTTTGGGGGGAGGACACGTGATTTGATCCTTACTAGTGAACTAGGTGAAGTGCTAATGAGTGACTCAGGAGACACCAGGTTTTAGGTTCCTGTGGACAACTGTCAAGGGCGGTGGCCCTGAAGAGTGCAGCAAGCAGAGACTGGATGATCATCAACATATGGGAACACCTATGTATTAGGAAATTTCTGCAAGTTATCTTTTGAGTTTGGGAGTGGAAGTCTGGGGAAAAGGAAGAACATAAAGTCCCCAAGTACTTTGATACAATACAGGCTATGCTATGCTATCCTGAAATCTGATGTCTTGGAGTGTGAGCAGACAGCACAAATAGACAGGTTCCTCTTATCTTCCTCTGGTCTCTTACTGAAGAAAGTTCTAAGATCCTCATTCAAGAGATGCACCAACTAGGGCTGGAGAGGTGGCTAGGTGGTTAAGGGCACTTGCTGCTCTTTCAGGGGATCAGAGCTTGGCTCCCCGAAACCACACACCTAGGCTCACAACTACTTTTAATTTCAGTTCCAGGGGAACCTGAGACCCTTTTATATCCTGTGAAGGCATCTTCATGCATATATATATATATATATATATATATATATATATATATACATACATACATATATATGTGTGTATATAAATGCATGAAGATGCATATATATATATATATACACATACAAATAAATAAAAATAATATCTAAAAAAACAACAAGAAGAGATGCGCTGGGGAGAAAAGAGTCAAAGACACTGAGGTAGCAAGAGGAATCTGAGAAGTCTTGCTCCATTTTCTCTGTGAGCTCATATCCTCCTCCTCTGGGCAGTCTCTCCACAAGTGTTCACCTCCTCCTCCAACCTAACCAAACGCTTTATGTGTTTACTCTTTTCTTAAGGTTCCTGTGATATACAGACAAACTGATGGACACACCCATAAATACATACATTTGAATGCTTTTTCTCTTGTCAGAGTTTCTGGTACCATCAAGACCTTGGCCATGAACCTAAGATGGGAAGGAAATTTCTTATTTCCCTTACAATCTCTTTTTGTGTAAAGCCTTCTGTTGTGTTTATCTGTTGACTTAGTTTTTGACAGTTCTCTGTATGTGTATCATACTTTCTGACAATACCTCTCAGCTTCCCCTCTCTCCCTGGGCATTCCTCAGTGTGTCCTCATTTCCCCACTTGTGGCTCACGGAGTCAGCTGCTGTTCTCTGCTGGGATGTTGGCTGCTGAGGTTGGACTGATCTTGTACAGGTAACTGTAGCTGCACGAACTCCATCAGTACAATGGCCACACCATGTCCAGAAAACAGTATTTCATACTTCATAGCACCCCTTCCCATTCTCTGCCCTGTATTCTTTAAAACAAGATTGATTTTATCTTAGTTACTTAATTACTGTGTGTGTGTGTGTATTAGTGTGTATGTATTAATGTGTGTGTATTAGTGTGTGTATGTGTTGGTGCATGTGTGTGTATTAGTGTGTGTATGTGTGTATATGAGTCTGTGTGTATGCATGTATTAATGTGTGTGTATGTGTGCATATTAGTGTGTGTATTAGTGTGTGTATGTGTGTATATGAGTCTGTGTGTATGCATGTATTAATGTGTGCATATTAGTGTGTGTAGGTGCGTATATGTGTTAGTATGTATGTGTGTGTGTATTAGTGTGTGTGTGTATGTGTGTGTGTGTGTGTGTGTGTGCCCATGAAGGCCAGAAGGGGCACTAGGTCCCTTGGAGACAGTTACAGGCAATTTTGTGAGCCACCCGATGTGGGTGTTGGGATCTAAACTCTGATTCTCTGATAGAGCAGTTAATGCTGACTAATCACTGAGCACCCTCTCCAGCCTCCAACTCTTGTATTCGTTCTGCTCCTACTTCTGAGATATTCTCTGAGCCCTGCAGGGATTGATATCCATGTCCGACTTAGGTCTGACACTTCTCAGCACTTTGTCCAGTTCTGAGTCTCTGCATTGCTGTCACTGCAGAAAGAGGCTTCTCTGGTCCAGGCTGAGAACAACACAACTCTATGAGTATAAATGCAAATACTCAAGAAGCAGTTTGACAACATATCAATTTAGCAAAACAACAGTAGTCCCTCACCCTCTAGAGTCTGTGACCTCCAGAGCGGTGGGCTTTTGACCAGGTTGACAGTACAGGCGTCAACCTGAACTGTGAAGCCCAGTGAAGCAGTCTGGGATTCAATCAGGCTGTGTGTTTGGTTATCCTTACAACTTTCAAGCCTCTATTGTATCAGGGGTCATATCTTGCCTGGCAAGTTGGAGTTGTGGCATTCAGAATTCACAGTAGGTAAGACCGTTGATATTTCTTCTCCTTAGCCTGTATGGTACTATGAAAACTGTTCAGTTCAGCGTTTGTTTGCAGACAGGGTCTTACACTATGTAGTTCGAGCTGGTCTGGCTGCCATATGGGTGATGGGAATTGAACCTGGGTCCTCTGGGAGAGTCAGCAGCGCTCTGATACACTAAACCATCTCTGTGTTTCTGCTCAGTATTTAGACGACTGATCTCTCACTTATCCTCACATGGACCTAAAAGGAGAAACTGAGAGTAAAACAGAAGGCAAAGGCCACATATTACACAGATGGTCTATATTCTGTATGTATTAAAAGGCCTATTTGATCTTACTAAAGGTGCAGCCTCCCCCTGGGAGTACCTGGAACGTAAACAGGTTGAGTAGAAAACCTTAGGGAGACTGGCAGAAGGAAGCCATGAAATGGCCAGAAGAGAAGGGAGAAGGGGAGAGGTAGGAAAAAAGCTAAAACAAGCCGGGAGAGCACCGTATTAATTATCTTAGATGGCTAAGGACCTAGAAGAGTCTCTTTGGTTCAGTGCCTGTACTGCTCTTTGAACGTACATTTGATTAAGAAGTGAAATTAGAACAAATTTTTTTTTTGTCCACAGTGATTACAGGCAACAGATTCACTGTGAAATAAAAAAGTGAATTACTCTCAATTTTATTCTGATCTCACCACAGTCAATGTGCTGTTGGGGAGAAACACCAATTGTGGTAGATTGCACCATCCGTCTATGTAGGTTGACCTACGATAATACATTTGGAGGCAAATTTTATTCTTCAGTTCTGAGCACTGGGACCTGGTCCCAAGGTTGTGAGCACATACTGCTCCTATGTACACATATGCGCTGCTGTTTAGGCTGGAAAGAAAGGCTTTCAGTTGTGTGTGCATGCATACACACTAGCAGAGGAGTGAAGAGGGGGAGGATTTGAAGACTAGGGCGAGGCGTTCGAGGACATGTAATGCTATTTGGTGATAAATAAGCACCCACTGGCTTGTTGCCCATTCCTGATTCATGAGCATTTCAAAGAACATTTTCACGAAAAGTAAAGCAGTTAAAATGTCAAGGTGCCTATTCTCTCTCTCTCTCTCTCTCTCTCTCTCTCTCTCAGATTCTTTCTCCTTTCTTTTTAACATTACACAAGAAGTGGATTGTGGAAAGCCTAAACTGCAGCTAAATAAAAGCTTTTTTTTTTTTTTTTGGCATTCCTTGGAGAAATCAAATCCAAGACCAGTGGTGAAAGGTGATTGTACCGTCTCCACTGCACAGACATTTCTTCTAATTATCAGCATGAATGTAATTACTCACAAGCACTAGGCTCCTATGATCGTGTCCCTTAGAGCATTTCATCTTTAATGATTTTCCTTGATAGAAAGCCAGTTGGAAGCATTTGTTGCATAACATTGTTCAACCAGAAAGAAAAATACGTACTTCTCAGAAGAAAGATCTGTATGCTTTCTTTTCAATGGTACTTATATTCTGCCAGAATTTGATTAGGAGCCATCTTGGCATAAAGATTGTTAATGAGGGAGTCAAATAACTATATAGATTAAACAGTTTCTTAGAAAAAAAAATACAACGTAGCAATGGTGTTTCTTTTCCAAGAATATCAAAGTTTAGGATTGTAACCACTTAGAGGGCAGATATGGGAGGGGTGGCTTACTGAGGGAGTCTGTAGCTTTGAAGCGGGGAATGGTTTTAAGGAAGACATTTCTGGCTTAAGGCTTACATCAAAGTGTAGATTCCTCAAGTAGATTAGAATTCTGTTGGCTATTAGTGATGTGAGAGAGTACCTAGTCCCCCTCCTTGAGAAATGAATAATTTACCCTGTTAAATCTGACTTGGTGATTAGGTGATTGCTAATAGAGGCACAGTTGCCACGTGTCAAGTTCTGCCCCAGCATTTTTTTAAAATCCGATTTCTTTTTAAATATTTATATGAGTACACTGTAGCTGTCTTCAGACACACCAGAAGAGGGCATCAGATCCATTATAGATAGTTGTGAGCCACCATGTGGTTGCTGGGAATTGAACTCAGGACCTCTGGAAGAGCAGTCAGTACTCTTAACCTCCAGCCCCCTGCCCCAGCATTTTTAGCATTGTCATTTTTTTCTCTAGAAGTTAAAAAAAAAAGTCACAAAACAATTTATTTTACATGTTCAGAAACAATTTTGTGGTGTTGGCTTTCCAGCTAGTGGATGCTTACTTTTCTTATCCTTTGAAGTTTTTTTAATGGAATTGGTGGTTGTTCACTCTATGTGGAATATAATTTTGTTTTTCCTTGAGAAGTGATGTCATTATTACAGGGATCAGTGATTTGATTCTGATTGCATCAAATCCACAGTTGCCTTCTAGAGTAATTGAGGTGAAGACAAGTGCAACTTAGTGGCCATACGGGTTCTTTCCTTGTTTCCGTGTTTCTTAGGGTCATTTCACCACCTTCTTTTTACCACTGTTGACATCAAGGCTGCTGGTGCTCCTTTTGCTGAAGTGACTAGAAGTTTTGCCTACAAATAAAATACAAAGTTTTGCAGCCATTATTCAGATAAGGACTTTACCTTTGTATTTGCTTGAAAATCAAGTTCAATAAAATGACTCATTATTGATAAATGATAATCTTGGGGATCCTTTGAAGATGTTACCTAATGAGTTTAAACAAATTAACTTGGCATTTGCACCATAGAAATCTGTAGAAGGGTTTGATTGTTTAAATCAAGAAGCACATATAAGGGTCTCTGGGTTACCTCAACCACTCCTGGTTCCTTCCTCTGTAGCTCTCCTGTCTCCCGACTGTCTCTTGTCGCTAGAAGTCTTGAAGTTAGCCAATGGTTCTTAAATGTCAGTGATTTGCCTGGAGCCTTGAGAAGTTACAGGTCATGGGGCTCCACCTTGAAGTTTTGGATTTGTTAGGTCTGGAGTGGGTCCTAGGAAGCTGCAGTTTTAAGGGGTTAGAGGGAAGGCAGCTAGTGCTGGACTCAGGGCCAAACTTTGGCCGAGAAAAATTTCCCTCCCCATAGTTCCTGAAAGAATGAACCCACAGGGAATGACGTTTGGCTCTTCAGACTCTGTTGCCAAAGAACTTTGCCCAGAGATGCCCTGTGCTCCCTGTGCCTGCAGGGTGGGTCTGTGGCCAGTAGCTTCTCACACTGAAGAACAGGGTTAACCTTCCTCTTATGAAGGTATCCTTTGATTTGGGAGTCCTAAAAACCCAAATGTTCATTGTAATCTTTGGTAATGAATAGGTTCTATTCTTGCTTTACTCATCTATAACATTTATTATTTAATTGGACTGTTTGGCATGCGGAGTTTCTTGAATAATTTTCAAAGTCAAGGAACAGTAAACCTCTAATGTTCATCTTTCCTTCTTCAACCACAGGGAACTTGTAGGCTTCTTTTTATACCTTGTTGTGCTGATCTGTCTAGCTCTCTTCTCCCTCACTTGCATGCATGTATGTATATAAATACACACATGGAAACATGTGTGCACATTCATTTACACACACACACACACACACACACTCCATAGGGATTTAGGCTGATACCATCACCTCATGGTAATGTCTCTAGAACTTCAGCCTCTAAACAGCACTTCATATGCCTGCCCCTAATCTTGTGCCTGAGGACTTCCCCACTCCTAGTATTTCATCTTTTTTTAAATGAACCTATGCAAAGAGGTTGTGTGTCATAGTAGAAAGGATGTTATGATGAGGTCTACCTAGTTTAAGTTATTTCCAACCAATTGCAGGATTGTGGATATGGTTCAGTGAATGTATGTAAGGTGCACATCATGTAGCATAATATGATTGAATAGTAGTGTTTAATAACCTTCCAGCACTTCAGTCACTCATAAGGTAGGTATTTCTCATCACTCAGATTTGCTTTGGTATTAAAATCTGTAATCTCCAATTCTTCTCTGGTGTTACTACATATAATGGGGAGGCAAGACAGTAAAAGGATGTTAGAATCAGAGAGAAGAGAATGGAAGGGTTCTTAAGTTACTGAGAACTAGTTGTTCCATTGTAAAAATAGGCAGTTAGCTTAGGTAATCTAAGGCTTGCTGGCCCCAGTTATCCAGTATTCAATTGTTTTGCTATTTTTTTTTTTTAGCTCCTTCTGAGTCTCTTTATTGATGTCATCATGACTTCTAGTTAGCACATTGTCTTAAGGGTTTTATTGCTGAAAAGAGACACCGTGACTGAGGCAACTCTTATAAAGGAGAACATTTAATTGGGGCTGGATTACAGGTGCAGAGGTTCAGTCCATTATCATCAAGGTGGGATGCATGGCAGCACGCAAGGAAGAGGAGCCGAAGAGTTCTACATCTTGATCTGAAGGTAGCCAGGGGAAAGACTCTTCTGTAGGCAGCCAGGAAGAGACTGTATTCCTCAGGGAGCCCAGAAGGAGGGAGCTTGAGCATAGGACTTCCAAGCTTACCCGGACAGTGACACACTTCCTCCAACAAGGCCACACCCCCTAATAGTGCCACTTTCCATGTGGACCAAGTATATTCAAACCACCACACCCATGTTCACAGCTCACTATTTTTCTTTTGCAATGTTGCCTCCTATCAGTCATTTCTTAAGTTTTATTTGCTCATAAATTCCACATTCCAATCAAACTGAATTATCCTGGTCTGGCTTTGTTTTGTTCTCACAATATATTTTCCTTTCTGATCTGTTATTTGGTTGGTTTAGTTTTCATCTCTTTTCCTCCCTAGACTATAGCTTCTTGGAAGCAGAGACTTTTTAGAAAAAATAAATTTGTATGTGTGTGTGTATGTGTGTATGGTGTGTATGTTTGTGTGAGTGTGTGTGTATTATGTATGTGTGAGAGAGTATGTGTGAGTGTGTGTGTGTGTGTGTGTGTGTGTATTTTCACAGAGGTCAGAGTACAACCTTGTGTGAGTCAGTTTTCTCCTTCCAACCTGTTTGTGCCAGGGATTGAACTCAGCTTGTCAGACTTCCTGGTGAGTGTCTTATTTGGTTAAGCTATCTTGCTTGTGTGAAGGCACAGGATTCTGTTCTTACTTTATCATGTTTCTAGACTAGTGCTTGGCTATAGGAGATGCACAATTAACTTTTGTTGAGCATATTCTCTGCCTCGCAAACCACGTACATACTTTTAGGGTCATCCCATTTTCTGACATTGTAACTGAGATAGGACGTAGATTGGAAATAAAGAGATAAATTGGAAGTGCTTCATTTTAGAATAAGGCTTTCATCTTCTTGGAATCTGGTCTCATCAGTAACCTTGCCCACAATGTACTATTTTTGGTATGGTTGTCTGTGTACGGCAGGGATTTGCCTGCTGACCATCTGATTGGGGCTTGTGCTCCACTAAAGTACATTCTCCCTTTCCCTCATTAGGCTGCTCACATTAGGTTCTATCTCACACTCAACCCCAACAGTGTTCAATTCTCCTCAGGTTAGTTCAGATGGCCTAGGGTGGACAAGCTAAGAGGTGGGAAAGAGAAAGTGAGGATTCTGGGTCCAACTGCATCTTTGACATCAAGTGTCAGAAAACTAGTCCCTTCAGAAAATACTTCTCTTAAAAAGCTGAGTTTACCCTCTAGACAGTTTTAGGTCCACAGAGAAACTGAGCAGGAGGTAGATATTCCCATTCAGGAGTCTATGAATGATTTCTGCTATCTTTGAGATGACAATATAGCTGGAAGACAAGACACACATTCATGAAACTTGCCATTCTTAAAGGTTTATATGATTACTATATGTAAAAAAAAAGCCAACATGATCTCTTTTTTTTTCCTGGCAGACAATCTTCAATAATCTAGTTTAGATAGGTCATTGTCCAGCGTCATGAAGCAATGTCCTTTGGGACCTGATGGAAACCCTGCTGGTGTACGTTCAGTTTGTATCTGGGAATCAGTCTGTAGTGGTTTGAATGGATGCTGAAGGGTGAATCTGGTCATACTGTCATGTGCTGCTGGAGACCATCTTGCTTCCAGAAACCAAATTTAGGGAAAGGTACAATCTTCCCTTGTCACCCATGCATCTCCTGACTGCTCACTCTGCCTCTCTTCTCTCGGTGGCTTTACCCTGCCCCCATCTTCCCTATTGTCAGCCTTGCCCGTCCTCACCCATTCTTTTACAGGAGAGCACCTTCTCAGAGTCTCTGGTCTCAGCACTCTCCTACCTGAAGATGCCCAGTTGGAGGCAGGTGAGTTCAACTGAGTCTTTCACTCTAGCTTCCTGGAGTCCTCCATGTCTTCTTCTCCTTCCTCGTCTATGATCCTTTCTTCTTTTCTTCTTATTAGCAGTCACACAGCCACAAAAGATTTCCAGTCTTTTCAGTGCTTCAGGTTCTTCCCACTAAATGCTAGCTGTGATTTCCATCCTGGCCAACATGCATGGCACTGGCTTGCCAGAAATTCTGTCTTCTGTGGTCCCCTAGGCCTTCATCTTCTCATCCCAGAAGTCAGGTAAAAAGGAGTCTCTCTCTCTCTCTCTCTCTCTCTCTCTCTCTCTCTCTCTCTCTCTCACACACACACACACACACACACACTTTTTATCCATTTGTCCACTGATGGGTACAAAAGATCCTTCTATTACTTCACTATTGAAAATGTAACTGTAAAGAACACGGATGTGCAGATTAATACAAACAGCTGGGCGTGCTGGCACACACCTTTAATCCCTGCACTTGGGAGGCAGAAGCAGGTGAATCTCTTGAGTTTGAGGCCAGTCTGGTCTACAAAGTGAGTTGCAGGACATCCAGAACTACATAGAGAATCCCTGTCTTGAAAAACTAAAATAAAAACAGCTTTACTTGGAGGCATTTGCTGAATTGTGTTCCTGGTCATTTCATTCCAGAATGAAATATTCTGCTTTCTTTCATAAACCTATTTTTGGTTGGCAATGGTTTATTTGTTTGTCTTTCACTGAACTGTGAGCGCCCTGATATCAGGGACTGAATTCTTCAGGATTTTTCTACTCTCACAATCTCAGTGGATGACTATCTTTGTACACTGGTTGTCATCTGATAAGCCCACTGTAATTATTTTACTACTAAATAAATAATGGCCTGCGCTGAAGCTCACGGGCCTTAGGAAGTGCTGTATGGCCTCAGAAGCTGGCAAATGTGTAGAAGATTTTTATTGATAGGGGTTGGTTGTGTGTCAGTTGCCCTCAGGTTACTTTCACAAAATTGAAAACTATATGGTGCTTTCAAATTGTGCTTAGTGGATTCTCTGCTGCATTGGGTTTATCTATATTTAGAGCAGGTGGTCTGTTTCATGGAGTCATATTCATAACACTGACCATACTTGCCTCAGTTGAAATAGCCTTGGTATTTCACTCTCATTCTTACAAACACCCGTAGACCCTGTGAGGAAGACAGCTGTATCTGATGACCTTCCTACCCTAAGGACCCCAGACTTAGAGCCACCCTGTCAGATCCCTTATAGACAGCTGGACACTGGACACCTGTAAATTCTCTGTTAGGCAGTGGCTTCTCAGTCTTGTTGGGTGGTTGCAAAAGGCAACTTTCTCTGCAGCATCAACCAACAAAAGATAATTATCCTAAAACATGCGCACTGGGCTATTTAATAAAATGCCTGCTTGCTGTGGGGTGTGACTCATTTTACAAACATACTGTGTGTGGTACTCTGAGCTTCTGAAAGCACAGCTGCTTCTCCTTTCATCTGACCCAGTATTGATTTGTCATCCTTGCTGGATTCAATGGCCTGCCTAGTGGCCTCAGAACGTGGGCTCCACGCCCGTTGGCAGCCATGACTGCCTGGGTGCCACTCAGTTTTATTCCTTTGATTGTTGAGCTGTTTTGCGTTATTGATAAATTACAGGTATGATACTCAGAGGGAGGATGGGGCAGCTCATCGTGAATGGCAGTGCCCTTGGGTATGAAGCTCACTTGGACTCATCTATTGAGACAATCCTATGTAGTGGAAGGTGTGTTTTAGAGGATTAGTTATTAATCACAAAACAGGATAGGCGTTACTTGACCGTTAATTATAACACTGGATGAGTACATAAAAATCATCATGATAAACAATATTGTCCCTGTAGGACCCTTCACATGAAATCAGTCCTGTCAGACAAATGGTTATTTACATAACATGGAATCTTTAAAAAAAAAAAAAACCAAAAAAACTAGCAACGACCAAATAAGCAAAAGTGTGTATAGAAGCTAATAAAAATTAGTACCTTAAAAAATCACGGCACGCTATGTTTTCTGTAATTATACCAAGCCCTAGAGTTGTAACCATGTAACAGTAATTTTTTAGCATTTTTGCCGTTATTGTCCTTTTGATTTACTTAACTATGTCTAACTTGAACAAACAATGTTAAGTGGGGAAACAGATGCGATTAAATAGCCTGTAATTATGTTTTGAGTCAACTGCTACCATCACAGACTCCTCCTGCTACTCGGACCAGAAAAAAAGTGACCCTAACTGATTTCACCAACTGCTTTGCCAGGCCCTGATGCAGAATAGATGGCCTTATTAAGCAATCAAAAAATCAGCCGTTACAGAGGGACGGTAATCAAGAGTGTTTATACAGCTCACACACTAGCCCCACAATACACAATCAGGACCATGAATTCTGCTAATTGGGTACCTTCTGCGTCCAGAGGTGCCTGCAAAGGGAAACAAAAGGGGCTTGGAAATTAGTGTTTTGCAGCAATTAGCTTCTGTCTAAAGGCTTAACCTAGTTCAGGGAAACCATGATTCAAACAGGGATTATTATAGCAACTCTGGTTTTTAAATGTCTTTTACCATTATCTGAGGCAGGATTCAGCTTGGCAAAAGTAATGGAAATTTGTCTTCTCTTTTCTATTTACTTAAAATGATTTTTGTTTTGGACTTTTCAAAAATCAAGCCCATTAAGCCATTTTCTGCTTTAAATTTTCCTGGCATTCAGTATTTGTGTGTGTGTATGTTTTATACCTATGATCTTGTTCAAGACCAGTTGAAAGACTGTTAAATACATGTATTGTTGGGAGGCTCTGCTCACGGGAATAATATAGTGGAGTTTGTTGTGCCATTATTGTTCACAGAATGATCTGCAGTTTAGTGGGACCCACAGGGTGGAATTCTTAGGGGAAAAAAAGACAGCAAGTGTTTTATTTAGAAACATATGCACAAATTCACCTTTTGAGTAACAGCACTGAACTGGTCCAGGCGGAGAATGATGGGTAATCTGTGTGTATTCTGTCTTTGTAAACTAGCAGGGCATACTCAGATTGAGCCCCACTGAAAGCCCAGTGGATTTTATAGAATTGATTACAAAAAAATCCCCTTTGCCCTTTTCTTCCCTTTCAGCCTTTAGCATTTCTGACGTAATAATCAGACAGAGCTCTGTGCTGCGCTTCTGTCGTTAGAGACTCCTGCTGTAGATGCTCAAATGGCAAATTAACAGTAGCATGATTCGAGGGACCCTCTTGACCTCCCAGGGAAAGCATCAGCTGCGGGTCCTTGCTTTCCTGAAGCTCTCTGCACGATTATAGAAGGATCCTAACAATGAAAAACACAGAAAAAAAAATCCCGGGGAGAGCAAAGGAAAAAAAAAAAGACCAAAGAAATAAATAATCAGAGTTTTCCTTCTTTCTGATTTAAAGGCTACAGGAGCAAATCAAAGTTTGTCTTTCAAAATGTATTAATAATCTGTTCTACTAATGACTTAAATGATGGTTAATCAATGTGTCAATAAGTGTAGTAAGATTTTTATTATTAATGCTAAATTTTACAGTATTGAAATTTACAGAAATCATAGAAAGAATATTGGTACTTTGAAGACAATCAGAATGATGAATATGATAGTTTAGAGCCACCGGAGCAACATTTTCCTTCTGACTGATTACATTACGTATTGCTATTAGTGAGCCTCAGTGTGGAGTGCAATCAGTCAGGGGAAAATGAGTGAAATGTGAACTAATGAGAGCTAATTGTACCATATAATAGCAAGGACACAGAATTCTATCAATTAAATTAGTTTGAGATGAAACAAATATGAATATAATAATGTTTATAATAATGAGGCAATTAGCGCTAATGAAATAAATGTTAACAAAGACCAGGGTCCCTAGCCCCTCTCTGCCCGTCTACTGAGTCCTCCAAACTTTGAACTGTGTCCACTGGAACCTTTTCAGCATGCATCGGGAAACACAGAAATAAGAACTCCACGTCTCTGCAGCTTCTTGATCTCACAACTTTTAAGTGGTCCCTCAAGATCTGCTGCATCTCTTTGTAAACACACTATTCTCTCTAATAAATAAACCACATCTTGTCCCATAGAATGCACACTATTTTTTTTTTCTTCATTCAGGTAGAAAATGAACACTCTTTGGTGTATACATTGATTCCTGTCTGCTTGTTATCATGGATAATTGAGTGCTTAAAGCAAGTACCTCTCTTGCAAAACCTAACCAGATTTTCCACATTAGTTACTTCCTTATTGTCTTTAAGCTTTTGATGTTCATGACACTCAATACTCTAATACAAAGAGTCACAGACAGGATGGCAAAGCTTTTAGATATACGATCAGGAATACACTCCCCAGGAGATGGTGCTGAGACCTGGTTTTGGTATAGCAAATTATTGACATCAATGAAACAATTAGGAGTCGTATTAGATCTGAGTCTGAAAACTAGGTTGTGTGGCTGAGCAGCTGTGTGTATAGCATGAAGTTACTACAGCTGTTTGTGTAGAAATCTACCCACTCAGCTCAGTCTCCCAAGGAGTGAGACATTTTATCGTTGTTGTTTGAAACAATCCTGTGTAAACCCTGGCTGTCCTGGAACTCACTCTGTAGACCAGGCTGGCCTTGAACTCACAGAGAATAGATCCACCTGCCTCTGTTTCCCAAAATGCTGGATTAAAAGTGAGGTGCCACCACCACCACCACCACCACCTGGTGGAGTGAGACATTTATTACAACTTCCTGATTAATAACAATATAATAAGTGTTTATTATAAGTTTATTATAAGCATCTTATATAAGTGCAATAATATGTGTTTTCTGTCATACATGCTTATTTTATTGTACACAAGTATTAGTTGAAGATTTTGGTAATTTCTTCTTGATTATTTGGATAGTAGTCTGGCTGCTTTATTTGACCTCTATCTGGCCATGGTTATTAGTGTTTGTGGATGACACCTGCGTCATTAGAATAGAAGGTGCTCCACGCTGTGACTGCCCCCTCAACTTTCTCATTTGAGCTGCTCATTTTCATCATTCAGATCATGGGTGCTTTGCTTTTGCGTTTCATTAAACAGATATCAGGATGAGCTGCAAGTCAATGCTTTACCTGTAAGAGGCTATGGATTATACTCAGCTGGCTTCTGAGGCCAACACAAGGTTCATGCTTAGAGGAATGAAAACAGTCACGAATTTAAAAATGTCACGAACCTTTTCTGGGCCCGAAGGATCCTGGAGTCTGTGTGACAGGAGGCTTGCTTGGTTTTCAACATTGCAAAGATGATTGAAACAAAATAGCAAAAACTTGGCTATTTACATCTTTTAATGAACGCCTCTTCAAATTTGGGTCTCGTTTGTCTGACTCTGTTTTTAAGGGTTTAGCTATGAAATGTGGATATTATCGCATGCTCTTATAAACCATGGAGCGAACATCTGCCTAGATGCTTGCTCTCCCAAATTGCATTCAGTGTAAAGAGCATATATACAGCTGTGCATGCATAAGGTGGCCAATTATGCATCCTCAATGTTCGACGGGCGCCAAGTTGGAAAATATTTTCCAGAGATATATCCTGATGCAGTGTGTTTCTGTGGATAAGATAAGATGATATTGCCTATCTCTAAGGCCTTAGGCTTGAATTTAATTTTATCTCTTAAAACCTTTTGTGAATGGGAAACAGTTTGTATTCACACTCTGTGTCTAGACACCTCATTAGATTACAGAATGTAAAATTCATTCAAATAATCTGCTGTAAAATTAATTCAAATAACCCAGAAAGTTAACACATGATATAAGAGATAACATAGGCAACCCAGCAAGAATTTCTCCACACTTTATATTCCTATTAAACTTCCTGCCTTTACTTTTCTTTTGGGGATTGGGCTTGGTTGTTCTTGACCTAAATATGAATAATCTTGCAGCATGGGAGACCTATAGCTTCTTTCCCTCCCGCTCATTTCTTTGCTTGCCAGCTTCTTGATCTGGCGCACTGGTGTGACACACTGGCCTACATTTCCCCTGCCCGATTCCAGGTGTACTTTGAGAAAATGTCCTTATGATCGCTAAGGAAATCTCGAAGCATGTTCCCGTCATTTGAACTGGTAAGGTATAGTGGATAAAGGATTTTAGACTTTCATAAATAAGTACTCTTGTTCTTAGATTGAAGTGTATTCTATAGAACCTATGCTTAGCCCCAAATTATTCTAAATACTGATATTTTCTGGTATAACTCAGGCCTGTAATATGGATGTTGGTGTTACTCTTCGGCAAACTAAAATCTATATGTTTTTATTTCATTGTTTTTTTTTAAACACAGAAATTGTTCTTTCTCTTAAATTTAAAAGGATATTGAAGTATTTTTCCGAGAAAGGATCTTTCATTTCAAAATATGAAGCATTTTCTATTACTATTGTTAAATAGCCTTAGGAATATTGTGCCTGAATTAACAATCATATGACAGACTGGAATTTCTCTCAAAGAGTAAACATTAAGACCATTATTCCTAAGAATACTCAAGAAACTTATTTGGTGGGAGGGAAGGTTACTATCCACTTTGGTTAGGAGGGATGGGGAAGGATTGTGGGAGGGGGGTAATCAGGAGTGGGGGCAGTAAGTGGGATGTTAAGTCAATAAGTAAAAAAAAAAATTAAAAAGTGACGATATCCTAGTACTTTGATCTAAAAGATGAGTTCATTCACATAGCATCCAAATCATGTTTCTCAATATTATGCATATGTATATATGTATGTATGTATGCATGTATGTATGAATGTATGTATAGAACCAGTTAGGCTTAATAAAAAGGATTGTGGATCAGGGACCTGGTTCCAGTTTTGACCTTTATGACTTGAAAGTATCCTATATTCTCTTATTCAAATGTACTTAGTTGGGTTGTTTGTTTTTATCTTGTGTTGTGCTGGTTGGTCAGAGTATGCTAGGATATGCTGTAGTATCAAACAAACCCAAATCTTAGTGTATAAAACAATGCAGATGTGCTTTCTGATAGGTTATTCCCCCCCATGTCCCCCAAGCCCCCTCCTCCCCCCTGCTGGTGAAATGAGGTCAATTCAAGCTGATTAGAGTATATTAAAGGCAGGTTTATTGGTAAACCGCTCTTGGGAAGGAAAAGGAGTACTCATGGGGAAAGTGCATGGAGGAGTGGTGGGTGTGGGGAGTGTGGAGGTGTGGGAAGGGAAGAGAGGAAGAAAAGAGGAGGAAGAATAGAGGGAGAGAGAAGAGGGAGGGGAAGGAAGGAGGGAAGGAGGAAGGGAGAGGTAGGAGAGGGAGAGGGAGGGGAGGAGGGAGGGGGAGAGGAGACAGAGAGAGAGAGAGAGAGGTAGAGAGAGAGAGAGAGAGGAGAGAGATGAGAGAGAGAGAGAGAGAGAACAAAATGTCTGGATTATATAGGGAAGAGCCTCTGGAGGAAGTTCAGTGTTGGAGGCTGGATGTACCAGGTAGGGAATGAGGGATGCTGGAGACCTAGGGCCAGGTCTGCTTTGGTATGTAAAATATGTGCTTCAGGAGGAAACCAATCACTTCTCACTAGTTTATATTCACCAAGACCAGTTGGAAGCAGCTACATCCTAAGCTAGAACCAAGTTTCCAATGTCACAGAGGAGGGAAAAGAAAACCGACGGAAGGATATGCTGCCTTCTAAACCACACTGCCCCTTAAGGCTCATACTGTTCCAGGTGACATCTGCATTAAAATAAGGAAACCTACTTTAGTGCAGCAGGTGGTCTACCACTTAACCAGAAGGAAGGACAGTGTACCTGCCAACAGTCTTGAAAACCACATGCCCGCTTCACGCCATTGCCCCATATTACGTTACCTATGAATATTCATTCAGAATGGAAGAATGAACAAATAAATTTAGTAAGTCAATCATCCAGTCACTTGTAACCCGCTACCCTGACAAATCACATTGCTTTGCTTGTTCAAACTCTTACATGCCTTGCCAGGTGTTGTACATAATCTCTGTGGGCCTCAATTATTCTCCCCCCCCCCATGCTTATACTGGTTGGTTGTTTATCACTACTCTAAACACTAGGAAATCTAATGAAAAGCTCCCCTTATCTTGCCATATAAGTCAACATATATGGAGTATCATCAACTACTTTGTAGAAAATCCTGTGGAAGTTAATGGTGTGTGTAAGTACAGTGGGTCCATAGCCTTTTAAATAAAATATGAATTTTTTAAAGTCAATTTTCAGTTAAATGATATACTTTTGAATGTAAGCTTGTCATGTTTAGATGATTGGTTTGTTTTTTGTTTTATTTTGTTCTGTTTTGTCCTTTTGAGTAGTGGTGAGGAATTGCTGGCCTTGATTTCACCTTTACTTTTCCTCCTGAGAAGTGTGTGTGTGTGTGTGTGTGTGTGTGGTGTTGTGTGTGTGTGTGTGTGTAGTGCAGATGCAAGAGGAAGGAGGAGGATTCAGGAATCATCCCAGACAGTATTTACTCTATATCCGTTGAGGCAGGGTCTCCTAATCAAACCTAGAGTTGTTGGATATGGTGACTCTAACCAGCCAACTTGCTATGGGAGGGCTCCTGCCTCTGTTCTCCATGTGTGGATTTACAGGCAGACCACCATGCCCAGTCAGCATTAACGTGGGACTTGGGGATCTGAACTCTTGTCCTCATACTCGCTCAGCAAGCCTTTTAGTTGTCAAGCCATCTCAGCCCTTCACTCCAGAGTTGATGGATTCCAGTGGCATGGTCTTTGAGGGAAGAAGTTTGGTAGCCAGTGAATCCTGCATCTATTTCTCCTTATGCTTGGTTTCAACAACAATGCGCCACAAGTTAGGATTACCCTACTAGAGATCCTCACCTGAAGAACTGTCCTGATCGCCTGGATTGATATAGAAAGACCCACTTCAGTTGTGCACAGCACCTTCAGGTAGTATCCAGAAAAATGTATGCTCCACAGGTAAGTTTATCTCACCTTTTACCTGCTTGGCTTCCTTTTGCCAACAGAGCTGATTCACCCTGTTGTTGCTGTAGCTGATGGCTTCACTGATCACAGAACTAGCATTTCTAAGTTTTTGTTTTGGAAGAGATACTGTGGGCTTTCCAGGAAGCTTCTGGACTCCCAGCGTCAGATTGGAACCATTGAGGCATTCTGCTTTGTGGACTGAGTAAGGACCAGTTGTCACTCCTCCCCGTGACAGCTGTCGTGGGACTCATCTGACTGAGTCAGCACCCAGCTTCCAGGATCTGTATCACTGGTTCGATTTGGATACCATTTTAAAGCTCTTTCTCCCTTTCCCCCTCCCCATCTCTCGTGTTAGTATATATAGTATAGTATATATAGTATGTATAGTACATTAGTGGCTTATTTAAAGTGTGATATAAAGCTCTAGTTTTATGGTTCTCATAACTATTTCTATTGTGTGTCTATTGTTAATGTTAGAGAATTTTTTTTTTTTAAACAGAAACGGGGATGTGAAGCAGAACATTTTAGTTTCTTTAACAACTCAGTTGTGCCATGTGATGTTTTTCTGGAAGCTGTCTTGTGAGAGGGTATGTGATGTTTTTGTTGAAAACAGACACTTGAGAGGATGAGTGATATTTAGAAAGAATAATAAATGGACCCCACACAGTGAGAGGCCGCTCTTGCATTGCTATCCTGCGACATGCTGGTCTTTGCTGGTCTTCACTGGTCCTTGCTGGATATGCTGCCTGATTCTGGCCATTTCTGCTGGCTCTTGCCAATTCAGTGGAGCCTTGCTGTTTTTGCTGGATCATGCTGTCACTGCTGATTTGTGTTTGGTGTTTGCTTTGAACTGGACTGTTGGTATACTGACAATGAAGAGTGGAATCACCCCAAGAAACTTCTTCTAACCTGATCCACAACACCTTTTTCCTATTAAACTTTTTTTCCCCTACTTCTGGTTGGTGGGTTAGAAGGGAGGTTGAAGCATTGAAGAACCCTAAATAAAGTAGGTTTTGAAAAACCTGAGCCTACACTATAATATATATTATTAGTATATAAGATACTACATTATTAATATATATGTATACATATTAATTTAAACATATACAATACATATACATATATACATACACACATGGATATATATCATATATATATGATATACTTATCACATATATATTGTTGCTGATTAGATGCCTTGGCCATGTGAATGTGCTTTCATGTTAGCAAGGTTGCTACTAGATTCCCAGGCTGAGCAGGGCTTCAGACTGTGCTCTGCAATATGGTGGGCTCTTTGGTCAGATAGAGCTACCATCTTTGTGATGTTGTCAGATAGCATCGCTCTCTGTTGGGTGGGGTGGTGTATTAGGGTTTCTAGGTTGAGTCATGGTTGGGTGTAGTCTCTGGAAAGACTCTGTTTGGGTAAGGACAATGAAATTTGGAATCACCTGGATATTCCCTCTGGTTCTTGCTATTGAAGTTCTATAATAAAATTTTTGTTTAGTTGCTGTAGTATTCAATTCTAAGTATTTTTAAAAAGAGTTCTATTTTTGTTAACTTTTACATTCTGATGATTTTATTTTGCTATCTGTGCTTTCTCCTAGTTCACTGAACCTCAGAGAATAATTCCAAAGTCTTAGCCATCAGGAGCCCTATTCCTTTTCCCATTTACCTGACTCTATGCTGTAGCTCTGCTAATTACCTAATGTGCCCCAGGAGGCAGGACAGAAGCCAGCTTCTTTGGAAGCTCCTCAAAGGTTGTCTGAACATTTTCTTCAGGTTCTTCATCCCAGTGAAGAAGTTTTAGGCCTGGGGGAATCCTCTCTGTGTGGTACTGCACAGCCTGCCTCAATGGTGGCAAAGAGGGAATCAAGGCAAGCTGTCTGCTCTCTTCCCTATGATGTAAACTTATGCTTTGGTCTTGGTTTTGTTTTTGGCTTCTGGGCTTTTCACAAACTCACTTTTCT